>OY744526.1:121704531-122047031 GCA_963556195.1 Sepiola atlantica
ATTCCAACAAAAAAAAATTCCTGAGGGTTAACGGGGCCAGTCTTCGGCAGCGGGTCTGGTTTTTTCACGCTTTTCCAATGTTATTTACTACTAATTTGGAAATATCCCAATGTAATTATGTAATAATAAAATTTCTTTCAACCTACTCATTCGTGTGCCCATGACGTCACAGTAATAGGCATATGACTTCATCGTTATAGGTTTTGAATTTTTCTTTTCTCTCCAAAAATTTTTTTTCTTCAAAATTTTTTTTTTACAGGAGAGGGATCGGTAAGAGTGATTTTAGTAGTGCTCTGGAGGCCTCCTTGATTTTCTAAGTACTCGGCGTCGTCCGGAAGAAAAGTGCTCAATATCCTAGATAGAGCTGCTGTAGTGATAGGTTTGTGTAATATTTTAACACCATCTACGCTTCTTTTCGGAATATTGTGCAGATGAACAGGAGGTCGGATCAGTAAGAGTGATTTCAGTAGTCCACCGGAAGCTACCTTGATTTTCTAAATACTCGGCGTTGTCCGGGCGAAAAGTGCTCAATGTCCTAGACAGAGCTACTCTAGTGATAAGTTTGTATAATATTTTAACTCCATCTATGTTTCTCTTCGGACTATTGTGCAGATGAAAAGGAGGGGATCAGTAAGAGTGATGTTAGTAGTGCTCTGGATGCCTCCTTGATTTTCTAAGTTCTCTGCGTTGTCCGCGAGAAAAGTGCTCAATATCCTAGATAGAGCTACTGTAGTGATAAGTTTGTATAATATTGTAATGCCATCTACGTTTCACTTTGGACTATTTTGCAGATGAAAAGGAGGGGGGATAAGTAAGAGTGATTTCAGTAGTGCTCTGGAGGCCTTCTTGATTTTCTAAATACTCGGCGTTGTCCAGGAGAAAAGTGCTCAATATCCTAGATAGAGCTACTGTAGTTTGTATAGTATTTTAACGCTATCTAGGATTCTCACACGTCATAGTAATAGGTACATGACGTCATCGTTATAGGTTTGGATTTTTTTTCAACCTACTCATTATTGTGCACATGACGTCAAAGTTATAGGTATATGACGTAATCGTTATAGGTTTTAAATTTAAAAAAAAATATTTTAACGCCATCTAGGATTGATAAAAAAAGTTGGAGAGATGGGGGTAGGTCGGGGAAATCTTAGGGGTCGGACCAAACTTTTTAGGGGGTCGGCCCAATTTTTTTTCTTTTTAACTTATAATATTTCTCAGGTTTCAGGGAGAGTAAAACAAAATTAGGGTGGTGGGGTTGGTGAAATTGGGGGGGGGGGTTCAGGGAAAATCTTTTGGGGGGTAACACCAAATTTTTTATGGGGCATTCCAAATTTTTTTTGTTTTACTTTTTGAACTTAAAATATTTCTCGGGGTTGGGGGAGAGTAAACAAATTCGTGGGGGGGGGAGATTGGGGGTCGGGGAAAATGTTTTGGGGTGGGGCAAAATTGCTTAGGGGTCGGGCAAATTTTTTTTTTTTTTTACCTTTTGAACTTAAAATATTTCTCAGGGTTGGGTGATCGTAAAATAAAAATTTCGGGGGTGGGGTTGGAGAGATGGGGGTGTCGGGGAAAATCTGAGTGGTCGGACCAAACTGTTTAGATGGTCGGGCAATTTTTTTTTTAACTTAAAATAATTCTCGGTGTTCGGAGAGAGTAAAAAAATGGGGGGTGAAGTTGGAGAGATGGGGGTAGGTCGGGGAAATCTTAGGGGTCGGACCAAACTTTTTAGGGGGTCGGGCCAAATTTTTTTTCTTTTTAACTTATAATATTTCTCAGGTTTCAGGGAGAGTAAAACAAAATTAGGGTGGTGGGATTGGTGAAATTGGGGGGGGGGGGGTCAGGGAAAATCTTTTGGGGGGTAACACCAAATTTTTTATGGGGCATTCCAAATTTTTTTTGTTTTACTTTTTGAACTTAAAATATTTCTCGGGGTTGGGGGAGAGTAAAAACAAATTTCAGGCCAAACTTTTTAGGGGGTCGGGCCAAATTTATTTTTTTTTTAACTTAAAATATTTCTCACGGTTGGGGGAAAGTAAAAAAACATTTTGGGTGGTGGGGGTGGTGAGATTGGGGGGTCGGGGAAAATTTTAGGGGTGGGGCCAAACTTTTTAGGGGGTCGGGCCAAATTATAATTTTTTTTTAACTTGAAATATTTCTCAGGTTGGGGGAGAGTAAAAATTTTGAGGGGTTGATGGGGGTGGAGGGTAAACATTTAAAATACTTCTCAGGGTTTGGGGAGGGGGTGGGTTGGAGAGATGGGGGTCGGGGAAAATCTTAGGGGTGATGCCAAACTTTTTAAGGGTTGGGGCAAATTTTTTTTTTAACTTAATATATATCTCAGGGTTTGGGGAAGATAAACATTTTTTGGGGGGTTGGGGCCAAACTTTTTAGGTGGTCGGGCCCAATTTTTTTTTTATTTGAACTTAAAATATTTCTCAGGGTTGGGGAGAGTAAAAAAAATTGGGGGGGCTAGAGAGATTGACGGGGTGGGGCCAAACTTTTTAGGGGTGGGGCCAAATTTTTTAGGGGGTCGGGCCAAATATTTTTTTTTTAACTTATAATATTTCTCAGGTTTCAGGGAGAGTAAAACAAAATTAGGGTGGTGGGATTGGTGAAATTGGGGGGGGGGTCAGGGAAAATCTTTTGGGGGGTAACACCAAATTTTTTATGGGGCATTCCAAATTTTTTTTGTTTTACTTTTTGAACTTAAAATATTTCTCGGGGTTGGGGGAGAGTAAAAAAATTCGTGGGGGGGGAGATTGGGGGTCGGGGAAAATGTTTTGGGGTGGGGCAAAATTGTTTAGGGGTCGGGCAAATTTTTTTTTTTTTTACCTTTTGAACTTAAAATATTTCTCAGGGTTGGGTGATCGTAAAATAAAAATTTCGGGGGTGGGGTTGGAGAGATGGGGGTGTCGGGGAAAATCTGAGTGGTCGGACCAAACTGTTTAGATGGTCGGGCAATTTTTTTTTTAACTTAAAATAATTCTCGGTGTTCGGAGAGAGTAAAAAAATGGGGGGTGAAGTTGGAGAGATGGGGGTAGGTCGGGGAAATCTTAGGGGTCGGACCAAACTTTTTAGGGGGTCGGGCCAAATTTTTTTTTATTTTTAACTTAAAATAATTCTCAGTGTTTGGGAAGAGTAAAAAAAAATTAATGGGGTGGGAGGCCAGAGAGATTGGGGGGTCGGGGAAAATTTTAGAGGTCAGCCAAACTATATAGGGGTCTGCCAAATTCTTTTTTTTTTCAATTAAAATATTTCTCAGGGTTGGGGGAGAGTAAAAACAAATTTCAGGCCAAACTTTTTAGGGGGTCGGGCCAAATTTATTTTTTTTTTAACTTAAAATATTTCTCACGGTTGGGGGAGAGTAAAAAAACATTTTGGGTGGTGGGGGTGGTGAGATTGGGGGGTCGGGGAAAATTTTAGGGGTGGGGCCAAACTTTTTAGGGGGTCGGGCCAAATTATAATTTTTTTTTAACTTGAAATATTTCTCAGGTTGGGGGAGAGTAAAAATTTTGAGGGGTTGATGGGGGTGGAGGGTAAACATTTAAAATACTTCTCAGGGTTTGGGGAGGGGGTGGGTTGGAGAGATGGGGGTCGGGGAAAATCTTAGGGGTGATGCCAAACTTTTTAAGGGTTGGGGCAAATTTTTTTTTTAACTTAATATATATCTCAGGGTTTGGGGAAGATAAACATTTTTTGGGGGGTTGGGGCCAAACTTTTTAGGTGGTCGGGCCCAATTTTTTTTTTATTTGAACTTAAAATATTTCTCAGGGTTGGGGAGAGTAAAAATAATTGGGGGGGGGCTAGAGAGATTGACGGGGTGGGGCCAAACTTTTTAGGGGTGGGGCCAAATTTTTTAGGGGACGGGCCAAATATTTTTTTTTTAACTTATAATATTTCTCACGGTTGATGGAGAGTTAAAAAAAATTGAGGGGGGGAGGGGCTAGATAGATTGGGGCTGTCGGGGGAATTTGGGGGGGGGCAAACCTTTTTAGGGGGTCGGGCAAATTTTTTTTTTTTTACTTGAAATATTTCTGAGGGTTGGGAAGAGTAAAAAATTGTTCGGGGCGGTTGGGGGTGGAGGGTAAAAAATTTTGGGGGGCGTGGGGAAAATTTGGGGGGTGGGGGGGATTGGGCCAATTTTTTTTATTTTTGAACCTAAAATACTTCTCAGGTTTGGGGGAGAGTAAAATATTTCTTGGTGGGTACTGCTGAAGGGTAAAACATTTTTGGGGGGGTCGAGGAAATTTTTTTTTTTCTTAAACTTAAACTGGGCTTATTAATATGAGTCATTTTTTATGATAGGTATATATATAATATGTGTACCGAAGTGACAATAGGTATGTATATAGTAGTGCATAGGGGTGGCGATAGGTACGTATATATCCCATGCACAGGGGCGGAAATAAGTATGCTTATAGCATGCGCACCAGGGCAGTGATAGGTATGTATTTATCATTCGCTCCGGGGCGGCGATCAGTACGTATATAGCATGTGCACCGGTGCGGCGATAGGTACGTATTTAGTATTGCACTGGGGCAGCGATAGGTACTTATGTAGTCTGCACACTGGGGCGGAATAAGGTACTTATATAGTATCTGCACCAGGGCGGCAATAGTAACGTATATAGTATTTGCATCGGTGCGGCGATAGGTACGTATTTAGCATTCACACAGGGGCGGCGATAAGTACGTATTTAGCATTCGCACAGGGGCGGCGATAGGTACGTATTTAGCATTCACACCGGGGTGGCGATAAGTACGTATTTAGCATTCGCACAGGGGTGGCAATAGGTACGTATTTAGCATCTGCACCCAGGCATCGATAGGTATGTATATAGTATGTGCACTGGGGCGGCGATAAGTATGTATATAGTATGAACACCGGGGCAGAGATAAGTACCTATATAGTATGTACACCAGGGTGGAGATATGTACCTATATAGAAGGCGCAGACAGAGGTGGTACTTTTTATAAAAATATGTCATACTTTTGCCCTGGGCAACGTAAGAGCAATGGTTGGAAAGAAACAGCTTTCGCAAAAGGTAAATGAGTAAGTAGCGGTGAAATGGGGCGACCAGGGAAGAGAAAAGTAGAACGATAAAGAGACGGCTATAGAGAGAGGGAGATTAATAGAAGTTTGAATATAAAGATGTTACACACGCGATTTTTCTTCAATTATATGTTTTTATGATCCCGAGCCCTGCTAGTCTCTTATATAAAGGGCAGTTGTCTGTATGTCTGTTTGTCTGTTGGTCTGTTTGTCTGTATGTCCTATTTGTCCTGTTTGTCTGTATATCTTTACGACCAGACATCTGGGATCATAATATCTCAAAATTACAACAACAAAAATTTGTCAACTGGGCCAGTTTTCGGCAGCGGGTTTGGTTTTTTCCAGTTTTTTCAAAGTTATTTACTACTAATTTGGAAATCAGCCAATGTAATTATGTAATAATTTTGAAAAACTGCTGACTCACGGCAAATGTCCCAAAAGTTCTGTCCGGATGTGTCAGGTCATCCCAAAAGTTCTTTCCGAATGTGTCAGGTCATCCCAGACCTTCTGTCCGAATGTATCAGGTCATACCTTAAGTTCTATCCAGATGTATCCACTACTGACGTAATAGTGATAGGTACGTGACGTCATGGTGAGAGGTTTGGATAATATTTTAACAGCATCTACGCTTCTGTTCAGACTATTGTGTACATGGAAAAAAGTGGAAATCAGTAAGAGTTATTTTAGTAGTGCTCTACTTCGGTAGAAAAGTGCTCAATATCCTAGATAGAGCTACTGTAGTGATAAGTTTGTATAATATTTTAACGCCATCTACGTTTCTCTTCGGACTATTGTGCAGATGAAAAGGAGAGGGATCAGTTAGAGTGATTTCAGTAGTGCTCTGGAGACCTCCTTGATTTTCTAAGTACTCGGCGTTGTCCGGCAGAAAAGTGCTCAATATACTAGATAGAGCTACTGTAGTGATAAGTTTGTATAATATTTAAACGTCATCTACGTTTCTCTTCAGACTATTGTGCAGATGAAAAGAAGGGGGGTCGGTAAGAGTGATTTCAGTAGTGCTCTGGAGGCTTTCTTGATTATGTAAATACTCGGCGTTGTCCGGGAGAAAAGTGCTCAATGTCTTAGATAGAGCTACTGTAGTGATAAGTTTGTATAATATTTTAACGGCATCTACGTTTCTCTTCTGACTATTGTGCAGATGAAAAGGAGGGGGGATCAGTAAGAGTGATTTCGGTAGTGCTCTGGAGGCCTTCTTGATTTTCTAAATACTCGGCGTTGGCCGGGAGAAAAGTTCTCAATATCATACATAGAGCTACTGTAGTTATAGGTTTGTATAGTATTTTAACGCCATCTAGGACTCCCTGACGTCATAGTAATAGGTACATGACGTCATCGTTATAGGTTTAGAATTTTTTTTCAACCTACTCATTATTGTGCACATGACGTCATAGTAATAAGTATATGATGTCATTATTATAGGTTTTAAATTTTTAAAAATATTTTAACACCATCTAGGAATGAAATTAAAAAATGAGAGGGGGGGGAGAAATTTTGTTTAATAATCTTTTTCAAACTAAATATATTTCTATGTATGGAGGAGGGTAAAAAAAATTGGGGGGGGGGGCAAAAAAAATTTTTTTTTTTAATTAGAAATATTTATGTATGGGGGCGGATGAAGAAAATTTCTTTGGTGGGGGGAAATTTTTTAATTTTTTATTTGCTATTCTTTTTTAAACTAAAAACATTTCTATGTATGGGGAGGGTAAAAAAAAAAATTTCTTGGAGGGTGGGTCAAAAAATTTTTTTTTTTTCCTTTTTAATTAAAAATATTTATATGTATGGGGAGGATGAATAAAAATTTTTGATGGGGGGAATTTTTTTTATCTTTTATTCTTTTTTAAACTAATAATACTAGAGGATAAAAAAAAATTAATTAAAAAATTTATTTTATTTTTTCATTTTTTTTTTTAATATTTCTATGTATGGAAAAATTGGGGGGGGGGAATTTCATTTTTCCTTTTTTTAACTAAAAATATTTCCATTAATCATACTTACACTACATGAATGAACACTATTTTGTTTTCTTGACACGACAGGGGCGCATTAACATGAGTTCTTGGGTATGCGAACTGGGCTGGAGATAGGTACATATATAGTATGTGCACCCTTGCAGAGTCAGGTAAGTATATAGTATGCGCACCGGGGCGGCGATAGGTACGAATATAGTATGCACACCGGGTGGCAATAGGTATATATATAGTATGTGCACCGGGGTGGCAATAAGTATGTATATAGCATCCGCACCTGGGGGCCCGATCGGTACGTATATAGCTCGCGCTCCGGGGCGGCGATTGGTATGTATATAGCACACGCACCAGGGCGGCGATAGGTACGTATTTAGCATTTGCACCGGGGCACCAATATGTACATATATAATATTTGCACTGTAGCAGCGATAGGTACTTATGTGTTATGTACACCGGGGCGGCAATAGGTACGTATTCAGCAAGCAGGGGTGGCGATAGGTACGTATATAGCATGTGCACATGGCCGGCAATAAGTACGTATATAGCATGCGCACCGGGGCAGTGATAGGTATGTATTTAGCATGCGCTCCTAGGCAGCGATCGGTACGTATATAGCACGCGCACCGGGGCGGCGATAGGTACGTATATAGCACGCTCATAGGGGCAGTGCTAAGTACTATTTAACCATCGCACCGTGCCCGGAATAGGTATGTATTTAGCATTTGCACCGGGGCGGCGATAGGTACGTATTTAGCATTCACCCCGGGGCGGCTATAAGTACGTATTTAGCATTTGCATCGGGTCGGCGATATGTACATATTTAGTATTCGCACTGGGGCGTCGATAGGTACTTATATAGTATGAACACTGGGGCGGAGATAAGTACCTATATATTTCAATGAATAAATGTTCATAATTTTAACTTATCCTCATTTGTTAATTTATTTCAATAAATAAATGTTCATAATTTTAACTTATCCTCATTTGTTAATTCATTTCAATAAATAAATGTTCATAATTTTAACTTATTCTCATTTGTTAATTTATTTCAATAAATAAATATTCAAAATTTTAACTAATCCTCATTTGTTAATTTATTTCAATAAATAAATGTTCATAATTTTAACTTATCCTCATTTGTTAATTTATTTCAATAAATAAATGTTCATAATTTTAACCTATCCTCATTTGTTAATTTATTTCAATAAATAAATGTTCATAATTTTAACTTATCCTCATTTGTTAATTTATTTCAATAAATAAATGTTCATAATTTTAACTTATCCTTATTTGTTAATTTATTTCAATAAATAAATGTTCATAATTTTAACTTATCCTCATTTGTTAATTTATTTCAATAAATAAATGTTCATAATTTTAACTTATCCTCATTTGTTAATTTGTTTCAATAAATAAATGTTCAAAATTTTAACTTATTCTCATTTGTTAATTTATTTCAATAAATAAATGTTCATAATTTTAACTTATCTTCATTTGTTAATTTATTTCAATAAATAAATGTTCAAAATTTTAACTTATCCTCATTTGTTAATTTATTTCAATAAATAAATATTCAAAATTTTAACTTATTCTCATTTGTTAATTTATTTCAATAAATAAATGTTCATAATTTTAACTTATCTTCATTTGTTAATTTATTTCAATAAATAAATGTTCAAAATTTTAACTTATTCTCATTTGTTAATTTATTTCAATAAATAAATGTTCATAATTTTAACTTATCTTCATTTGTTAATTTATTTCAATAAATAAATGTTCATAATTTTAACTTATCCTCATTTGTTAATTTATTTCAATAAATAAATATTCAAAATTTTAACTTATTCTCATTTGTTAATTTATTTCAATAAATAAATGTTCATAATTTTAACTTATCTTCATTTGTTAATTTATTTCAATAAATAAATGTTCATAATTTTAACTTATCCTCATTTGTTAATTTATTTCAATAAATAAATGTTTATAATTTTAATTTATCAATTCAACTGTTATCTTCCCCAAAATCAAATTTCTTTCTGTCGCTCACATATCCGGACAATTTCTCCAGAAGAGGAGTCAGCCATCGATCGAATAGTGGCCCCGTCCTTGCAGTAGCGCCAAATATTAATGCGGACATAAGCACTCAAAACCGTCTGTTGTACTTGTTGCTCTCACTTTCATTGACCTTCCACACGTGCATGTAAGGCTGGAAGAAATAGGTGTCTGCAAAAATTTTTTTAAAAATTCACATTTTTGCGTTGGAAGTTTTCACTAAATAATTAATTAATATTTGCCCTTCATTTTTTTTAATTAAAAATTAATTAAATTTTGATTAAATCCTAAAATTAGTTACAGTTTCGGCATTTTTTCAAAATTTGATCATGTTTTAGTAAAATACAAAATATTATCAAAGTTATGTATAGGCAAGAAACACAGACAAGTGTGTATATTTGTATGTGATTTTTTGTGTTTATTGATGTTTAAACGTGTGTGTATACGGTCATTTATTTCTATATTTGTGTGTGTGTAACACACAAATATAGAAATAAATGACCGTATACACACACGTTTAAACATCAATAAACACAAAAAATCACATACAAATATACACACATAAAAAATAGTAAACTATATATATATACACACACACACTCACGTACATATACATAAATAAACAACCAAATGTACACACGTTACATACACACACCAATAAATTGTAAACTATATATATATACACGTTTTAATATCAATAAAAACAAAAATCACGGACAATTATACGCACGTAATACACACAAAATAAATAGTAAACTAATATACACACACGTATATATACATAAATAAACAAGAAAATGTACACACGTAACATATACACACACAATAATAAACAATATGTGTGCATATATGTAATACACATTCACAAAATAAATAAAAACTCGTAAAACAACAAAATTTGGTTAAAAAATTAGATTTTTAAATTTTTCAAATTTGGTACTTGTGCAGTTTACAGACCGTACTATTTTTAAAGGTAAGATTTTCAAATTAAATTCAATTTTTGACAGTATATTTTGTTGATTAAAGGGTTAGGTGAAAGTACAGAATAGTTAACAAAGCTCCCCTCCCCATGTTAAGAATGGCTTCTAAATAATAACGGTATTATTTCAGCACGGTCGGTAAACTGCGTAAGTATTGACATCAAATAGTTTTTAACTTTTCAATAAATCATTAATCAATATTTTCCTTCATTTTCATCATCAAAAATTAAATATTGTTTAAATTGTATTTCAGTCACCCAAAGGTTTTAGAGTTAAATGAGTTTGTCATTATTCGAAAACTTATTTTTTAATTCAAAGCTTTCATAATTTTTTAACTTTTCGAAAACTTATTTTTTAATTCAAACTTTTCATAATTATTTAACTATTCGAAAACTTATTTTTTATTCAAACTTTTCATAATTATTTATTTATTTATTCGAAAACTTATTTTTTTAATTCCAACTTTTCATAATTATTTATTTTCAAACTTTTTTTTTAATTACAACTTTTCATAATTATTTATTTATTTTACAACTTATTTTTTAATTACAACTTTTCATATATTATTTAATTATTCGAAAACTTACTTTTTTTAATCCAAACTTCATAATTATTTTATTATTCAAAAACTTATTTTTTAATTCAAACTTTTCATAATTATTTTATTATTCGAAAACTTATTTTTATTCTAAATTTACAAGAATATAGAGGATAAATTATGTTTTATTGTTTCTCAAATTTGTACAATTTTTCGTTTGAAAAAAAAATCCTCCATTTTTAATTCGTTTAAAAAATCCAGTTCATTTATCCATTCAAAAAATGACAGAAAATTAAAGAAATTCACATTTTTTTTTGCGTTGGAAGTTTTAAATAAATCATTAATAAATATTTCCCCTCCATTTTTTTTATCAAAAATCATTTAAGTATTTATTAAATCCTATTTAAGTCACCCAAATTATTAGAGTTATTTCTTAGGTGAGAAACAGACACACGACATCAAATAATTACACATAAAAAGATCACATAAACACATACATATAATAAACAAATATGTTTCACGCATAGGCATTATCACACACGTTCATATACACAACTAAAATAACACATACACACATACATAATAAACACGAAACACACACAATTATAAAGTGTGTGTGTGTGTATATAAGGTGTTCGAGGTCAATTTGATAAATATATTTTGTTGTTTCATTTCAAAAAAGTGTCAAAGTTCTTCCGAACAGTATGTGTTACACACACACATACAAAAATGGCAGTATACACACACAAACACGTTTAAACTACAGTAAACACAAAAATCTCATGCATCCAAATATACGCACATAATAGTAAACACACGTACAATATACACACACACATTAAAACCAAATATACACACATAAATAATGAACAATATATGTAACACACACGTATACATAATGAACTATATATATATACACACAAACAATACACACACAATGTGTGTATATGATATACACACACGCATAAACAACCAAACTATATACACACAAAGTATATATACACATTACACACAAGTAAGCAAACAAATACACACACGTAAAACCTATATATACACAAATATATAATGAACAATATATATATATACACACATAAGATACATAATGAACAATATATATACACACATAATGAACTAAAGATATATAAACGCACATAATATACATAATAAATATATACACACATAATATACATAATAAACTACAGATATATACACACACATAATATACATAATGAATATATACACACACATATACATAATGAACAATATATACACACACATATACATAATGAACAATATACACACACACATAATATACATAATGAACAATATACACACAAACACAAAATATACATAATAAACAATATACACACACATATACATAATGCATTCTATATACACACATACACGTTACAAACAAATAAACATGTGTGTGTATGTTACACACACGTGTGTATGTGTTACCCACACATAAGTAACAACTCAACACACAAATAAATAAACAAATAAAAATAAAATCAAACAAAAATCTCGTAAAAAGAAAAAGAAAAGAATTTAAAAATTTCAATTTTTTAATTTTTCAATAAAGAATTTTTAAAATTTCGATTCCAAATTTTTCATTTTTTTCCACTGAAACAAAAAATTTATTTTCAAAAAAAAAAAAAAAATTTAAATTTTTTTGTTTTTCTTCAAATTGAAACAATTTTTTGTTCGGAAAAGAAAAAATTCCATTTTTTTTTAAACAACAAAAAAAAATTTCTCCAAATTCGTTTAAACAAAAATCCCAAAATCTTTCTTCTTTTTTCATCGAATAAATTTTTTTCCATTTGGAATCAAAACAAATCAGTTCAGGATGATTCACATTTGACAACCAAAAATCCCCACTTGAGGGATCAACACGAATCTGGGATTCACGGCCATTTAATTCCCTTTTGTCAAATCCCTCAATTTTAAACGTCCCCATTTTTTCCCCTTTTTTTGAAAACGAATCAATTTCGAACTTTGAATCAATAACAAAAATTGTTCCATTTTTTTCATACAAAGAAAAAAATTGTTTTTCTGTTTTTACAAAATGTTTTAATTGAAAAAAAGGAAATTTTTTTTGTCGTTCAAAAAAAAACAGTTTTTTTTCGTCCCCTAAAAAATTTAAACCACAAACGACAAAAATAGTGTCTGATGAAATGAAACAAATGTCCTGGGGATGGAATAATCCATTTGTCACATTAGAAAATGGAAATTCAATCAGAATTTCGCCATTTTCATTTAATTCAATCAACGAACGATTTTTTGAATCGCAAATAAAAATGTGTTTGTCATTTTTATTTACGCTAATCGAACTTATCAATCGATCATTTATTGATTCTGGCAAATTGAATCGATTTTCTTTGATTAATTTTTCAGGGGGAAAACTTTTCCGAACACACGAGACGGATCCGCCATTTTGGCTTTGGAATGGATCCAGAACTTTCTGCCAATAATCGGGGAATACGACGGACATTTCACATTCCTCCCTCGGTCGCATCCATTTTTCGTGTCCTTTTGAAACTTTCGACTCCAACTCTTTCAATCGACGCAAAATATTTCCATCATGGCCATCTTGACGGGAAAATAAATGTTCAACATTTTGACGCCATTTTTCGATTTCTTGCAAAATTCTTTCGTTGTCAAACAAAAGTCTGCGACATCTTTCCATCTCGTCGTCCATTTTTCTTTCCATTTCCCAGGTCAGATCCAACGCATCCTGTCTCGCCTGTTCCACAACATCATCGAATTGTCTCCAGATTTCCACACATTTCACATGAGATTTCAACTTTAAACCTTCCCGGTATTTTCGAATCTTTTCATTGGAATTTTTTAAACTTTTTTTAAATTCGGATATTTCATCTCTCAATTGTTGTTCCATCTTTTAAAATCTCCAAACGGGGAAAACACTGAAAAATACAAAAACAAAAAATATATAAATAAATATGAAATTATCACTCAGTTCCACGGCGCCATAACTTTTTAGAGAATGTAACTATTTTTTTTTTACTTTAGAAGATACATTCTGTGCGATTTTCTCTCAGTGGAGGGGGGCTACTACTTTGGGGGCCGATTAGGTGTGGTTTTAAGGGGACATCAAAGAATAATTGCTTTAGAATCTAGAGTTGGAGATCAGGTTCGCATATACATTGGACGTAAAATGATCCTCAGTTCCGGGTTCCCTTAGCTTTGTAAGGCAGTTAACCAAATTTATTTTCTGTGCTTTTTTGGAGAGGGGGAGAGCATGCTGAAACGTTTCGAGCCATTCTAACTTTTAAAAGTTAAAAAAATACTTTACGTTAAATTAGTTGTTTACAACATATAATTTTATCAAAATTAAATTAGATAAAACATTTAAACAGAACATCTTCCCTGTAAAAAAAAAACTAAGACCGAGTGGCAAAGCCCGTAGTAAAAAATACCTGACTCTACCACTAGCCCTAAGTCTATGTGACAACCCCTTCATGAATAAAACTAACCCTAAGTCTTAGGGTACTAATTAGAAAACCTTTCCAGTTACTCCATAAACGCACAGAATGTATCTTCCAGGGCCCAAAGCATTTGGTTAACTGCCTTAAAAACAGTGCATTTTTAGATTAACATCCTCCGCTAAATACTCCTCACCCTAAAACAAAAAAAAATGAGATTCTACTTTTTTAGGCGATTACGTGTGAATACAATGAAAAACTTGGCGGAAAGAAGAAAATAACAAAAAATAATTAAGAATTTAGACTGGGGATAAGTTTCGTAAATAAATGATAAAATCAATTTATTTTTAAATGTTTTTTTTTTTTAGAATTTCGCGAAAATAATAGGGATTCTTTAAAGTTAAAATTACATATGAAACTGAAACCCTCTCTAAAAATTGAACTATAAATTAATTATAAATGGTTTAAATGATAATAATGTTTAGTAGCGAAAAATTGATTTGGAACAATTAAGCGACGCAACTTTTCAAGGATTGTTAAGAATTCATGGTGAAATATCAACTCCAGGCAAGGGGAATCATTTGACAGTAAATTAACAGAGAACAACAAAAACTTATCTAAAAATTGAACAAATCGAGTAAACAAAAAGAAATATTAGTAATTATCTAAAAATATGGTGGTTAATAATCATTAAAAGCTTCATCGTATGCGTCGCCTTTTAAGTTATAAAAATAAGTATATATAAATTATTAATATGATATTTTGAAATAACATTTTACATACATTTTTTTCATCAAGTTAGGATTTTCGCTGAGAATTTTGGAAAGAATTTCTCGAATGAAAAACTTTACAGAGTGAAAAAGGAGAAGAGAGTGAAAAAGGAGAAGAGAGTGAAAAAGGAGAAGAGAGTGACGAGATGAAACATGTGACCTTAGGTGATTTCTGATTGGATGAGACGTAAATAGAAAGAGAAAGACATAGAAAGTTTAGAATCAGAAGAAAGAGAACGAGAGTAAAGGAAGCCGAGAAAGAGAGAGAAGGGGATGGAGAGAGAGAGAAGGGGGGAGAGAGAGAGAGAAAAAAAAAGAGAGAGAGAAAAAAAGAGAGAGAGAAAAAATAGAGAGAGAGAGAAAAAGAGAGAGAGAGAGAGAAAGAGGGAGAGAGAGTAAAAAGAGTGAGAATGATAGAAGAGAAGAGTAGGAACGAAATACGTGACGTCAGATGATTTCTGATTCGATGAGACATAAACACACAAAGAGAAAAAGAAGGTAATAACTGGGAGCATCACCCCATAAAAGGAGAAGGTAATGCCTGCGAGTATGGTATGGCAAGTTTTATTGTACACGTAAAATGCGGAAATGTTAAGTGGGCTGAAAAACATAGTCGCCATCTTTATAAACAAACAGAAGTATGCAAGTTATGTGAGAATTTCTCCTCAAATAGAAGATGGCTAAAATCACAGTCGTAACGCCGACAACCACACTTACCTTGATTCCGGGAGAACTTCAAAAGGGGAATGGCCTGTCTTGTGTTGCAGAAACGGTACGAACTGCGTAATCAGCCTTTTAGTCGATCATCAATTAGGGATAAATTATTGACACGAGGTTACTTTAATTGTTCGGTTGTTAAGTCCTTTTAAGAGTCGGTGCGTGGTTAATTCCTCGCAAAACACAACACTAGAAACTTGTAAAATACAAGGAGTAGGTACACGAGGTTCACTCTTGCCTCGCAAAATCTCAACAGCTATCAGATTCGAAAAAAGGCGCGCAAAAGAAGGTTCACTCCAGACTTAGCGGCGCCAAAGTTTACGGTCAATGTCAAGGTCATTTTTCCTTCCTTCTGAAGGAGGGGTCGGCAAGTGTGATTGCTGGCACCGTGATTTCTAACAAGGAAGGGTCAGCAAGTGCGAATTGCCGGTACTGTGATTTCTAACACACTCCCCAGAGAGGAGCAAAAAAGTAATGGATAATCATTACTTTTTTCAAGTAGTTATGTTATTCTGTCTGGTATGACATAATTGTAATTACAATATTATTTTTCAGACCATAATTGTGATTTTTCAAAGAATAATATAATAGTTGTTATCCAAGAAACAAGCTAATTCCACTAAATTTTTATTTTTTATTTTATTTTTTAAATTTATTTTTGATTTCGCTGTTATACCTAGCTCTCTATCATAGACGGAGATAAAGAGCGATCCTTCGATCTGAATTAATCATGCTCAGGAAGCTGATCAACATGAGATGTTGTTTGTTCCGCACAATCCGGACAATCCCAATCTCCATCAGTCACCTCCACGGAGACTCCGACACAGTCAAAATGGTACCATCTGTTGCGTTTATCGCAACATACCATTGGTGAAGAGCCGTCATTCCTAATGGAACATGTAGGACAGAAAAAAGGTCCTCCTTCCTCCTCCAAATCAGAAACTGCCTGAGTTGCAGAAGAAACCTCCCTGATTTCCAAGAGATACAAATGATTCAAGGAATGGATCTGTTCGCATTTATCTCTCAATATGCATGCCGAACGAACTCGCCCATCCCTTCCTCGAATGAGACGTAGAACCTTACCTAGGCTCCAAAAGGGTCTCGTTCGGTTTGGCGTTTTCACCAAAACAATTTCCCCAACGGAAATCCTTTCTGGGCAATGACTTAACAAGTTCTTGTGATTTGCTCTCAAGGATAGGAGATAATCGTTATGCCACAATTTACGGAATTTCTCAACAAAGCTCTCTCTTGGTTGAAGAGATTCCAACAACTCAATCCTACTTGGGGGGTCAGGACAGAGGTTATCGACCTCATGATTTCCTAGCAATAAACGTGGATTATAACCGGTTTGCAGGAAATGGTTCAGGGTTAGAATATCTAGTCCCATATCCGAAGAAGTAATATAAGTAAGAGGCCTGTCATTAACAGCTCTTTCTACATCCGAAAGTACTGTCAGGAAGTCGAAATATTCCAATTTCTCTTTTCTTACGAGTTTTTTCAAGCATTGTTTAACTGTTTGGATCATACATTCCCACGCACCCCCATGCCAGGCAGAATAAAGAGGTATGGTAACGTGAGTTATAGACGTAGATCTAAAATGCTGCTTAAATTCATCTGAGACAAATATCTCGGACAACACTATCCCAGAGGCCAAGAAAGTTTTGGCATTATCCGAGTAAACATGAGTAGGTACTCTGAACAAATTTGTGAATCTGAAAAATGCTAGCAAAAATGAACGAGTACTCATATCTGGTAGCAATTCTAAATGAACTGCTCGTAGACTCATACAAGTGAATAACAAAATATACATTTTGACATCCTCTCCATTTGTCCTCACCCAAAATTGCCCAGTGAAATCTACACCCACTTGCTGGAAGGGGTGAATAAAATTAGCCCTATGCACAAGCAATTGAGAGCCAGTTGGTGCCTCGAATGGCAGTGAGTTTATTTTTTTACATACAACACAGTGCTGGATTACTCTTTTAACAGACTGTCTTCCTTGGGGTACCCAGAACCCCATTAACCTTAACTTGGTCAAAGTGGAATTTGAGCCGAGGTGGCAACAATTCAGATGTGCCTCCTTAATTACTAGCTCAGTCAGGTGATGATGCTTCCCCAAAAGAATAGGGTTCTTTACCTGATATGGATGAATGTTGGAGCTCTGAATACGACCAGAAGCTCGAATTAAACCATCGTTGTCCATAAACAACCCAAGTCCAGCAACTCTTGGCGGAATATTTCTTCCAGATGGCAATTTCAGATATTGAAGTTCCTCAGGAAACTCCTCTCTTTGCATCGCCGCGAAAAGCAGCTGTTTAGCCTTACTAGCAGAATCAGTCTGCGGACGTTTTAGTTTGTTGACGAACAATAAAACCTTCTGCAAAACATTGACCACTCTCGTCAACGAAGAGAAGTTGGATACCTCTATGGGCAAAGCGTTGCTCTCAGCCGAAGAATCATCAACATACATACAGGAAACAATCCTTTTATTAGCGTTGTTCAGACAGGGGAGAGGAGCATTCGGCCAACCAATGTCGACCCGATGTATCCATTCAGGGCCGTAAACCCATAAATCATAATGATGCTTGAATTTTGATGAGGAAACACCTCTAGTAAGTAAATCCGCTGGATTCTCATTAGTCGGAACATACTTGAACTGGACGGAGATTCCAAGTTCACCATTTATCTCCTCCACCATCCTTTTAACGTCCTTAATACGGTTCTCAACAAATATATTCCCTTTGGCTGCCTTCCCGTTGAGGACCCAAGACAAAACCACTTGAGCATCCGAAACGAGATATAGAGACCGGATAACTACCGGGCTCAATGCCTTCAAAATGTTGGGAATAACTCTAATGGCAAGATATATAGCCATAAGTTCCAGAGTTGGTAGGGATTTCCCTTTAAGGGGGGCCACTTTGGCCTTTGCAAATATCAATATGCATTCGTTCCCTTGCTTAGCATACAGAGCAAAGCCGTAAGCAGCTTTAGAAGCATCACAAAAACACAGGAATTCAGTAGGAACGTGTTCCCTCAACGCCCTTCTAGGAAACTCCAACTCGCTCAACGAATTCAAATCATTGGCCAATGAACGCCAATTTTCTTTAAATTCTTCTGGGATTTTCTGATCCCAGGATAAATTGTTTTTCCAGAGTTTGCTAATCAAAACCTTACCCTGAATAGTAACTGGGAGGCACAAGGATAGCGGATCGTAAACCCTTGAACACTGAGCCAATATACTGCACTTAGTGCAGGCCTCAGGATCAATCACTGTAGGTGCAAGGCTCACAGAATCCTTTTGTGGGAAAAACCGGTATCCCAACACTTTCTCCGATACAGGAAAAGGGAAGGATGCACTCTCATCCTCTATCATCTCCTCCTGCAAGCTCTGATTATTCGAGTTGCAAGATTGTAAGTCAAACCCAGCTTCCTTCAGCCTGTCGCGTACTGAATGGTAAGTTGAATAGAGTAATTCGAGATTACTGCTGGTCTTGACCATGTTATCAACATAAAAGTTGTTGCAAAGTACAGATGACGTTTCGTCATAACTGTATTGCTCTGCATGATACTTGAGTATAAAACTCAAGATGAATGGGCTTGCATTAAAGCCAAAGATAATAGAATTATATCTGAAGGTGCGCAAGAGGTCACCCACCTTCAAGAAAAAGCAAAACCGATTTTTATCTTTATCGGTCCTCAAACGAACTTGTAAAAATGCCTTCTTAAGATCCCCCAAGAGTACATGATCATCCTTCCTAAAGGTCAATAATAGATCCAACAACTTGGCTGTCAAATTGACACCCGCATAAGCTGCATCATTTAAGGAGACACCCTCCCTGCCTTTTGAAGGAACAATTAAAAACAGGACGAATTTTGGTGGTAACACCGGTCCCTTCCTTAATAACTGGGCGATGCGGGACCCAGCAATAATTTTCAAACTCCCCTGGAGAAACGTGAACAGGCTCAATAATACCTAATTCCTCATATTCTCGGAAGACTTGTAGGTATTCCTTATATATGCCCTTCCTCTCTAAGGATTCTGCCACTCTTTGCATAATTTTCAAGGAAGGCACATAATTTGACTCAACAAGAGATATTTTCTCTTCATCCCATGGCAAGTCCACATAATACTTCCCATTTTCCAGGGCAATATTTTTCTTGAATTCATTGATTTTGTCTTCATCATATGACGACAAATCAGAATTGCTATCAACGCCTATCGAGTCGAGAGAAAAAAAAATCTCTACCCCACGCTCCAGAAGACTCTTCGAAGAAGGGACCCCAGGGGTCCGGAAATGAAGCAATCGGATTTAAAGCTCCCTCAATGAGGTAACTCGAACAATTGGGTAAAACACGGACTGTCTCCACAAAGGAAGGGGATTCAAGTTGATCACTGTCATAACTCGAACCTTCCTCCAAGAAACAGCTGATATCTCCAAAGGGAATAATCCCATTTGGAGTTTGCCAAGCCGATCCGTTGAGACAGCTAACCAGACGGAAATTCTCTAGACGCTGAATGATATCTAACCCTATGAGACCGTCCAAGGTGGAATAATTCAATTTTTCATACCCTGGGTTGAGGCGAAATCCAGCCTTTCTAATGTTAGCCACAATCTCAACAAAATGAGATACCTTAAACTTCAGATTTAAACCATCCGAGAATAAGGCAGGAAAAATGAAGGGAATCTGATTTCCCAATCTAACGGACACCCCAAGTTGTGAAAGCTTGACATTTTTAGTACCTATAAAAGTGTTGATAGGCATAACGACAGAACGAGGAGAGAGCTCCTCGCGTGCACACAATTTTTTTAAAATGTCAGCGGAGAAAAAGGAGCTCTGACTACCAGTGTCAAGAAGACACTTTAGATGGATAGGAGGGCCATCTCTCTTAATAGAGACACTAAGAACCGGGCAAATGCACTCGTCATGTCCCGAGAGTAAGGAGGTATTGCCCACGAAGGCCTGGGGTGACTTGGGACACATCGCGGAAAAATGCTATTTGGAACCACAGGATACACAAGGATAAGGAAATCCCTTCAAACCATGACAATTTTCCTCCTGTGGGCACCCAAACAAAGGCTGAGCTCCCTAGCACGTTCGATCCTTAATTCGTACGTCGAATATCTATGACAATCTTTCATTCCATGATCGGACTTCAAGCATAACTTGCAATTCCTCCCCCTACCTTCATTAACATTATTTTTGAGGGAGTAATTCTCCCTTTTAATATGTACAGGTCCATGAGACCTGTCCACCATACTGCCGCGGCTATCGGACAAGAAGGACGCCTGTTTTGGCGAGCAAAACTCCCGCGCTTTATTAGGGCGCAATGGCGCCGCAGTGATGAAGTCGATAATTTCAGGGACATTCTCCATGATGGCATGGAGAGAAGGGTATCTTTCCCTGCTTCTCGACATCAACTCCTTCCGAATTTCTAAAGGAAATTTCCGGAACAAGACATGCGCGATGAGTTTACCGGACATGGAGTCTTCGGCAAAAAAATCGGTATTAAAGTATTTATCCAACTCCGTCAAGTCTGATTTTACTTGCTGAATATAAATTTTCAGCCTCTCAATGTTGGTAATAGGGTCGGGCTGAGGAAGGATTTCCTCAAATATTTTATTTTTTATAATATCAGGGCTCATAAACGTTTTCCTTAATAGGTTCACAGCCCTGCTATAATTGTCTGACGTAATGTCAAAATCTGCCACCAGCTCAAACGCTCTGCCCATGAGTTTCGACTTCAAATAAAGCAATTTATCTGCTTTATCATCCATCGAAGCCGTGCAGAACTCGAATCGCTTCAGGAAGGTCCGAAATTCGAATTTGTCCGAGGAAGAGCTGCCGTCGAAAACAGAACACTGCAAGTCCAGTCTCATGAGAGGAATTTTCCTGACATTCTCCTGAACACCCACTATCCCGTCTGAGACACCCCCCTTGATATTAATCATTCCCTCCTGAATCGTGTCTGAGAATCTGTTGGATTCCTTACAGACCAAACTCCGCTCGTCCTTGGACTCGCACTTCATTAAGAGCTGATCAACGATATCATCACAGTCTGAAATCCACCTTTTAATATTTTCCAAGTGGGAATTTTTTTACAGGCTGTGACATCGAACCATTCTCTACCCATTCGAGAGTTGAGGAAATTCGAAATTTTTTCCCTTCCAACCTACTCTCAAGCTCCTTCTTGGAGGGAGACATAACTAGGCAGAATATTTTTCTTTTTTAAACTTTCAATTAAAACTAAACCTTAAGTTCAATTTGACAATGTTTTTTTTTACTAATAATAAATATTTCCTTTGTTTAATTTAACAAGTAATATCTAATTTATTATTTATTTATTTTTTTTTCATCAAAAAAATTACTTTCTAAGGTTATACATAAATACACGTATCTATTAATAATGGAGTTAATGTATCTGTCTGTCTGTCTGTCTGAAGCCGAAACTCCAGTATGACTATTTTACTGAAATTAATCTTTTTCAAATTCTTTATATACTGTCACTAAAAGTCGCTTAGACACCAGATGGGTTTTGCTATTAACATAACTCATTCTTTTAAACCTTCAATTAAATTAATATTTACAAATATACACTTATAACTGCTGTTATCAAATTTACATATGTATTTACAATATTTTCCGATGAGGTTATATTAATAAACATTATTTATACAATTAATTACAGTCATTTTCATCATAATCGGCGTGTTTTCTAAACCATTTCAACGCGAGTACTGTTAAAATTGCAAAGTCATTGGGTGTTTAATAAGTGGCGTCCTCCCTCCCTCCGGTAATTAAATATGGCGATCTGATTAAGCAGCCGTGTGGCTTTTTAATCAGTAGTGTCCTCCCTCCCTCCGGTAATTATATATGGCGATCTGATTAAGCAGACGAGTGGCTTTTTAATCAGTAGTGTCCTCCCTCCCTCCGCTAATTATATATGGCGATCTGATTAAGCAGCCGATTGGCTTTTTAATCCATAGTGTCCTCCCTCCCTCCGGTAATTAAATATGGTGATCTGATTAAGCAGCCGATTGGCTTTTTAATCCATAGTGTCCTCCCTCCCTCCGGTAATTAAATATTGCGATCTGATTAAGCAGCCGATTGGCTTTTTAACCAGTAGTGTCCGCCCTCCCTCCGGTAATTAAATATGGCGATCTTATTAAGCAGGCAATTGGCTGTTTAATCAGTAGTGCCCTCCCTCCCTCCGGTAATTAAATATGGCGATCTGATTAAGCAGGCGATTGGCTGTTTAATCAGTGGTGTCTTCCCTCCCTCCGGTAATTAAATATGTCGATCTGATAAGCAGCCGATTGGCTGTTTAATCAGTAGTCCCCTCCCTCCCTCCGGTAATTAAATATGGCGATCTGATTAAGCAGCCCATTGGCTGTTTAATCAGTAGTGCCCTCCCTCCCTCCGGTAATTAAATATGGCGATCTGATTAAGTAGCCGATTGGCTGTTTAATCAGTGGTGCCCTCCCTCCCTCCGGTAATTAAATATGGCGATCTGATTAAGCAGCCTAATGGCTGTTTAATCAGTAGTTCCATCCCCCCTCCGGTAATTACATATGGCGATCTGATTAAGCAGCCGATTGGCTGTTTAATCAGTGGTGTCCTCCCTCCCTCCGGTAATTAAATATGGCGATCTGATTAAGCAGCCGATTGGCTTTTTAATCAGTGGTGTCCTTCCTCCCTCCGGTAATTAAATATGGCGATCTGATTAAGCAGCCGATTGGCTGTTTAATCAGTAGTGTCCTCCCTCTCTCCGGTAATTAAATATGGCGATCTGATTAAGCAGACGATTGGCTGTTGAATCAGTATGCCCTCCCTCCCTCCGGTAATTAAATATGGCGATCTGATTAAGCAGCCGACGTTAATCTGGCACGTTAAACATGTAAACAACAATGCTGGCAAACACCGTGCTCAGTTTTCCATTTTTAAAACCGTCCTAAGTTGATTTATTCTTAGCCATTATGTTTTAAAACACAAATTTATTAAATCAAATTGTTTAATTAAAATAATAATTGATTTAAAAATTACTATATAAAAACGCGCGTGCGAAAGAACACACCCACACACAGTCTAGGTAAACTTTTTCTTTCTGAGAGTTAAAATTTTTTCCCTGTTTACTGTATTTGATTTCTTAATACTTTCATATCCAATATTATCATTTTTTCACGACCTCAACAGAATTTATGATTCCATGTTTTATTTATTAAAAAAAAGATGTGATTTTTCTTCTTTAATGTCAACAAAATAAACTAACACATTGTACTGGAAAACTATACAACTGATTGTAGAATCAAATTGTTTAATTAAAAAAAGGTACACACACACGCACACACACACGCACACACGCGCACGCGTTCACTGTATTTGATTTTTTGGTGCCTTTTCATTTTAGGACCCACGCTAACTTTGACCCCGTCGTTACAGTTAGGGTTAGGTTTGTTTTTTTCTCCTTTTTAATTAAAAATATTTACATGTATAGGAGGGGGGAAGACAAAAAAATTGGGGGAAGGCGGTCAAAAAATTTTTTTTTTTTTTCTAAACTAAAAAATAGTCTAATGACTGGTAATATAAAAAAATTGAGGGGGGGTACAAAAAAAATTTACTTTCTTTTTAAACTACAAGTCTTTCTATTTATAGTCGAGGGTACAACAAAAATCGGGGTAGGGTCGAATTTTTTTTTTTCTTTATTTTCAACTAAAAATATTCTTGGTCATAAACACAGAAAATCAATGTCTAACCACCACAGAAATATGACTGGGGCTCCATTGGCTTACGCGTGAGCCTTCATTTCTGATGCGGCAGCCTAGCAAAAATATGCGACCGAAGGGAGCATATATTTGCTAGTATACGTAATGTAATTTTCCTTTTAATAAAAAACTTCACTTCTTTTTTTTTAACGAAGCCAGACCAGACAGAATAACAATAAATAGTGTCTATAAACGTAGACAAAGATAGCGTTTCTGCAAAATCTTCTATGTGAGAATTTCTCCTCAAATAGAAGATGGCTAAAATCACAGTCGTAACGCCGACAACTACACTTACCTTGATTCCGGGAGAACTTCAAAAGAGGAATGGCCTGTCTTGTGTTGCAGAAACGGTACGAACTGCGTAATCAGCCTTTTAGTCGATCATCAATTAGGGATAAATTATTGACACGAGGTTACTTTAATTGCTCGGTTGTTAAGTCCTTTTAAGAGTCGGTGCGTGGTTAATTCCTCACAAAACACAACACTAGAAACTTGTAAAATACAAGGAGTAGGTACACGAGGTTCACTCTTGCCTCGCAAAATCTCAACAGCTATCAGATTCGAAAAAAGCCCCGCATGGGGGAAAAAGGCGCACAAAAGAAGGTTCACTCCAGACTTAGCGGCGCCGAAGTTTACGGTCAATGTCAAGCTCACTTTTCCTTCCTTCTGAAGGAGGGGTCAGCAAGTGCGATTGCTGGCACCGTGATTTCTAACAAGGAAGGGTCAGCAAGTGCGGATTGCCGGTACTGTGATTTCTAACAGTTAAGGAAGAACGATAACTTCCTTTAATATTTTTTAAATTAAATAGGACATGTTTATAACCGTGAGTAATGGTTATTCCTTAGCTAGCCTCTTGACTTGTTTAGACGGAGACTATATTTCTCCGATCGAATTTTTATTTTGGCGTTTTTACGTGTACGATGAAAAATGATATAACTTAGGGGTTTGTAATGTTTACTTTTGTTGGTTTTTTACTAAAACGTGGTTTAAGTAAAAAGAAAAATATAAGTTCATTATGAGTAATGCCGAAACTTATTTTACTCTAAATTTACGTGACTGAAATAGGAATTAACGCCAAATTAAAGGGAAAATACCCCTTTTCCTAAAGAGTAGGGGTTAAAAAGTCAGCATACCTTTTTTTTAATTTATTTAATATTGGAGGCGTATTAAGAAGTGACAGAAAACGTTACATAAAAAAAAGCGGGTATCTTTTACAATAATCCGCAGAGTCGCTAACGGGGTCCAAAAAACGAACAAGAACGGGGTAAAAAAATAAATATACAAGTGAAGGTGACCTACGTTGAGAATAGATATTTTCCTACTTGTTTGCATTTTTACGTAGTATAAATGGGGTTTTATTAGATGTAAAAAAAAATTTCTTGTTTTTTTTTTTCACCGGTTTTTACTAAAAACAAAATGGCGTCTTGGCCTTACTTCCTACCCTCCCCCCCCCCCCCCGCCAATCGCCATTTTTTTTTGTGCAATGTTCGTGTGACAAAACTATTGATTTCTAATAAATAGCAGTTGGAACGGTTTAAAAATACAAACAAATATCACAGGTAAGTTGGAAATTAACTTTTAGCGACTACAGTTACTTTTATTTGTTGTATATTTGTTTTTTGAGCGTTTTCAGTGTGCGGATTATTGTAAAAGATACCCCAAAAAGCTTACAATTTAAACAAAAAGTCCAAGTTTATTGGTTTGTATTTTTAGTAACAGACGTTTTTATTTCAGACTTTATATTTATATATTTTTGATCTTTTATTTCTTAAATAAATCATGTAAGTACAAAATTAATAAATAAAAAAAAATCTATCATCGCTAGAAAAGGGGAGGGTGAGAGAGTGATGACGACACGAGATTTTATTGAGAGAGAGAGAGAGAGCGGGAGAGAGAGAGCGGGAGAGAGAGAGAGAGAAACCAACCAGCTTCCCTTTTCTTTGAACTCGGTATATCTTTCTAGCTAGCTAAGATCTTAGTTTCATCTACATTATTTTAAGAATGTTTTTTTTTTTTGTAATTTATTCATTTTTTGTTATTAAATTACTTACATTAATACTGTTAATTTACACAAAACTATTGTAGATAGACCGGGAAAATTAAATATCTAAATATATAAATAAATAACAGCAAACATTAATTATAGATGGTTAAAAAAGAAGTTATGCAAGTTAGACAGATATTTAAATGTCTATATGTGTTTCTTTAGTACGATATATACTGTAGTTGATAGAATTGAATTGATTAAAATATCATCCTGTTTTGATGGTCATATAGGAATGATAAATGAGAAAAATTTTCCAATTTATTCATTTAGATATATAAAGCAAAATTGAAGATGTTAACTCCAAAATGTTTGCGCCCTTTTTCTTCTATGAGTTTCGTATTGTTTTCTTAGCTGTGAAATTGAAATCGTAGGATTTTTATATATGCTTTTTGGCGGAAATAAAAAAATATTTAGATAAACGAACTTGCGATAACGAACATAATTAATACATTCTACAGTTTACATATTTTTTATCGTACCGGAGAAAATGCCATATTTAAATAATCGTTGACAAATTTCTAGATGCCCAGACCCCAATGAGATTCTCCTTTTTTTTATGTCACAAATATTTTAATTAAATAAGCATTTCTTTTTTTATTACAACAAAATAAGGGTACTTAAATTAAATTTCTTTTAAACTTAAAAAGAAGGGATAATAATTTTTCAACTTATATAAACTATTACAAAACTATTTTTATATATAAAGTTAAAACTTATAAATTATTACGTTTTTGTCTTCCATATATTCTACATAGCGATAATCAATCGGTAAACAAAGTCGTTTACCGATTGACTAAATGCCGGATTTTACTAAACTATGCCTTTTGGGGGGATATTTTTTCTAATTTTTAGTAAAACATAACATTTTTGTTTTAAGTCAGTATCTTATGACTTTTATTGAATAATTATCTTTGAAATAGTTGCAGAAATATTTGTGTGACAAAGTAGCCAGGGCCGACGGGGATCGGGTGCCCTGGTTACGCGCTAGTATGCATCTTAGTGATGATGCTAGATCCTACGTAGAACGAAGTGGAGATATCCGGCTAGTATATATTGACATGGAAAAAGGCTTATTCAGATGACGGAAAAAGGCTGTCGAAATGTCTACGAAAAGCCATGTAATGGTCAGTTTTGATAATCGTTTGCAAACGTTAGTTATAAACCAGATGTACCAAGGAGATAACGAAAATCCCATTTTATTTCAAAGTCAACTTAGGGATCGCTGACGGGACAAGATAGTCATCTAAGTTTGTCGGTATTAATTAGGGCAAACGGCCTTTGCTCCACAACGAAAGAAAACGAGTAATTGTTTTTATGATAACAATAAAATCAGATAGGGAAATTCCATTTAACTGTGTCATTGAAAAGGGGGCACCCCCCCAAAACCCCTGATAGAGGAAGAAACACATGGAGAAATATGTTGGAGAAAGGGAGAGTGTGACCATACACCTTTTCAGTAAGAGAAAGGACTTTGAGTTAGAACGAGGAAAGAGATCATACTTACACGGCGAAGACGCGAGTCGCGAACCGGGCTCTTGTGCCGGCTCCACTATGAACAGAGAGCCCGACAAAAACAAACTCCCATCGTTTCATTAGATAAGTTTAACTTGTGGAATTAATCGTTGTAAATGGATTCGCACACACGCACAGAGAGACAGCGAAATAGCTTAGCGCCAAAGACATTTACCATACGATAGACATTAATTCAATGTAACATCTATTCTTTTCTTTAATTGTTTAATAATTACTTTTCCTACAAAAAGACCCCGCCGAGTTGTTAATTTGTTCTGCTTGAATAACCCTTGCCTTCACAGAATCAACAAAGTCATCATCATCATCGTCGTCATCCCGGCCTGGAGGAATTTCGATCGACATATTTTTTTTATTGCAACTACGACGATCGGCCAGAGAGTGTTCACGGTCTGGCAAGATCTCTGTGTAGAGAACCAGAGGCGTGAGCAGCGAGACAGAGACAAGATTGGGGCACTATTGTTTATAGTTCGCACCGCGACCAGGATATCAAACACCTGTGCGTGAGTGGCCAACGATCCCCACGGGGTCAGAGAGGCGAGTGGGGTACATGTTTATAAGTGGTTCTATGCCGCAGAAGAGAGTGGGGTACCTTGTTATACTTGGCACCGTGATCAGGATATCAAACACCTGTGCGTGAGTGGCCAACGATCCCCACGGTGTGAGAAGAGTGTGGGGTTCAGCATTATAGTTGCAAAACACTTATATTTATCTTTCAAAGGACTTTTACAAGTAATTTCTTCAAAGTTCAAAATTCACTGAATTTTTTCATTATAATTTTTTTTTTCACACGTAAATATTGTTTTTGGCACATGTTCGTCTTTTACCATAGTCCGTTTTTCACAACTTTTTACTGATCATCTTTTTTTCTTTTTTCGGCTGCTAGAGAATTTCGGAGTGTTTGGAAATTTTTTCAAATAATTTACATTTTAGGAAGGGGGATCAGTTTCCAATGTTAATTCAACGTAGACTGATCCCTCTTTTTGACCATCTCAATTTCTTTTAAAATCTTTTTCGGTGTACAAATTACCTATCATGTCAGTAGAGAATTCCGGGGTTTTTTGAAAGACATTTTTTAAAAATGTAGATTTTAAGACGGGGGATCAGTTTTCAATGTAAATTCAACGTAGAATGATCCCCCTCTTTTTGGCCATCTCAATTTAAAAAAATTATTCTTCTGCTTACAATTACCTATCATGTCGCGAGAGAATTCCGGGGTTTTTGGAAAAAAAATTCAAAAAATGTACATTTTAAGACGGGATTAGTCTTGTTCGTCTTTTACCATAGTCCGTTTCTCACAACTTTTTACTGACCATTTTTTTTTTTCGATGTACACTTACCTATCAGGCTGCTAGAGAATTCCGGGTCTTTTGGGAAAAAATTTCAAATATTTTACATTTTAGGAGGAGGGATCAGTTTCCAATGTTAATTACAAGTGCCTGTTCATGTTACATACTCGCTAATTTTACACCTGGTCAAAACACCATTCTACTTTATCTATTTTTTCTTTATCTAAAGATATATTTTGAAATAATATTACTTACAGGTTTTAGATCAAGTTCAGATTTTTTGGAGAAGATTCAAGAAGGACACCGTTTACTGTTCAATGTTATGGCAAGGTTGGCAGGCAAAGCGATGGGAAAGACACACGTGATCATTTCAAGCAATTTGATTGGATGTTTCTCGCTCGCATACGTGGCTCGTGTTTTTATTTCTTCTCATGTAGAGAGAGAGAGAGAGAGAAAGAAAGAGAAAGAGAGTAGGAGGAGAGAAAGACAGACACAGAGTGCGCGAAGAAATATGTGTATGCGTGCTGATATGTGTGTGCGCGCGGTGATCTCTCTCTAAGCTCATATGCGTGCGTGCAGATACATCCCCCTCCCTATCTCTCTTTAATATAAGTGGAGGGTGGAGATGGCTTGGGGTCACGTCTATTTCGCTTTAAAAAGCAAAACTCAGAGAGAAAAACATTTGGTAACTGCCCTAAAACGCTAGATTTATTACTAAGATGTTTAATATATTTAAATGTTGTTAGATTTCTATTTAGAAAAAAAAAAAGGCACATGTTCGTCTTTTCTCACAGTCCGTTTTTCACAACTTTTTAATGACCAGTTTTTTTTTCTTTTTTCGGTGTACACTTACCTATCAGGCTGCTAGAGAATTCCGGGGTTTTTGGGAAAAAAAATTCAAATATTTTACATTTTAGGAGCGGGGATCAGTTTCCAATGTTAATTCAACGTAGACTGATCCCCCACTTTTTGACCATCTCAATTTTTGTAAAAGTCTTTTTCGGTGTACAATTACCTATCATGTCAGTAGAGAATTCCGGAGTTTTTGGAAAGAAATTTCAGAAAATTTAGATTTTAAGACGGGGGATCAGTTTTCAATGTAAATTCAACGTAGACTGATCCCCCTCTTTTTGACCATCTCAAATTTTAAAAATTCTTCTTCTGCTTACAATAACCTATCATGTCGCGAGAGAATTCCGGAGTTTTGGGAAAAAAAATTCACAAAATTTACATTTTAAGACGGGGGATCAGTCTTCTTCGTCTTTTCCCACAGTCCGTTTTTCACAACTTTTTAGGTCTTAAAGTCTCAATTTTTAAAAATTTCTTTCCAAAAACCCCGAAATTCTCTCGCGACATGATAGGTAATTGTAAGCAGAAGAAGAATTTTTAAAATTTGAGATGGTCAAAAAGAGGGGGATCAGTCTACGTTGAATTTACATTGAAAACTGATCCCCCGTCTTAAAATCTATATTTTCTGAAATTTCTTTCCAAAAACTCCGGAATTCTCTACTGACATGATAGGTAATTGTACACCGAAAAAGACTTTTACAAAAATTGAGATGGTCAAAAAGTGGGGGATCAGTCTACGTTGAATTAACATTGGAAACTGATCCCCGCTCCTAAAATGTAAAATATTTGAATTTTTTTTCCAAAAACCCCGGAATTCTCTAGCAGCCTGATAGGTAAGTGTACACCGAAAAAAGAAAAAAAAACTGGTCATTAAAAAGTTGTGAAAAACGGACTGTGAGAAAAGACGAACATGTGCCAAAAAAAATATCAGACTAATTAAAACAAAGTCTTTAAAAATAATTTTAAAATAAACTATTTAAAAAAGTATTTTCAAACAATCAAAAATAAAACGGAATTAACGTTATCTTTTCTGACTACTTTATATCTTATCTGTCGTCGGTCAGTGAAGGAGAAATCCTTCTAGACTGACGCAATTCGATTTTCACAATATAAGCTTCTAGGAACGACTTTTACTCCAGACTTGAAATGGAAGACTTCCCTCAACTCCGTTGCCAAGGTCGCCGGAATGTTGGATCATTCTATCGCTCCAGAAAGTATCTCGCCTCTGACGCAATTCTCTACTTGTATAAGAGTCAAATACGTCTAAAGATGGAGAAGTGTTGCCACATCTGGGGAGGTGACGCACAAAGAACCATTTTATGCATTGACAGAGGACAATACCGACTCTGAAATCTAGTGGGACATGTTCTCTAAACAGAGATTGCTAGTCTTTCTCTACTCTATCGGTATTTTCATTTTTGAGGAAGTTTTTAAAATCTTTTTTGTTAAGTGGCAAAAAGTGTTTTTCACCCTAAACTAACCATTCAAAGGCTTAGTGTCGTCTGACTTTTTACATTATTTTCGCGGCTTTCAAATCGTAAACTGCTTCGGCCATTTCGAGGACAAACTCAGGATTCTCAGTCAATATTCAGGACTGGCTATGTAAGTAGGTTAAGTTTGTTTAACACAGTGAAATAGGTGCTTGTATATATCTCCCAATTAATTGTTGGCTTTTTAAAAGATTTTTATGTGAACGTGGCTTCCTCGTCATGTCCGCTACGGATGACCATAAACGAAATAAAAAAAAGTTTTTGTTTATGCGATTGTCATAAATTAGTTTTGCTTATGCGATTTTTTTTATTAGTATTGTTCCTAATTGTTTGGATATAATCTGAAAATAAATATATTGTATTCTTTTAAAAAAAAATATTAAAAGGGTGAGTTTCATCGTTATCACAGGCCTTTAAAGTTATATAAATTATTAATATAATATTTTGAAATGAAATTTTACTTACAGTTTTTTTACAATCAGGTTACGATTTTCGTCGATTTGGAACAAACTTCAAGACGGAAAACTTGAGAAGGTAAAATTATTAAATGGCGTGTTGAAGAATGAGAGACGAATTCAACTCTTCTTGTTATATAGGAATAAAACACGTGACCATCTGATGATTTCAAGCAATTTGATTGGATGATACGTAAATACAAAATGAAACTAGGATTTTCCGTTCAGATTCCGAGAAAACAGATAAACAAGTTTTTCTAGGAATATTAACACCCACCCACAGAAGAGAGAGAGAGAGAGAGAGAGAGAGAGAGAGAGAGAGAGAGAGGGGGGGGGGGAGACAGACAGACAGACACCGGAGGGATATTTTACTTTGCCCTTCATTTTTTGGAGGAGTCTTTTTTCTGCCAACATATGTAAACTTTACTTTTTTTAAATAGAATAGTTTTAATTTTTTTGAATTTAAATCAATCTCTCTCTTTCTTTTCTCTCTCTTTCTTTTTCTTCTTCTTCTTCTTCTTCTTCTCTCTCTCTATCTCTCTCTATCTATCTCTGATTTTTATTTCTTTAAACTTTAGTTTTTATTTATTGGTTTGCGAAAACTCAAAGGATATATATATATATATATATATATATATTGTTCGGATCGAGGGTCGTGTTCCCCCGATTATAAACGTGTTCAGTAAATCAAGCAATGTTGCATGCAAAGAGTAATAATTAACAAACAATATGAAGTAGTTCAAATAAGGTTTATTGAACGTGTGTGTACGTGGAATGATGAAGTGTGTGATGTATGCATGTGTGTCGATGGAAAAACAGTTCTTGAAAAAGGTATAAGAAGAAATGAAACCGGCGTGAGGAAAGTCTTTGAAAGCCGTACATAAAGAAAATGAGTTGAGAAACTCTTACCGTTGTTTGACCACGTGTGTTGGTAGTTGTTAATGCTGAGACCAGTTCATGAGAAAAGCGTGATGCGAAACGCTAGTGTATTAGCGTCGTTCTATCGAGGCCAATCGACCAGACGAGAAAGGTGAAACGAAACGCTAGTGTGAGCGTTGTTCTATCGAGGCCAAAAAGCGAGTGAAACGGAGCGCTGGTGCCAGCGTTGTTCTGCCGGTGCTGGTCGGTGAAGGAGAGATGGATTTTCCGTTTGCAACGGTTTTTATAGTCAGAAGGGCAGATAACTCTGGTGTCGCTTTACAGTGCCACCTGTCGGTGAAAAAGCGACACCTACCGGCAAACCGGTGTAGTTATGTTTTGAAAGGAGGAGGTAACTGCTACAATATATATATATATATATATATATATATATATATATATATATATATATATATATATATATATATGTAAAAAAAAATGGAATAAAGGATAACCAAATCAACAACTAGCAAAAATAAACTCAAAACCACATATTGAATAGTTCTCCCAAAATATTTCGATTGTTATAATACAATCATCATCAATCGGTAGCAGAACTTTATTTGGTTATCCTTTATTCCATTTTTATTTTTACATTTTGTCTGAAACATTGTTTCTTTTTTTCCTCATATATATATATATATATATATATATATATATATATATATATATATATATATATATATATATATATATATATATATTAAATAAGGCAATTACTCGCCATCCTGACGCTTTTAAGTCTTATGAAATTAATCAAAATAAATTGATAGAGCAAATCCAAAGTCATCTAAATAAAAATAATGTAGAATATGTATAAACGTATATATATAACACATATACTAATTATATATTTTAAAAAATCTTTTTTTTAAATACATGTATATATATATATTTTTTTTTTAATTTTTAAATATTTTTAATAAACAAATAAAAATACATTAAACTATGAATTCACCTAAACAGTAGAGTAATGGATTCGTCCGAACACTTTAAAATACAGCAACATTTGTGTAATTAACGGATACATTCTATTACCCACAGACGAACAACACAGGTAAGGAGGACATTTTTTAATAACTAAGTTAGCTAAACATTTATCTGTAACAAAACTTAGATCTAATATACGGAACGTTTATGTTTTTGTCTTTTAAGGGAAGTAGGGTCTGATCAACTCTGCTGGGAAGCCATGAAATAAAATACTGTTTTGTTTTTAAATTCCCGAAACAGTTTTTCATGGTAAGCAACTGATGATCCCTTAAATAACGTTAGACTAGTGTAAATTCTTGGAAGCTAACTAATATAGTAACTACAAAAAAAAAATGACTTACATGAGTGATTTTCGACTGAACGACTTGGGACTAAAATGTTTGTTTTTTTGGGGGTTTTTTTTCTGTATATAGTTTTAATGGTTGAGAAACTTCCGAGACTATATATATATATATATATATATATATATATATATATATATATATATATATATATATATATCTTGTTTTATTTTACTTCAGTCGAAGTTCTCATAAATCAAGGGGCCCCTACGTGGGCTAACACTTAATCTCTATATGAGATAGATAGATATTAAAATATTTCATTAAAGTTCTCCTTTACCTGTCAAACGTAGAGTTAGTAAAGAAGTTAAGAACATTAATTTTCCTCTCCCCAATTGACTACTTAACTATGTTATATATAGTATATCTTTCTTGTGGTCTCTTGGTCTTACTGGATTCCAGGACAAGAATTCATCTAGTCTGGTGAAGTATCCAGCTACGTGCTGTTATTTGAGGTAACATTACTTGAAGAAGGTGCACCATTTCTCGTATAAGCCTGTGTATTGCTGTGTCAAGGGGATTTTATTTAGGCTTCGAATACTATGTTATTTTGAATATTTGGTCAGGGTTTATTTGTAGGAAGAAGTATCCTGACAAACCCTTATACAGAGAGACCGAAGAAACTCAAGGATGTTGTCTAGTAGGTAATTCAAACTCTCCAAATATATATGTGTGTTTGTGTGTATATATTTAGAATTTAAATTGCTCTATCTCTCTATCCCTTTCTAATTTGTACTTTTTTGTGATGTTTGTGTGTTCCCTATAGAAAGAAAGGTTAGATAATCTACATAAAATCTCAAAGTGTATTCTTATGTAAAATTTACTGGGAAAAACAATCAAATATTCTTGACTCTCTAATTGCAGCCGTTTTAACTTAAGGGAGCTATGAGGGACGAACATCCTTTAAATCTTCAAATATATCCTATTTATATCATATGTATAAAATTCTCCGGGGAAGACAATGGAAGTGGCCCCGAATCTCTACGTTGTTCTCTATGTGCCGAATATCTCCGTGCCCCACCTCTAAATGACCAATGAAGAAAAAACCCTTTAAAAGTTTTTTTTAAGGAATTAAATATAGTAATTATGTGTAATCATTTTATTGAGGAATTATTAAATCAAGAAAACTTTTTTTATGTTTTGGGGAGTTTGGAATGTTCTTTACCATCTGAAGATTCTTGCATTTGTCGATTGTAGTTTATCGATTGGTTAAGTTAACCGTAAATGAAACCCACGTTTGGAAGAGTTCTGCCAAGGGAGATAATTAAGACTAAAACTAATAATTAAGGTTCAACCACTTCATATTTGTTTAAGCATCCTGAATGTGGCCACAAGTTTGTGTCCTCACAACATGACTCAGCCACCAGATCGTTGACGTTGTAAACGTTGGAATGATTCAGCTAAAGAAATGAAGATTTTTTTCTACGTCACAATTAGTGAAAATTAATCATTGGGAAGAAAAAAAATGGGTGCTTGTGCTGATGAGCGGCCGTACGAAAAAATTATTTTTTTATAAAAACAATATTCAGCGTTATATTCCTTATATTATATAGTTGAAAAAATTATCAATAAAACAAAATGAAAGTAAATAAACGAAATTAAATTAATTTATTGCATTAAAACGAAACGTTTTATTGGAATAAATTTAATTTTTATATATGTAGTTGTTTTTTTAAAAATTGCATGATTATCTCCCTTGCGAATTATCTGCCCTTGAATTATTTTTGAGAAAAAAGATGGACGCTTACTGAACGAATTGCTGTTATGATATGAAGAATGGAAAAATACTTGTAAAATACTTGTTAAAGTTCTAGTGGATAATTTTTCCCTACTTTTTTGTACAGTAAGAATATAACGCTGAATAAGTATATAATATTGTTTTTACGGCCGCTCATCAGCACAAGCACCAGAAAATGTTTTATATCTTTAAAATTAAGGTTACTAAAATTTGGCAGAATTAAATGGTTTAATTATCAAACACTTTAAAATTATATTTCTAAATAATTTTTGATAAGTTTTTTTTTAAATTATCAAACACTTAAAATTTATATTTCAAAATAATTTTTGATAATTTTTTTTTTTTAAGTAAAAATAAAAATTTCGAAAAGAAAGGAATTTGTTTTTTCTCTCCTTGTTTTTTTGTAGTCCTGACAAGAATCAAAGATTGGAAGTTTTATGTAAACAAAAAAAAATTGGTGGGTGGGGAAGTATTTTGTTATGAACTTTGATTTTTTTGTTTCTTTTAATGGAATCATCAGCCAATAAATTAGAAACGGCACTTCAACTTGTTTTTATCTGAATAAAAGAAAAGACAAAACTTTGAATGTGAAAAGCATTAAAATTTGTTTTAGAATAAAAAATGGCTAATTTTACTTTTTCAAAGAAACATGTCAGAAAAAAAATGTATATATTAAATATATTAGAAAAAACGATTTATTTAAAATAATTTTTTTATTTATATTAAAAGATATGAACAAGCAAGCTTTCAGCCATAATTGGCCCTTCTCAAGCGACTTTCGTTTCTTTTTGTTTGTTTTTTACTAATTATTCTTACTTTTTTGTCGGAGATTTAAAATCTCATAAATTGTAGGCCGTTGGGTGATAAGCAATTATAATGCAAACTTTGTTTTAATGTTAATCTAAATTTTCAGGAAAGATATTAAGAATTGTTTCATTTTCTGTGGGCTTTTTAAAATTTTAATATTGTTGGTTGCAAGATCTTATTGGCAGTTGTATCAATCTTTAGGTTTATGAACTTAGCATTGGCATGCTGGAACAATAAATAATTTGTTCTCATTCAGGTCAGCAACCGCCAATAAGATCTGGGTGTTTTTCTTACTTTTGAAATTCAATAAATAACACACCAAAATATGTCTTAGTCTAGAAAGATTTATGATCGCCAAAACATGGCAAAATCTTATTTTAATCACCTAAATTACTTACAATAATATGGGTTCTTTTCTGATATTTTTTTCAGAATTACTACTCTAATAATTCTTTTTTGCAATTGAATAATTATTTTATATTTCCCCCAGGCAATACCGGGACACGGGTTCTGCTAGTTTATAATAACATTTTAAAAATAGATCATTTTTCCTGACAACTTTTAAAAGAAATGTCAGAAAAATTTGGAAAACCCCCTGAAAACTTTAAATATTTATTATACATAGTAATGTAATTATTATTTTTGTTGTCATAAATAGGTATATATAATTTATTTTTTTATTTTTCACACATTAGTTTATGAAAACTGGGGAGGAAAGGGATAAAAAATTGGAGAATAGGAAAAGGAGAGGATGGAATGCAATTTAAGAACAAAACCGTTAACAATTTTCTAAATTCTATTAAAGACTTAAAAAATAAAAATTGTTAATTTATAGCCAACTTTAATTTTTAGGAGAAAATGACCAGTAAAATATTCAGTTATAACAACTAGATAATTGAACATTAACAAAAAATATTTTAAAGTACAAATTACAAAATTACAAAATTACTACAGAAATTTGTCAAATTCCGGTCTATAGACAGTCCAGATCGTGCTCTCAAAAATCAAACCCAATAGCCATTGTTCCAGACGACATCCATCCAATCGTGCTCAGAGTTCTTGCCCTCATCATGGAGCACCCTTTAGCAGAATCACAACTCCAGTTTTTAAAACAAGTAACAAATGTAACTCGTGTTCCCCAGGCTTAATGGCAGACTTGCAAAACAAAACCTTCTTGCCCGACAGAAAAAGATAAGTCCAGCACAACCCTTTAGCTAAGAAACCCAGATGGGCCACCCTGCCTCCAAGGGCACCCACCTTCAACTCTGATTGCCAGCTCTCCCCTAAAAAAAACAACTTCCTGTAATGTCCAGTGAGCCAGATCTCCCCTCCCATCTCTTTCTTCCTGGCCGGGTCTTTCGCACTGGTCATAAACCACCCAGCCATTGACAACTTAAAATATCCCCGGAGATAAATGTCAGACAGAGGATTATCATGGCGACAGTCCGTGCACAACCCAGCATGAGTCTCGCCTTTTACGAGATACTTAATTCATTGCAAAGAGAAATAAACTCTTGGGTGGCCCAAATAAAACCAAAGATATTTTTACCTTATTTTGTGGCCCCTCTCTCTTCCTACTGAGCATCTAACACTTGCAACGTCTGCCATTCATATGCATCATTCAACAAAATGCATTTTACAGTAAGAGGGTTGTTAATCGCTCTCTGCAGGTTTTTTATATGATTGATTTGTATAATAATTTGATTTGTAGGCATATACAGCAGTTTGACAAAATAATGGAAACACTGACTTTTGCATCAATTTTGAAACATCTATAAAAATTGAAAAAAAATACCAAAATGTTAGTTTCATTTTTTATTTTTATTTATGGTTATTCTTGTCCTGAATAAAATGGTTAAATTTATTCTTTTATTTAAGATAGTGCATATTAGTAAGAAAAATTTAAATGACACATCTATCAGATTTCTAAAGAGGGCAGACTGTATGGCAGGTGCTTCTGTAATGGAAGCTGCTGAGATGGTGGCCGCATCGAGCGGAACTGTCTCAAAGGTTATAAAAGCCTATGAAAACGAAGGGAAATATCCTCCTCTAGACAAAATTTAATGACAGAGCTATCAGATTTCTAAAGAAGGCAGACTGTATGGCAGGTGCTTCTGTAACAGAAGTTGCTGATGTGACAATATTAACTGGCCCTACGAAGGTCGGCGCCCAGCATACACGGCTAGTATAAATTGGGCCAGTAGAATATAATATCATTTCTGGTTTGAAATAAGAGTATCAATTTATATTGTCAGAGTGACCTCAGAGTGATTTCTTATGTATCCATAAACATTAACCAACATTGGACCTCAAATAAACAAAATGAGAATTAGCTTGATAAATAACATTTCTCCACTGAAGATAAACAAGTTCATATATCAATTATATTGTCAGTGACCTCAAAACATCTTCAATCTCAGATGGCATTATCGGAATTGAACCTTGTTGTTTCGAATTGGAAAACAGTGGAAATGTAATATACTTATAATTTAGATAAGGATAAACAATTTTCAAGTTTGGTTTATATTGTCAGAGTGACCTATAAACATCTTATGTCTCAATAACATTATCGAAGTTGAACTTTGTTGTTAGATTCACAAGCGATTTCCATATAAGTGAGTTGAAGTTGAGAGAGTTAGCCAGTCGGTGATAAGCATTGGGCGAGGACTAGCCAGTCGGTGATAAGCATTGGGCGAGGACTAGCCAGTCGGTGATAAGCATTGGGCGAGGACTAGCCAGAGTTACACCAAGCAGACCGTGAATTAATCAATGAGAGAAACGGACATAAGAACCCTTCTCTATCCGTGAAAGATATCACACCTATCAGGATACGTGTGTCCTCACCCAAGCTTAGAACAGCACGCCACTGATAGAGGGATAAATTGTCCATTGGTCCAATTACATTCCAGAGTGAACTCAACATTATCTGGCCAACTTTCCTAGTGACTCAACAAGTGTATATTTTATTTCATTATTCATTATTAAGAATAATTATTTTCTGAGAAAACCACAGCGGACTTGATTTCTTCCCTTTACATCCAAGCTAAGACTCCCATCTCTCAAATTCAGGATCTCAGTGAAGACCGACTGATCTTTCTTCATCAGGCTCTGTCGCCGTTCTCCCCGCCTCAGTCCAACTGCGTTCATTTTCTTTCCTTCGTTTTCTCTCTAACCTTCTCTTTTTCCTTTTCGGGTTTCTCCTTTTTTGCCTTCACTTTGTCTCCTATCTCTACTTCTCATCTTCCCGAATTCTCCATCTTAACCGTCTGGTTGGAGGGGTGGGTAACAAAATATTTTTTGTTCCAATCAAAGGGTTTGGACAAATATAGTCACATCCCTTTTTAAGATGGCAGCCATTTGAGAATAATTCTGATCCTGACAAAGAATTTTCTGAAAAAAATAGAATCGAATTACATTTTATTCTTCTTAAAGCTGGACGCCCTAAGAGAACATGGAAAGAAACCATCAGGCAAGACGGTAAACAGTGGCAAATGGACACAGTCAATCCCCACAATCATGATCACTGGAGTCTTAGCACAAGGACAGTCTTGTAATCATGTAATGAAATTAAAGGAACTTTTCTTCAACAACACCGCAACAAACATCAACAAATCTCAACTCCAATGTTCTCTCTCAGCTGTCAAAGATTCAATATTCCCACCTTTAATTTTAGTCCTTCCATTTACCTCAGCTGATCCCCACATATGCTAATTGTAACTACATCTGTCTTACTCTGGCGGATGGACAGTCACAACATGTGAAGCATCGTATTCTCTTCTCAGCTGATAAGTGTTCTTTATTGTCACAGACAGCAAAACGGTGTCGAACCTCTTGTCAAAGGGAACAGACGATAAACCTGGATAGTGAGTGAGCAAGTGTGAACACACTGCAATAATCCGCAAGAAAAAAATGGGAGGTTGTTTCTATATCATGCTCCCTAAAAACTCTTTAAAATACCTCAAAGAAAAAACTGAAACTTGGTGAATATTCAGTAATTGATGTGTAATACCCTAATACCTAACCCTAATACATATTGTTAAAATGTTAGATGGCGGCCATTTGAAAATAATTCTGACCCGGACAAAGTATTTTCTGGAAGGAACTAAATAAAATTACATGTTATTCTTCTTAACAACATACTGCAATAATCCACCAGAAAAACTGACAAACCAGAATCAAATATTGATTTTGTAGGAAGAACGCTATCGATGAATGATAAACTGACTGACTTTATTTTATATATTTAATGTTAAATTATTTGACGATTTTATCAGCATCTTGAGAGAAGAGTAGATGCTTTTTTGATATCTTTCTTGGATTGAGCGTTGCTCAGATCAATGGAAGGAAGATGTTAAGACAAATTTTGGCGTTTGGGAATTTTATTTTTTCTCTTCCTCTCAGTTGTCTTTCGTATTCTTCTGGCCACCAATTCAAAAAGGTTTTACATATAGAAAATTAAAAAAATTGTTTTTTTAAATCTCCCCCTGCTCCCCCAAGTTCGTCCATTGCTACATAAAACTCATCGCCCTGACATTATCAGGCAATATGAAATGGAATAAGTAGATAAATGGTGCCAAAGCTGCTGCAAAGGTAGGCTCCCTCTACTGGGCTAGAAAATTTCTTACATCTGCCAATATTTTATATCTCAATAAAACTACCATTCGCTCATACATGGAATATTGTTGCAAGCTGGTGCACCAACCACTCGCCTCTCCTTCTTTGACAAGGTACAAAAACGAATTTCTAACCTAATTGGTCCCGCACTGTCTGCCAAGCCCCAACTCCTGTTATATCATTGCAGAGTTGCATCCCTGTGCTCGTTCTTCCACAGTATGTGCTCCGATGAACTTACTGCACTTGTAGCCCCTTAGCAGAAATAACCCTGGCTCACTGATTAATCTCATTCTGTCACAGTAGAGCTCCCTAGATGCCAGAATATTTTCTAATCCGATAGCTTCTTTCCTTGGACTTCTCAACTTTGGAATTCCCTTCCTGCTCCCCGTTTCCTCATCAGTACCAAAATGCAGAAATTAAAATTCGATATGTACACACATCTAACTGCTTAACTCCCTCCCGGTACACCCACCCCCACACACTATTAATCTAACCCCTATCACAGTAGCTTCAGTTGTAATAAACCTTGGTCAGAGGAAATAAACAATTCTAAAAATCCCAAATGACAAACTTTTGAATCCGAACTTATAAGAATTTTAGTTTTATGACAAATGAAATCAAACTTGAATCTCTGGACAGAAAAGGGTATATCCTTGTGATCCTTAATCTGCCTTTCAAAACTGCAGGTGTTCGGCATACGAAAATACATTTATCTAAAAGATATTGACTATTGCTAATTCTGTCAAAGTTAAGTGAAGCAGTGGTTGGTTCTCCAGAGTAATTGAGGTCAGCTAGTATCCCTTGTATTAGGAGTGAATGGAAATAGTAACGGCAGAAGTTCCTGAACTAACCAGGAGAATGTTGAGCAAAGGAAGAGTCTACCAGGCATGTGTACACAGGGTGATCCTGTATGGAAGTGAAATCTGGCCAGTGAGGTTTGAGGACATGCGTTGCATAGAGAGAAATGAAAATGACACGATGGATGCGTGATGCGTGTCTTAAAAACAGGTTTAAATCTGATGGCCTCAAAGGAAGATTAAATCTGGACAGTATAGGGAGATGTGTGCAAAACAGGAGACCAATAATATGGCCACTTTGAAAGAATGGGTCAGAGTTCTTGGGTTAGTAGATGTAAAACAGTTGCGGCAACAAGTTCAGTTCACAGGAGAAGGCCAACGAAAACATGGGAGGAAGTGATAAGAATGGACTTTATAGAAAGAGGAATAAATAAAGAGTTGACCAGAGATCGGTTAGTCTGTACGTCAATTTCTAAAAGCCATCAACACATGGCAACGACGACAACAAATTAGACCAAACGTTCATCTACAGCTTTTCTCCGGCAATCGGTATCGATTACAGATTGGATTGTTCAAACATACAAGCATTCAAATTAATTAGCAATGTTGTATACTGCAGACAATTAGAAAAAATGAATATAATGGGGGAGGATACAATGTGTTTTTAAAAGTAAAGTGGCGACCTGAAAGCTCATTTTATGTATAGTAGAGCCCTCCCCCTTGCAAGATTACTCCACTTACCCTTGATCCTCATCTTATAATGCTGAGTGTTTTAGCAAGGGTTAGAAACAAAAAAAAAAGAAAAAAAAGTAACATTTTTTCTTATCTTTAAATCGTTGGTATGACTCGACCGAGAATTGAACCCTGATCTCCCATCCCATTAGTGAACACTTAACATTACGCCAAATGGGCATAATGTACGAGTATAAATACATTCGGAGGGGGGAGGAAAACATTCTTACCTGTTGACACTGTGAGCAGCGTTCGGTTGAAAGTTGAATTTATTTTCAAAAAAGAGACTAAAAAAATACAATAAAAAAGTAATATTATATTATAGTTATTAAAATAAATAATGAATGTATAAAACATTAAAAATATTTAAATGCACAATATCTCATAATCATATTAAAATTATTATATTATATTTATTAAAAATAAATAATGTATTAAACAATTTTTATCCCTTTAAAAATACAAAAAAAAATTAAAGTAATTTCAAAAGTCCAACTGAGAAATATAAATAATTAAAGTCAGTTCATTTTTAACACGAGTTAAAATTGTTTTGTTTTTTTGTGATACATATTGCCTTTATGTGAAGACAAAATATCTGTAAATTAAAATGAAATGTATTTCTGAATAGCTATTTAACTTTATTAACAACTACTAGGCGTAAGGGGTCATAATGTGAGCTACATTTAGTTTTATGCAAAAAGGGGACAAAGGAGTAGAAGCCATTTGTAAAAATTCGGACACTTCTGATTTTTGTGAAATTTTAACAATGGGTATCAGACATCGATTAATAAATATTCCGAAAATTTCACTTTTTTTAACGATTTTAAGGGGCCCACCCGCTCATTTGAAAATTCAAATATTTCAGATTTACATTGAATTTGATCCATCGTCATCAGGCACCAATTAAGCAAGATTCCTTGAATTTTAAATTTTAAACATTTTCTAGAATAAAAAAAAACATGTAATGGATTTTGATCAAAAATGGAATAAGAATTCTAGACATATGGTTTAATATCATTATATGCTAATTTTAATCTTTGTTACGGGACATAAAAATGGTGCAAAACTTTCCTGTTTGGGGAATTAATTTTACTAGTCTTGGGACGGGTATTCTTCTAGGGTATATATATATACATACACACACACGCATATATATATATATATATATATATATATACACACACACACAACTATTTTTGCATAACTTACGATATATATGTATATAATGGTAAGGCTATCATGCAGTATAGTTAACAGTCGAGAAATCGAAAACAAATAAATATATAACAAATAACTTTTACCAAACATTTTAAAATTTAATTTTTTACCGAGTTGTATAGTTTTAATGTTCTGAAACTAAGTTTTGTTATTGCGAAATTTGTTAAAATGGCAGATGATTTTCTTTCTGAGATGGTCACTAAATTCAAGCTTAAAAGATAGTTTTTTAAAAATGCTTACGTATTACTAACCTTAAGTCAAGGGGTAGTTGCATTTGGTAAATGTTATATTTTATGTTTTGTTTATTTTCTATTTCACGGCTGTTAACTATATTGCATGATTGCCAAAGATAATTTATTCAATTTTTGCCATAAAAAAACGACAAATGATTGTTTGTTGAAAGAAAGCGATTTTAAAATCAATATATACTTGAAAAAAAAAATAGAAAAGAAAATAAGAAATGTTCAGATCTTATCAATAGAATGAATGTACATAAATATCACTCCTTTATCTCTGCTCATGTTGGTCTTATCTCCACCCAACCTGAAGGCCAGCACCCACAATCAGAACGTATCTTTTTTCCTTTCTTTTTTCTACATACTCCCAACAAAAGACAAAAATAAAGTTAGAAGAAAAAAAAAAGAAGTATTGAAACCTTCGATTTTCAACTTTCAAACTCTTATTAGGTATGCGCGAAAAAATAAAGATGTAAGTCACGTAAAACAGCTCTCTCGGTCATGTTCATACAACAAAACGGTCTGCTGTCAGTAGGAAATAATTTAGGCGACATAAATTCCCTCTATTTATGGAACCCAAATCTAACCTGGAATATCACTTGTCCAAAATTCCGAATATGAAATTTCTTATAAGAAATCTGCCACGTACCTTAAAATGGAAGAGAAAAAATGCTATTGTCTTAAACAAAAAAAAACTGGTTTAATTTCGACTTGGTGTAACTTTTATTTCTTTTTCTTTTTACTAACCCTCATTTCGGCGTTTCACGTGCACATGGAAACTTGTATTTTTACTTGTATTTCTGGTAATGGGTTTATGCTGTTATAGCATAATGCCACAACTCATTTCGCTCCGAAAAATATAGGTGACTGAAACAGGAATTAATCTTTATATTTCTTTACTAAAACTATCGCAAAATAATTCCCCATAACTTAAACTATATTTCTTAGACGAGTTAAACAACATTTTTATCAACTTAAAAGTTAGACAACAATATTTTAAAGTAAGAACTAAAAAAAGACAAATGACCATAAAACAAAAACAACTCTTCAACTTAATATTTATTTCTTCATGCTGAAATGAATGAGAAATTATTTTTCAGGATATAATTATCATTTTCCCTTTTTTATACTGGAAGTAGACTAGTTCTACCCCGTAGTCTTTTTTGTGGAACACATGTCGGGCAGTACCATTCCTGTCTCGACGGAAGGGCCTCTGTCAGCCTGACATACTAGAAATGATACCAATCATTGCATTCCTCGCATGCAATCATTTTTTTTTTATCCTCTGGTTTCTCGCAACTGAACTAAATCTAAATTACAGTTTTCTCAGTTGATAATACTTCGTAGCCTCTTCAGCAACATTTTCATTCTGATTGAATTTATTAAGAATCAAAAGCAAAGGAAGATTTTCTTTGTCCTCAGCTTCTGCCATTTTATTCAAATCTTTCAACGGACATGGTTTTCTTCTTTAGCTGTTTTCTGTGTAGCATCTTGCCTATTTTGTTCTATTGATAGGATCGGTTTTATTGTTACTGCTGACTCTATGATAACTAGATTTCTTAGTATTATTTCTATTACTGTTATCAATAGATTTTTTATATTTCGGTCCGGCATCACCGATCTTAATGATGGAAGTTTGAACAGTGATAATAGCAGGTGTAGGTTGTCAAGTTGAAGGAGAAGGATCTAGTTGGTTCTGGTGTACCAGCTGCTTCCTGAGTTTGGAGGTTGAATGTCTGGTCTACATTGGAGGATTGCTGGTTTTTCGAAAGGACTACTGGAGTTTTTCCTTCTCTTGTTTTCCTCAAACCATCCATTTGCTGCTGCACATCTCTCTTAAATCCGAAAGATGTCTGAAACAATTTGGCTAACTCTTCAGCCAGTTTTTCCTCCATTGTCCATGTCACTGCCTCTAGGTCTTCCAACCATCCTTCTATATAATTTTCAAAGGAAGAAAACACTTTCATTGACATCTGTTCCTTCTCTAAACTTTTTATGGTTTACCTTCCGTTGAAGATGGGCCCTCCGTCTCTCTATTTCCCTCATGCTGACTGTGTCCGCCATTTGGTTGGTAAAGGAAAAGGCAAGTTCTTGTGTCACAATCACGTATTTTCTTTCTCGTTGGTTGTTAATCCCAAACTACACTTTCTTAGTCAAAAGAGTTTCCTTTTGCAATATGTAGGAAAAATCTTCCTGAGTCAATACCCTAAAAGGGGCCGAGGCAGCAGTTGGGGTGGGTTGCAAAAGGAATTGTTCCTTTAGCGACCCAACTAATAGGTCTGGTAACAATATGTAATGGAGCAGAGAACGGATTTCTCTGCTGGAGCAACGATCCAGCGTCTGATGTATAGTGAGTCGAATAACGTACTACTTCTGGTCACCACCAAGCTCTAGAAAACAATAACACACTAGGTCTTTATTCATAAATATAAAATATTTATAAAATGTGGCACAAGGCCGAAAAAGGGAGAGGGAAAAGATCGGTCTTCACTAACTGATATTAACTCTTCTAACTTAGCTAGTTTCATTCGTGACCATCATTCACCAAAATTATATACTATTTATACTATACATCCATCTCCAATCACCAAAATAATTTATACCATGAAAACCTACTTAAAACCCATATAAAAGAAATATGCAATGGGTGTGTGTGATAATAACATTTTATGTACAAAAAGAATATTTACAATGAAAAACCGGAAGTTAGTAAAAAGACCCCCATTACTAAACTGTGGCAGAGACGCAGATTTGCCAGTCGAAATCGAAAGATCGAAAAAAAAGGGGGTTGATGCAGGCCCCAACGTTTTATTCAGACACACCTTCGAAAATATCGAAGGGTGACCTGCATCTCTGGCAAATCAAGCGCTCTGTCACCTAATTGGGGCAGGAAAGGGGAGTTATAAAAAAAAAGGGGGACGCAAAATAAAAAGGTCGTAATAAAACCATTCATACACTAGCTAAATTATGAACTAAACCTAACAAAAACCAACAAAGAACGTGTGTTCAGGCTAACTTAAAACGGAACAAAAATCAATGTTTGTTTCTGCAGCTTAATATGGTACGTCTAAATACCACTCTAATCCAGCTCCAGTCACTCTACACAGTCGTGCACCTGCCACCGACCTTTCACCAAAATCTGCTGAAGAGAGTCTCACTCTCTCGGCCCTAATTAGAGCTTTCAGGTAATATTTGAAAATCGCAATAAGGCTGAGAGGAGCGTAGGTCTCAGCTTCATAGACTGCTTTCATACGAGTCTTCCATATCGCTTCTCTCATAACGGCTAGTATGCTTAAAAAAACAAAACGTTTCTGTCTATCTGTTGTCGGAGCCCTCACAATCACCCGATATAACGCCTTTCGAGACAACAGCAGGGTGTCCGAGAGGCTTTCTTTCACACTTAAGAAGAACTTCAAAGCATGTCTACATTCGCGATAAAAGGAGCACTCACGTCGGGGCAACTTGTGTGTCTCCCAAGTGCACACTTTTTAAAGCCGGAAAGGTTTTCTTAGTGTTTTCCTTCCAGAAGTCACTGTTTCCCTCAGTTTGTGAACTAATTTGATCTAGGTAAAACAGCCGAAGTGTATGACGTCGAATCTTGATGCTTGGCATACCCAGACCGCCTTCAGTAAGATGTAGATAACAAATCTCGCGACGAACCATAGGGGCTTTACCAAGCTACAAAAACTGTAAAAAAGCCCACTGAATCTCAAGCAGCATATCAGACGGAAGAGGAAGTACTGATAGACGATGATCGGATAAATGTGAGAACAACACACTTCCGCTCTCCCCTTTAATGAAAGATTTCTACGGATCCACAGACCAGCTGCGGCCCGAATCACTTTCAATACTTCCGACCAATTTTTCTCCAGCTGCAGATCAGGACCGAACCAGACGCCGGGTAGCTTGCAAGGCCAATCAGTCCAGCTAAAGGGTCCCTGTAGGGATACACCAATCAGTCCAGCTAAAGGGTCCCAAAGCAATCCCACACAGGACCGGATTCACCCTTAGCCTGTGAAGGAAGGGTTCACACACATAGAGCATCGGTGAAAGCGGACATCCCTGACGAAGAGATCTGGATAATCTGAAGGGCTCAGACCTCAGACCATTCACTTCAACCAGCACACCGGGGTTCGCATACAAGAGGCGAATCCAAGAGCGAAATTGCGGGCCAAAACCGGCCACAGACAAATAAATAAACTGTCAGCAAGGGAACAAAAAAGTGCGACAACCTCAAATACACCTCATAGGGCAAACCATCAATTCCAACCCGCCTTGAAGCTTCCTGAACTTCTTCCTCTGTTATGCTACCTTTGCACTTAGCTGCTTCAGTCGCCTCGAGACAAGAAAAGTCAGCTAAATAGGGGTCGAATTGTGCTAAAGACAAACCGGGTTGGTTCCCTGGTAAAATGATCCTGGAAATGAGAGGAAAACGCCTCCAGAATACCTTCGTTTGTAGTCACGAAACGTCCATCCGGCAATGAGACACATGCGATATGTCGATCAGATGCATGTCGACGCTCTTCTGCATGCAGTTCAGCGGCCATACTGGTTGTTTCTTTAGGCGTTCTTTTTAACCTAGCTCTAATTACTAAAGCTTGGTGTTCTTGGGTAGCCAAGGAAGTCAGCTTCGCAATAACTTTAACACTATCCCCCGCCTCCACTGGCCAATCTAATCTAGACTCTAGTGCCCTAGTTGTTAGATTGAGTCGTCGGTTAAAATCGGCAGTAAAAGACCTAATTACTTTCTTAAAGTGCACCTACTTCCTATTCCCAAATACAGCCCCCGTCAATTCCTGCTGTAAGGTTAGTAATAGCCGTTCCTGGTAGCCCTTCACATCGAACAATAAAGTGTTGAGCTTCCAGTACCCAGCTAATCTAGGCCTAGGTCTATCTAAGTTTACACGGAACCGAACAAGTGTATGATCCGAGTAAACTATATTATGAAAACTTGGACATTCTAATAATTCTACGTCGACTCTCCTAATTAAGAACCGGTCAATACAACTCGCAAGTTGTATTGGACCAGAGCTGCGTCTACATGTCCAAGTCCATACTCTATCACGGGGCTTTTCATTCCGGAATTTATCGATAAGATCAAACTTATCGAGAAAGGCCCTAAACGCATCAGCATCCCGATCAGTTCCCCTAGCCCGATTACGGTCTATATTGGGGTCCAGGACCACGTTCTAGTCTCCCACTAAAATGACCGCCCGATTTGTATTCATGAACTGCTCGATCCGTCGAAAGAAGGAACCGAGCTCAGCATGGTTATTGGGCGTATAAACCCCAACAAGTCGAAATGCCTTATCTTTTATGGTAATATCCAGAACGCACAGCCTTCTGGATCCATGAAACAAGGGTCACACGACGCATCTAAAGACTTACTTACTAGCCAGGAAACACCCCTTAAGTGAGAATCGAAGTACGCTGAATAGCCAGCGCACCCAAATGGTCACCTGGAATTAAGTGGGTTTCCTGAATACAACATATATTCACTCAAAGGTGCTGAACGTCTGTAGCAACTCAAAATTTACGAGAGTCGGCCCTCAGCCCATGGACATTTAAACTAGCTAGATAGAGAGCCATTGAGAATATCTTAGGGTTGGGTTCCAGAAACGAACATCGATGAGGTAAGGTTGCCGATGGCTCTCCCAAAAGAATGCATGCCCATCTGAACATCGATTTGCCCGGGATGGGAGATACCACCAACATCCAAGGGGTAGGTTAGTTTTGCTATCCTATACAGGGAAGGGTGTAGACGAACGGGGACCCTCCCAACACAATCGTTTCTTAAACACATTAAATTCTAGTTTTTAAAAATTGCCATTGGAATCGCCTCCTCTAACATCTGTCACAGTCCTTTGGCTTCCGTTTTTTTCCTTATCACCGTGAGCACTCTCGTAGCGTTAGGGAAGTTCAGGGGGGGGGGGTCTTCCACCGATTTCTCACCTACTTCCCGAAACGCAAGTAGTTTTTTAATGTCGGAAAGCTTGTGATTTTTTGCAGTCCTCTTGGACCTCAGTTGCTATACATATGTATTTTCCGGTAAGAAAGGTAGTCTTTTTTCTGCCTCTTTCTAGGGAGGGGCTTCTCTGTCTTTTCTGAGTTGGAGGGGGAGGTGGAGGTTGCATATTGGTGAATGGGAAGGAGTGCTTTGTGATAGTGGTGAAGCGGGAGAAGGCTGTTTTGTAGGGGATGTAGGGGGAGTACTTTTGAGGGTGTTTTGCGGGGAGACAAATATGGAGAAGGCTTTGGAGAGGAGTCTGGCTTGGAATTTTTTGTGGGGCTTAATAGAATGAGCTTATATTCTCTGTCTTTTATGGGACCTGTGATTGGTGGGTGCACTGATTTGGGAGTCGAACAAATTTTTGTCTGCGAGGGAGTGGAGGTTGATGATTTTTTTGTTTTAGGGGAGGGCTGAGCGCTTGCTTTTGGAGTGGGGGATTTGACAGGCGACTGAGGGGTTTTTTTGAATTACTCTTTCTTTGTCCATTTTTCTCTTCAGTTCTCTCACTTCAACATATTTCTCCTTTCCAGGATCCTTCCTTAACATCTCTCCTTCCCTCATTTGTTCTAAGGATACACGACCCGGTGTTTTTTTCCCGGGCACCAGAATCCATTCATTCCTTTCTTCGTCTTTACTGAAATCAGGGAGTACCGGGAATTCGTCGTTAGATGTGTCTGATGGGGGGAAGTTAACTGTATACCCAGGTGTTGGCCCTCTCTTGTTTTCGTAGTAGTGGGCTTTGTGGTATTAGTAGTGGGCTTTCTTTGAGGGCAATCAATAGTGAGATGCCCTATTTGTTCGCATGTCCAACAAACGGGTCTTCTCCCAGCTACAATAATCGGTAATTTTTCTTCACCAACCTGCATATAATAAGGCATGTTGTCAAAAGCAGATTTATCAAGGAGAATCTCGAAGTTCCATGTTCCTGGGTATTCGTCCCAGTTTACCAAAGTTATTTCCCCATATTTTAGTAGGAAAGCGCCAAGATGTTCACCGTCGACATGAAACGGTACATTAAAAATGGAGACTGCCTTTCGTTTTTTTCCCATATACTCCATTCTCAGGATATAGTCCTGGGTAATTATCTCAGTTTGAGAAAGTTTAGAACATACTTCTTCATTTGGGAACAAGGTATTCCAGGTGTTGAATCCTTTACAACGAATAATTCGTTGTGGCCTATATCCGACTATCGCTAATAGTTTGCAAATTAGGTATGTCTGGTCTATCCGTAAAAGGAAAGTTCTTGAAAAATAAAAATCTATGAATTCTCCACCAACTGCCAACTGCCTTCTGCACCTCTTTCTCTCTCACTTCACTTTGCTCACTGAGCATTGACACTCTTCACAAAAGTGTACAGTTTTTATACTGTAAAATCCACCCCTATGCAAATTGACTCAGCACCAGAGCCATCCAGCGGTTAGAGACTCCAAACAGCCAATCTGCAAAGGGGGTATAATTCAAATGGCACTTAACCACAGTCTGCTGAGGCTCTTATTGTTTTCTTTAACTTTTTATCAACAACGAACATTAATAAACTTCTTTTTTTAATCTCTTCCAGTTTTGGAATGTCGACAATTAATCCATTTTCGGTAACCAGGTGTGCACATTTCTTGGCCTTTTCAATGAATTCTGTCACGTTGATAATGATCTTAGGGGGCTACCCCCTCCCCCACCCCCCAAAAAACGAGGCAAAAATCCAACAAAAAAGTTCAGCAACAACAACAACAATAAGAGCAATAACGGTAAAATATCAACAACAACAGCAGGTAACTATCCAAAAAATGAGAAACAATCAGTACAAACGCTTTCGATATGGGGTTGACTAACACACAAACACACTACACTCTCGGTGAGAGGTAGAACCTCAATTTATAGGCTTGTAACAACCTCCCACTCCACTTCTAAACATACACAAATATCACCCCTTTATCTCTGCTCATGTTGGTCTTATCTACACTCCCACTTGAAAGCCGGCGCTCACAATCAGAATGTTTTTTTTTCTTGTTTTTTTTCTACATTCTGTTTATTTATAACCAGGTTTTCAATATAAGAAAATAAATCATTACACACATTTCTGATGCAAATCAAATTAGGCAGTATGTTTTTTTCTTTTTTCATGAATCCCCACCCCAAGGAAATGAGTGTCCCATCGGAGACGACACTGAAAGCCCTATCATCAAATGAGTAATGAAATGTGCCAGTAAAAGGCAAGGACGCTCTCATGGGTCCTAATCTGATACAGTGTTGAGAAAGACTTGAAATGTATAGAAGTTGTTTAAAACATGTGTAAGTCGGAGAAAACCTATAAAGTGGTCAAAAAAGTCTAGAAAAGTATAGAAGTTATATACGAAAAACATTTTAAGAACATTATAAGTTGGTGGTGATCAGTTTAAAGGCTTAAGAACCATTGTGAAATGCCGGGATAAACTTTCGTGAACAATTATGCTTTGTGTGGTAAGTAAAGGAGTTCTAAATTATTTTGAGAAGCTTTGTCAACATTTCAAATGACTTTCGTATTTGGAGAAACGTAATAACATTTCGACTTGTTTCGATTTCAAATAACGTTGGGCACAAGGCTTTCTGTTCGGATATAATAAGTGTAACATATCGTTACATTTGGAGTCTTTGTCTAAAATATAACCAGAAATCTTTCATTTTAACTGCTGAGTATATTCAAAGAATATATAAAAAGAGAGAGAGGGGAAATATGGTTTCTGTCTATAAAAACAATGTGCTCGCCACTGGAACATTTTTGCAGTGACAACGTAGGAGACTTTTCTCCAACAGATACGTTTTAAATACTGATCTCTATCGCTAAAGTGCGAAAACGCCTTCTATCAACACATAAAAACTCTTGTTCCAGTGTGTACTTGCTCTTTCTCACATCGAGGTTCTACACGTTAGGCAAAGACGGACTCTTTTATGGCAGTGATAAAGTAGGTTCAGACTATTTCCACCACATCACATAAATATTAGCTTGCGCTAATCACACCGCTCTGTAAGTCCTTGTTGGACGACTTATTTCAATCAGGTATGGCAAGAATTTCTTAATATCACCTCAGTCTATAAAGATCCTCATCACACTTATTCATCGCACTTACTCAGTATCCAGGTTTATCGTCTATGTTCCCTTTGACAAGAGGTTCAACACTGTCTGGCTGTCCTTATGCTAAGTTTCCAGTGATCACAATTGTGGGAATTGACTGTCTCCATTTGCCACTGTTTACGGTCTTGCCTGATGGTTTCCTTCCATGTATTGGGCACCCTTTTTTGCTGTCCATTCTTAGGTCTCTGGTTGATATACGCCCTGCTTCTTTTAACATGCCGAACCAGCGATTAACCCCAGTCGAAATTTCAGTAAACAGCAATTATTATTGAAATTAATATTATTAAGTAAATTTGTAGATTAATTAATACCTACTGCTAAATCACTCCCACCCCCGTCGAAAATAACATTCTCCCTTTTTTTAGGTGATTACATATGACAACCTGAGAAACTTGATGGAAAAGGTATACTTACCCCACCTATCTTGCTCAAGGGTAACTGAGTGCTGTGCCCAGGACAAATACTACTTGACCCATAGATGGGGCACTGACATGTTCTAACACTCTGAATCAGAGTATACTTATGAGTAGTGGTGACTCCACCCATCCATATGCTTGCAAACAAAACTCCCTTTCAAGGTCGATTGTTTTGTTGTGTCATCAGGTGCGGTTTAGCAGACGCTTGAAAGAGAAAGGTTGTTACATGCCAACATGTGGACATATAACTGCGGCTCAACATCATCCAGCAATTACCATAGCTTTTCAACCACCGATTGCCATACCAGAGAGCTCATCATTCAAACTACTCGACCTAACATTCACAGATAACATGAACTAGAAAACTTCTCACCTGCCAGTATCCTACACCTCGACAAAGCCACCATTCGCCCATGCATCTGGATTTGCAGAATTCCTTGCAGATTTTCCCTAATTCAAAATTTTATATATATATATATATATATATATATATATATATATATTTAATACAAAATTCAATATATATATTTTATTTATTGTATATCCATACAGAAAAAACAGATGAAACTAGAACAACAAAAAAGTGTTTTTTGTTTTTTTTAATTCTGACTTCATTTTTTTAACAGAGTACTTAAAAATGAACTAATGTGTTTTGGTTATAATTTAAATTCAATTTCTATTTTTTACCATTAGGTAGTTTGAACACATATCATAAAACAATTATTCATTTATTCAAAATTATGTCATCCAAAAGGTTCATAAAACTGATTCAGTATTTAACTATGACGGGGTTTAAAGAAAGATCATTTCAGTTGGTCATTATGATTTTGAGTTTATTTAATTTTTAGAAGGATGTTGTAGTTTGCTTGAAGAATTGTGCATAGTGTGAAAAAGGGTTTGTTTTTTTTAAAGGCGGTGCCAATGAAATTTGGTTGAAAACCACGATTGATACAACAGAACAGTAAATAGATCAAATGACAATATTGAATAAGTTTCAATTAGATATTTATTTATCAATGTAGTCTATGGAATCAATATTTTATGGTATGGTGTCATTTTTTATATTATATATATATATATATATATATATATATATATATATATATATATATATATATATATATAGGATCAAATATAAACCAAAGTAAAAACTTTTAGTAGATGTGAAGAGGATTAGCTCAATATACGAGATAGAGCAATTGTAGATATATATATATATATATATATATATATATATATATATATATATAGAGAGAGAGAGAGAGAGAGAGAGAGAGAAAGAGAGAGAGAGAGAGAGAGAAATACTTATTCGAATGAATGAACATTTATACACTAGAATGGCCACTTATGAATCTCAGCCAATCAGAACACAGAGAATGGACTTTCCCTTCTGAGCAGTCTGACTTATCTTGCTGCTCAACTGGTCGTACAGTTGAGCCCTAAGCATCGACTCTATATGGTGCTACGAACAGGATATATGACTTCTGAAGATTGGGAGCAGTACCTCCTCAAAGCAGGGATCTCTGCTAGCTCAGCTCGAACTTATGCTGCCACATTTGCAAGTGAAAAGCTGACAAAGAAGAACCTGCAAATGATGGATTGGGCCATGTTGAAAGAGCTAGGGATCGCGACAATGGGAGAAGCCCTCTCAATCCTTAAAGAAGCTAAGGAACTCTCTGCTGAGGTAACATATGCTAAAGCACCAGCCGCTAAACTGCCCAGCTCCATCTTGAAATGACCCCCCAACAATTCAGAAAATTCAGAATTGATTGGGAAGTATTCACCAAGATGACGGGTATGCCAACATCTCAGGCCAACATACAGCTATACAGCTCTGCTGATGAGTCCGTCCAGAATGCTATAGTCAACACTCACCCTAAATTCTTCACCACTGACCCAGACAAGCTACTAGGAATGATAGAGGCATTGGTCACTCGAAGGTCGAATCCCATCGTTAATCACGTTACTTTTGCCTCCATGTCACAGGGTGATGTGTCTGATCTACTACACGTAAACAAAATCATTACCAGAGCCAAATCATCTAAGCTATCACTAAAATTTCTGTCAATGTTTGGTTGTGTCTTTCTAATAAGCCATTACTCCACGGCGAATAACCAGCAGTAGTGATCACGCATATGTTGAAGTTCTCGGCCATGTCTCGTACTTCTGCACTGTCAAATTCACCACCAAGATCACTAAGAAGTCGCTGTGGTGCCCCATGAATGCTTATCCAGTATTTTATAAAATTCTGAACAAACATAGATGATCGTTTGTTATTGGTTATGCATCCAGCACTGAATCGAGAGAATTCATCAATTATGTGCAGGTACCAAAGGTTATTGTCCAGCTGATGCAAATCCACTGCTACTGTTTGGTTGTGATCGTTAGCCCAAGAAAAACCAACAATAGGTTTGGGCGATGGTTTAGCATGTTTTCTGCATGTGTCACATTTTGATATAACACCTTCCAATTTGCTGAGAATATCAGAGTCATCCGTACCTGCGGATTTCAGTAGTTGTTTAAGTTTCTCTGCAGATGCATGTCCAAATTGTTGATGCAGTTTAGTGAGCCTCTTAAATTTAGTGCTGTCATCCAGGTTTTCATTTATCATTAACACTTTCGAAACAGAATTGTCAGTGATGTCAATGCAGTAATGGCCAGTAGATGTAAATTGTAATTCTACTGGGCTTCCAAACATCTCAGCCCTGTCAGAATTCAAGTCCAGAATAGTTCTCGCCTTTTTTAGTGAAGCTTTACTTAATAGAAGCGGAATATCTACATCGACCACTTCTACCTCTATTTTACATCTCGTGTTACCTATTTTGGCTGGTAAGATAACTTTTTTGAATGAGTTTATAATATTACCATCACCAAAACGAAAAGGCTTGTGACTTTTTGTGGATGGGATATCACAATCTATACTGTCCGCATAATGTTTTAGCCATTTTTTACCGCAGACCGTCCTTGTACATGCTGTATCAATGACTGCAGAATTTAATGATTCCACGGCAAAAATCTCACTTGCAGAAGCATTGTTCTGCGTAAAAAGGGTAATATTACATTCATCTATGGGTGAGTCATTTATGTCTGAATTAACATTTTCTGTAAATTTAACAGACTTATTCTTATGTGGACACTCTTTCCACCAATGAAGCACACTTTCGCAAATCCGACATCTACTCGTTTTACCGTATCTGTTAGCCGGATTGGTCCCTTTAATTTTGTTGTATGACTGAGACAATACAGAATTATCTCGTCCGCCTCCAGGCCATAGCCCTGGACTGCAACTTTTTATGTCCCCTTTGTGAGCATGACCTATCTAACATGTACATCAAGGACCAGCTCATCAGGGGAATAGCAAACAATACCCTCCAAGCAGACCTGCTGGCCAAAGCTGGAACACTTACAACTCTCGAACAAAATATTCGCCATTCTGAGGCGTTCGAATCGGCATTGAAAGACCAAACTTCAATGACTGACACCTCTGACATGGCTATTGCACGGATATCTACGTACCACAAGCAAACAACCAGTGCTCAAGCTAATAAAGGTCATGTTAGTATCAGCAACTCCACCAAACGTGATAACTTTCAAGCTTGCATGGGTTGCGGTAGCCATTATCATGGTATCCCAGGAACAAGCTCCCACCAGTTAAAATGTCCAGCGTGGAGTCAAACATGCAGCACTTGTGGGAAACTTAACCACCTTTCAAGAGTGTGCCGAGCAAAGAAACCTTGTATTGGAATTGACGAGGCTCCCATGGATTCTCTTATCGCTCACATCACATTTAACCAGACAAGGGATACATACACGACCGCAAGTGAAAATCAAATAGCAGAAATAGATGCGTATGTTATCCCATTCTCACCAATTCCAGATCCCAGACAAGCGAAGAACATCCCTGGTGACTACCGAACAAAGCTGAAGATAGGCCACTATATGTCTAGGGGGATCAAAGCATCTGTTTAACATGGGGATCACAATGAATAACTTAGTACCATCAAGAAAAATCGTTTGGACTGTGGGAGATTTCACACTTGTGTGTCAGGGATGGTTACCTGTGAAATTCGAAGTTCGTGGAAGAACAACCAAGCAAGCCCTTTACATATGTGATGGGATCCAGCGACTTTATTTCAGCAAGGCAGCATGCATTGATGTGGGAATACTGCCTGAAGATTTCCCAAACCCTGCGACAACATTTTCAACCCAGGTAAATATCGCAATACAACACATTGAGTACATGAATCAATTGCCAAGTCGCCCCAAAAGCCTTCCCTTTACCCCGACGGAAGAAAACATTAATAGACTTAAGGATTGGCTCCTAGAGCATTTTGCCAAGACAATGTTAAAAAACGATGGAGTATTCCCATCTATGTCCGGCACCGCCACCCATATTCACCTTAAAGAGGTCCCAAAAGCCAGACACAACCCAATTCCTGTGCCTTATTATTTAAAGGAGCAAGTACGACTCGCACTTTGGGATGATGTTAAAAGAGGCATTCTTACTCCAGTGCCCGTTGGTACTGTTACATTATTAAAGCGTATGGTGGCAAGCAGAAAGGAATAGACAACACAGGATGGAAATTATAACAATTCAATCATTTATTTTCCAAACAAACGGAAGGAAATTACCAAGAATTGTCGTCGTTGTTGTTGGTGGTAGTGATGGAAGCAGCGGTGGTACTTGTTGTTGTTGTTGGTCTGCCGTGGTAGAGTCGTTGCTGTTGTTGTTCTCTATGGTAGAGTCGTTGCTGTTGCTGTTGTTGTTATTGTTGTTCTCCGTGGTGGAGTCGTTGCTGTTATTGTTGTTCTCCGTGGTAGAGTCGTTGTTGTTGTTGTTGTTCTTCGTGGTAGAGTCGTTGTTGTTATTGTTGTTGTTCTCCGTGGTAGAGTCGTTGTTGTTGTTGTTGTTCTTCGTGGTAGAGTCGTTGTTGTTGTTGTTGTTCTTCGTGGTAGAGTCGTTGTTATTGTTGTTGTTCTCCATGGTAGAGTCGTTGTTCTTATTGTTGTTGTTCTTCGTGGTAGAGTCGTTGCTGTTATTGTTGTTGTTGTCCGTGGTAGAGTCGTTTGCTGTTGTTGTTGTTCTCCGTGGTAGAGTCGTTGTTCTTATTGTTGTTGTTCTTCGTGGTAGAGTCGTTGTTCTTATTGTTGTTGTTCTCCGTGGTAGAGTCGTTGCTGTTATCGCTGTTGTTCTCTGTGGTAGAGTCGTTGCTGTTATTGTTGTTGTTCTCCGTGGTAGAGTCGTTGTTGTTATTGTTGTTGTTCTCCGTGGTAGAGTCGTTGTTGTTGTTGTTGTTGTTCTTCGTGGTAGAGTCGTTGTTCTTATTGTTGTTGTTCTTCGTGGTAGAGTCGTTGCTGTTATTGTTGTTGTTCTCCGTGGTAGAGTCGTTGCTGTTGTTGTTGTTCTTCGTGGTAGAGTCGTTGTTGTTATTGTTGTTGTTCTCCGTGGTAGAGTCGTTGTTGTTGTTGTTGTTCTTTGTGGTAGAGTCGTTGTTGTTATTGTTGTTGTTCTCTGTGGTAGAGTCGTTGCTGTTATTGTTGTTGTTATTGTTGTTGTTGATAGGAGTAGAAGCAGCGATGACTGTTGTTGTTGTTGTCGTTAGTAGAAGCAGCAGCGCTGATGGTCGGGGCGGAGCGGCCGCGATACCCACCGCAACAGACGTGGGTCTCAGCGGCCAGCGGCCCCTCTGCCTGCCTGTTGCTTGACCCCACTATTTATAGAAAAGTGGCGGACGTAGTAGTAGATATATGTCTTAGAATGAAAGATGGCCCCATGATTCAGAAAATTGTGTTTCTTTTGGGACGTTCTTTTTGCCACAGTGAGCTTGGCACACCGGCAATCCACGTGTAATTGCTATGGTAACAAGTATGATCCTGTTCTTCGACTTTTGTGCCATCACAGCGATTACAGAACGAGTCCCAATGCAGCCGATTCCACTTTTAAGCGGTCGGGAATCACGTACACAAAGCTTACTTGGGTAGCGGTCGTCACGGTAACACGTGCCGACAGTATGACGGCGTCTTCAAATAAAAATGAGATCTAAAAATCATAACAGTACCCCTGCCGATTGGTGCAGCACTATGGTAATCACTGCAAAAAAAGATGGAAAACCAAGAACAGTGGACTATCAGCATTTAAACTTGCAGTGCAAACGAGAAACACACCACACTAGCTCGCCATTCCAATCGACATTACAGGTGCCACCCAACAAAAAAAAAACGTCTTAAATGCAATGGATGGTTATCATTCAATCTCTCTAGACAGTGGCGTAGCTAGACCTTTTGCCGCCCGGAGCGGTAGTAAAATTTGCCGCCCCCCCCCCCCCCCCGGCATTTGGGTGCCCGGAAAATTCGTCCATGGATAATTCGCCCATGGATAATTCGTCCATGGAAAATTTTTTGCTAGGTAGGAAAACTGGTCCATTATTATTAAGTTAACATTATTCTTAATTTTCATACCTTGCGAAAATTAGTTCTACGGTATCTAATTTTCCTAAATTCAATTAAATTAAAATTAAAATATGAAAACTGATTTTTAATATTTTTTATTCATTTGAGATTTTATCTGTTTTCCTTTTGTTTTAAGTAGATGGTGGGGGTTGCCCGGGGTGATTTTGTCCGATCCCCCAGCTAGCAATTGTAAAGTTTACAAGGAGTTATAAAAAGTATGCTACAAAAACAAACGTTTGGACAGTAATAAAATTAATGAATTCAAACTTTCGCATCTAATGTTATTTCCTCTTTGATGTCGGTGTATATACACCCAAATATCCAACTTTCTTTTCGCACCTATTCGATAAAAATTTATATGAAAGTTCCCCTTTAAGTATGAAATCTTTCTGAGGTCATTTTGTTTTTTTGGTGCTTGGCCGAAGCCTAGGCTTGGCCCTATCCTGTTAGGTCAGCCGGTCACTGAGTATATCTCCAGAAATAATTAATGCTTGCATTTTTTAAACTTAGTGATTGAAATGAATTAAAGCAATTTATTCTCAATTAATGGAAATTTTGTTCAAGAATTAAAACCAGCCACATATATATATATATATATATATATATATATATATATATATATATATATATATATATATATATATATACATATATATGTATGTATATATGCGTATTTATATATGTGTATGTGTGTGTATATATGTATATATGTATATATGCACGTATGTATGTATATATGTATATGTATGTATAAATATATGTGTATATGCACATATATATGTATATATGCACATATATAGTTATAAAATAAATACGTATTTATTATAATGCTCCCATAATGTTGAGCATAATGAGAGCCGAAAATGGCAAATGGCCGTAAGCGAATATAGCAATGGTCTTGTTTAAAATTAGATCTTGTGTACAATTAGAGCTGAGGTCGGTTTGGCAACGACTGCCGATTGTTCCCATTTACTTGCCTCTCCACAAATCTGTTTGTAAATTTTCAACCGACTTGATGCCTTGCGACAGTTCTCTCACAAAAAATAAATTTATAGCCTTATTTGCCATTCATAAATACATTTGTTTAAAATATATTAAAACTATTTTTAAAAGAGTTGAAACGTTATTAACAACAACAAATTTCTGAAAACCGAGCGATTACACACACGGATTTAAAAAAGCACCGATACAAGACGTTTTTTTCTCTTCGGAGGGCTCGCCCTCTTAATAATAACATTATGAAGACAAAGAAAAGAAAACTACATCGGACTATTCTCTCCTTGATACATCCATGTTATTTGGCGAAAATTCGGACTTTAACAACAACGACAAAAAAGTAAATAAAAATGATTTTATCATTTCATAACATTTTCAGGTTTTCAAATGTTCTCATTTAAATTTATTATTATATAAAATTATAGTATAAAATTTCATATTTTTTGTTAACTTTTGTTTTTTTAAATTTTTTTCTCTACTTTCTATTTTTACCCTCTCAAAATGCCGCCCCCTCAGGTGTGCCGCCCGGGGCGGCCCGCCCCCCTCGCCCCCCCCCCCCTAGCTACGCCAGTGTCTCTAGATGAGGAATCTCAGCCACTTACAACTTTCATCACGGAGTGGGGTCGTTTCATGTCTCTCCGCATGCCTCAGGGATACTTAGCCTCCGGTGATCCCTATACGCGTAGATATGATGAGATCATTAAGGACATTCCTCGCAAAGTGAAGGTCGTTGATGATACGCTACTTTTTGACAACAGTATAGAAGATGCCTTCTATCATACATTTTACTACCTATCGCTTTGCGCAAAAAACGGAATTCTCCTTAACAAAAATAAATTCCAATTTTGCAAAGATGTGGTTCAGTTTGGAGGCCTTCAAATAACATCATCAGGAGTAGCCCCTTCCGAGAATTTACTCAATGCAATTGCCAACTTTCCTATCCCAAAGAATATAACTGATGCAAGGTCTTGGTTTGCATTAGTTAACTAAGTAGCATGGGCACATTCCCTAAGCCCCATAATGTCTCCCTTTCGAGACCTTGTCAAACAAAATTCATGCTTCATTTGGAATCAGGATCTCGAGAATGCATTTTTTACATCCAGGCAAATCATTGTGAATTTGGTAAAAAAAAGGGTGTAACGACCTTTGATATTAACAGAGCAACCTGTCTTGCTCCAGACTGGAGTAAAGAAGGTATAGGTTTCCTGCTATTACAAAAACACTGTATATGCTCCACTGAGAAAGCACCAGTATGTTGTCCTGAGGGCTGGCACATCGTATTTGCAGGCAGCAGATTTTGCACAGATGCAGAGCGCCGATATGCACCCATTGAAGGCGAAGCAGCAGCAATCGCCTGGGCATTAGACAAATGCCGTATATTCATTATGGGCTTCCCTAACGTAATAGTAGTAACAGACCACCAGCCCTTACTAGGAGTATTTGGCGACAGGGACCTGAGCAAGATACATAACCCGCGCCTTTTAAGCTTAAAGAGAAATCACTCAGGTATTTTTTTACCATCCAACACTGCCCAGGAAAGTTGCATCAGGGTTCCGATGCCGTCTCTTGCAACCCAGTCCCTACAATGACTGCCCTTACATCCCTATCTTCCACACACCCTTCCTCTGAAGACATCCATCTCTCGGATAAAATAGATGCTATGGTGGAGGTTGCAACCCTGCAGACCATGAACGATTTTAAAGACAACGATACAATCCTGTCAGCTGATCACGTACGTGCATTAGGCGGAAATGATCCATCTTACACGACTCTAATCAACACAATACAACTAGGTTTTCCATCCAAACGTTCACTTACTGAACCGGAAATCCGTAACTTCTGGGATGTACACCATCGACTAAGTACCGACAGGAGCTTAGCACTGATGGATGCGAGAATCGTGGTACCCAAATCTCTCAGAGGAAAAGTACTACGTTATCTACACTCAGCCCACCAGGGCGTGGTTGGCATGAAAGCCCGTGCCAATGAATCGGTGTATTGGCCCGGTATGAATGCATCAATATGCAACTTTCGAGCCAATTGCCTCATCTGCACAAGCATTGCCCCTAGTCAGCCACCTGAACCACTCGTATTAACCCAAGCTCCAGATTGGCCCTTCCAGCAGATAGTGATGGACCTTTTTTACATCGGACACATTGCATACCTTGTCTGTACAGACAGACTCACTGGCTGGATTATTTTGTATCATCTTAAACCAGGTCATGCCATCACCTCAAAACTAATATCTATTTGTCGGAAACTATTCCACACATATGGCAACCCAGAAGAACTTAGTAGCGATGATGGCCCACCTTTTAATTTCAACATGTTTCAGCAGTTCCTCAAGACATGGTGTGTGAAGCTCAGACAGTCCTCAGTGGCATATCCTCAATCTAATGGCCGAGTAGAGTTAGCTGTAAAAACAGCGAAGAGGATAATTCATGGAAATACAAGTCCCCAGGGCTCATTGAATAATGACAGTGTTGCCAGAGCCATCCTGCAGTATCGCAACACCCCTATCCAAGGCATTGGTCTATCCCCAGCACAACTCTTGCTCCACCGCCGACTTCGTGACTTCATACCATCCCAACCCGCACTATATAAACCACATGCAAAATGGATAGCTGCAGCTAGGAACCGCATACTTCATACCCACTCCAAGAAGGAGAAAGAGTATCAATACAATGTGCAAACAATCATCGATGGGACACAACAGGTTGTGTTGTCAAAACTCTCCCTAACCGTCAGTATCGGATCAGGATTGATGGGTCAGGCAGAATCACTTTGCAAAACCGCAGATTCCTCAGAAAACTTGCAACACTTGTAATTCCAGTCCCTATTCCCAGTGGTGCTTTGCCTGAATCTCCCAATCTAACACCTTGGGATTCCCATACACATGGTACACCATTGCCACATAACAGAGGAGATGTAATGACATCGCCAGGGCACCCAACACCACCCAGCACTGCTAAACCAATGCCAGTGAAATCTGCCCAGGCATTGTCCAGGTTACTCCCCCACAATCAACCAGGCCAGAAGGAACTCATTTTTCCCCAAAGACGTTCGCGTACTGAGGGGAGGGAGGAAGATATAGAATCAAACTAACACTTACCGGCATAAAGACCTCAACTGGCATCCATCTCATAGAAATATTTATTTTGCAATAAAAATACTCCAAAAATGTGGCACAAGGCCAAAAACGGGGGTGGGAAAAGATCGGTCTTCACTAACTTACTCTGACTTGTCTAACTTGGCTAGTTTCATTCGTGACCATCATTCACCAAAATACCACATTCATACTACATTCGTGCACCATACACCAAAAGAATTTATACCATGACTATCCTACTTAAAACCCATAATTATATATGTAATGGGGGATTTGGGAAATAAAAATTTTATATACAAAAAACAAATGAAATAATTTACAATGAATAAAAACCAGTGTTAGTATAAGGATCCCCCATTTCTAACTTGTGGCAGATATGCGGATTTGCCAGTCGAAACGTGATGCAGGCCCGAACGTTTTATTGCAATCACCTCTTTTGAAAATCTCGAAAGGTGACCTGCATCTCTGGCAAATCAGGCTATCTGTCACCTAATTGGGGAAGGGATTGGGAAATTAAACAAAAACAAAATCAGGAGAAAAAAAAAAACGGGAGTGGGGCAAGGACAAAAATAAAGTGGGGGGCCTAATGAAATCATTCATGCACTAGCTAAGTTATCGAACTGAATAATAATCAAAAACAGGTCTCCTAATCTAGCCTTAAACGGGACGAGATCAATGTTCGTTGGAACAAGCCAATATCCTTTGCCTAAGGCACATCCAAATACCACTCAAGTCTAGCCCCTCTCACTCGACACAATCGTGCAATTGTCACCCACCTTTCACCAAAATCTGCCATGGGGAGTTTTTCCTTCTTGGCCCTAATGCGAATCTTCAGACGATATTTGAAAATTCGAATAAGGTCGGGAGCAGCGAAGGTCTAACCCTCGTAGACAACTCTCAAACGTGTCTGCCATATCACATTCTCAACGATGCTAGTAAGCGATAAAACACAAAACGTCTTTGTCTATCATTTGTCGGAGCCCAATTGCTACATACATTAATAGGTTCCTGGTCGAAAGACGTTACATTCAGTAAGCGAACCATGACACCTGCAACTTACTTAATGAGCGGCACAACGATGCGGCAATAAACGAAGGCGTGACTAACAGTCTCGTCCTCGTCACCGCAACGACAACAAATAGGCGAATCCCTAATGCCAGCTGCATGAAGCTTTTTGCCGACCCAGAGAGCATTTCTAATAATCAGCCAGGCCAGAGATGCCTCGTCATTATCGAAGACCTTTAGCCCAGGCGCCCAAGGCCAGATTGAGCGTAGCTCCCCCCTCGTCAAACCGAGTCCCTCTCAATCTTGTCATCTCGAACAGATCCCCTCACCATAACCTGATACAATGCCTTTCGAGACAACAGCTGGGTGTCAGAGAGGCCTTCTTTCACCCGTAAGAGGAACTTCAAGGCCCGTCGACACTCGCGATAAAAGGAACAATCACATCGGGGCAACCTGTGTGCCTCCCCCTCATGCAAGTGCACACTTTTCAAAGCCGGAAATTCGATCCAGGTAGTATAGCCGAAGCGTGTGTTGACGAATCTCAACACTTGGCATACCCAGACCGCCCTCAGAAGGATGTAGATAACAGATCTCGCAACAGACCTTAGGGGATCTATTAAGCCATAAAAACTTAAAGAGAGCCACCTGCAATTCAAGCAGTGTATCCGACGGGAGTGGAAGCACTGATAGACGATATAAGATGATCGGGTAGAGATGTGAAATACATACTTCCGATCTCCCCTTTAACGAAAGATTTCTACGGATCCACAGTCCAGCTGTAGCCCGAATCGCTTTCAATACTTCCGACCAATTTTTCTCCAGCTGAAGATCAGGACCAAACCAGACGCCGAGTAGCTTGCAAGGCCCGTCAGTCTAGCTGAAGGGTCCCTGTAGGGATACACCCTTCCAGGCACCGATGCGCAAGCCCACAGACTTGTCGCAGTTAGTTTTGGCCCCTCTTATCGTTTCATACATTCTGATTTCTCTGTCGATGACACTAATCTCGGCACTGCTCGTTACAAGTACTGTTACATCGTCGGCATAGGGAGAGTACTTCAATGTGGTGCAAGCACCTGGCAAAGTAACCCCGCGTAAGACCGGGTTCACCCTGAGCCTGTGAAGGAAGAGTTCCAACACAAGCGCATGACGAAGAGATCTGGATAACTTGACCTCAAACCATTCACTTCCACCAGCGCACTGGGGTTTGCATAAAGGAGGCGAATCCAGGAGCGAAACTGCGGGCTAAAACAGGCCAATGACAAAACAGCCTCCAAGTAGCGATGGTCCACCCTATCGAATGCTTTGGACTGATGTAAATTGATCAGCGCGGCTTCTGTGTCAACTTTCTCAACGATTAAGCGTATCGCGTGCAAATTATCTTGAATGGTCCAACCCTTCACAGAACAAGCCTGTTCGGGGCTAATCAGACCAGCCAAAACAGCCTGCAGGCGATTTGCTAAAATCTGTGCCAAAATCTTTAACTCAAGGGCCGAAAATTACTGATCCCATCCACACCATCTTTGCTTTTGCATAACAATTTCACAATCCCCTTGGTAAAGTACTCAGGTATTGACCCGTTCCTAAACTAAGCGTTAAATAAAACTGTCAGCAAGGGTACAAAAATGTGTGACAACCTCAAATACAGTTCGTAGGGCAAACCATTGATCCAAGGAGATCTATTCAGGCCGACTCCTTTAAGGGCTTCCATGACTTCATCCTCTGTTATGCAACCTTCGCACCTAGCTGCTTTGGTCGCCCGAGGCGAGAAAAGTCAGCTAAATAGGGGTCGAAATGCGCTAAAGACAAACCGGGCTCCCTGGTGAAAAGATCCTGAAAGTGAGACCAGAACGCCTCCAAAATACCTTCGTTTGTAGTCACGGTACGTCCGTCCGGCAATGTGACACGTGCGATATGTTGATCGGTAGCGCGTCGACGTTCCTCTGCACGCAATTCAGCTGCCATGTTTGTCGCCTCGAGACATTCCCTTTAACCTAGCCCTAATTAAAGAAGCTTCGTTCTCCTTGGTAGTCAAAGAGGCGAGCTTCGCCTTAATTATAGTAACATTAGTACTATCCCCCGCCACCAGCGCTAGATTCTAGTGTCGCTTTTGCTGCCCTAGATTCTAGGTTGAGTCGTCGGCTAAAGTCAGCAGAAAAGGACCTAATGGTTTTCTTAAATTTCACCCACAACTTAATCCCAATTATAGCCCCCGTCATTACCCGCTGATATGTTAGTGGTAGCTGTTCCCGGTAACTCTTCACGTCGAAGAACGAAGTGTTGAGTTTCCAGTACCAAGCCAATCTAGGTTTACGGCTATCTAAGTTTACACGGACACGAACAAGTCTATGATCCGAGTAAACTATATTATGAAAACTTGGACATTCTAATAGTCCTACGTCGACTCTTCTAATTAAAAACCGGTCAATATAACTCGAAAGTTGTACTGCACCGGAGCCGCGTCTAGCTGTCCAAGTCCATACTATATCACGAGGCTTTTCATTTTGGAATTTATCGATAAGATCAAACTCATCGACAAAGTCCCGAAATGCTATTGCACCGTAATCTCTGTTAGTACCCCTAGAAGGATTCCCCGCGCAATCTTGATCGGGATCCAGGACTGCGTTCCAGTCTCCCACTAAGATAACTGAACGAGGTGTGTTCATGAACTGCTCGAATCGCCGAAAAAAAGGAACACGCTCAGCCTGGCAGTTAGGCACATAAACCCCAATCAATCGAAACGCTTTATCTTTTATGGTCACATCCAGAACGCAAAGCCTTCCTTCCGAATCCATGAAACAAGGGTCACACGACACATCTAAAGTTTGCTTCACTAGCCAGGAAACCCCCCTAGGGTTAGAATTGAAGTACGCTGAATAGACATCAAAATCCCTAGACAGCGCACCTTGAAGTAAGTGAGTTTCCTGAACACAGGCTTTGAAGGTCCAGGCATAATTGCAATTTTCGAGAATCGGCTCTCAACCCCCGGACATTCACGCTTGCTAGAAAGAGTGCCATTGTGGTATCTTAGGGTTGAGTTTCTCCAATGAACATTAATGGTGACAGGGTGCCGATGGCACGCCCCATGGAATATTGTCCCATCAGAGTACTGATGAGACCATAAGGGGACACACCACTGACATCCAAGGGGAATGTTAACTTTACTGTCCTATACAGGGAGGGGTGTATCTTGATGGGGACCCTCCCAAAACAAGATTGTCTTAAAATTCGGAACCCCGGTTCTTTGAATATGGCTAGAGGAGGTGTGGTATCAAATGATAGGTTTGCCTCCTCTAGCATTCGCCAAGCTGCTTTTGCATCATCTCGGGGTCTTATCACTGTTAAGACCCTGATAGCCTCTGGGAAATTGTCAGGGTCCCCCACCTCGGTGAATGCAAGCATCTTTCGCAGGTCACTGAGCTTGTGCCCTTTTGCTCGTTCGCATGTAATTGAACTTATCATGCATATGTCTTGTCCATGTAGATGGAGTGTGGGGGCGTTTGTTCCTTTTCTCAAAAGGGCTGCTCTCGTCTCTTTGTTTTGAAGTAGGAGTAGGAGGTGGAGGGAAAATGCCCGTTTTCATTGGGGAATTGGGTGGAGTTGCTTTAGGTTGGCTTACCAAAGGCGAAAGGAGGGGGGAGCATTATCGACTTTGAAGGGGAGGCAGGAGGTGTACTTTGGGGAGTTTGTGCTGGCGACACGAAAGGGGAAGGTCTTGGGGAGTAGGTTTTTTTCTTTTTGGGGGGACTCAGAGCTATCAACTTGTATTCACGGTCCTTTATAGGAGCAGTTAGAGGAGGTGGCATTTTCTTCGGAAGAGGACGGGATGAAGTCAGTGAAGGATTCTTCGGCAGAGCGTTTGTCGTGGGTGTCTTTGGAGGAGAGTTGGGGATGGAGGTTCTTTCGTGTCTCAACCTCTTTTCAAGTTGAACCACTTCAACGAATTTTTCTTTGCCTGGGTCTTTTGACATTTTAATTTTTTCCTCTTCTTCTCGTATCTCGTCCAGGGTAAGTCTGCCAGGTGTCTTCTTACCCTGAACCAGGACCACCTCGTTTTGTTTCCTTTCCTCATCGCACCCACGTAGGTCGGGGAGACATGGGAACTTGTCTTCGGATGATGACTATGAGTCTGGCTTTTTACTTTTCCCGACTCTGGCTGGAATTGGCTCCCCGAGCTTGGGAGCCAGGTGCGCCCCTACCCTGTTTTTGGGGTTCACCATTAGACCTGCTTTCTCTCTTGGGACATTCAATGGTGAGGTGGCCCACTTCCTCGCAGGTCCAACACGAAGGCTTCCTACCTGTGACGATTACCAGGATTTTTTCATCCCCTATTTCCAGGTAATAGGGGATCGTGTCAAATGCCTTCTTGTCAAGTGGAATCTCAAAGGTTCATATAGATAAGTGTTCGTCGCAGGTAACAGACGTAATGTCTCCGTATTGCATAAGGAAAGCAGCGATATGCTCCCTGTCAACGTGAAATGGTACGTTAAATACGGAGACGGAGGTCCTTCGGTGTCCCATGTACTCCGTCCGAAAAATGTAGTCCTGAGTAATTATCTCAGTCTGGGACAGCGACAGACAATCCATGGCTGTTGAAAATAAGGTGTTCCAGGTGTGGTAACCTCGACATTTTATGATCCGTAGTGGTCTTTTACCGGTTGTCAGTATTAATTTTGTGACAATGTCGCTTGTAGCTCTTATCACTTTCTTTGTTTTGCGTTTGACGACAAACATTTGTAATGTCCTTTTGGAAATTTCTTCTAATTGTGGCATATCAATTAACAGTCCTTTCTCTGTGACAAGGTGCTGACATTTTTTGCTCTGGAACGTTTATAATGACTTTTGGGGGTTTTGTCCAGCCAGTACTTTGGGGGGGGGGGGAGGTGAGGCTTCAACCGACCCCTTGTTAGTCTCCATTTCCTTTTGTGGCAGGTGGCAGGGCGTTGCCATCGCCGGAAATAAAACAAGTTATCAAAAATGATAACACGAAAGAACGAGAAAAAAAAGAAGTTACTTTTCAAAAATAAAATAAAGCCGGTACTATATAAAAATAGCGTGAGTCCATTAACAATATAACAATAACAATAGAAATAACGATAACGGTAAAAAATAATAAAACTTATGAAACAAGAAAAACACTAACCAACCTTGCATGGCTTCATCAAGTCGAAAAATCCATCTCATAGAAGAATACTTATTCGAATGAATGAACATTTATACACTAGAATGGCCACTAATAAATCTCAGCCAATCAGAACACAGGGAATGGACTTTCCCTTCTGAGCATAATGGAACATTCTAGCCTTATTATAAACCGGCCCTTTCGACTATCATCTCGTCAGGAGAAAATCGATAGTTTTAATTAATAATATTGTCGAAAGAAAGAGCAAATGGGGAAGTTGAAAGTGCCAAAATTAGCGCTAAAGCGATTAAAAGTCAATTTAATGATTTACTTAAAAAAACGATTAAAAGGCACTGCGTCAGGGAACAAAAAGAAAAAAAAAAGGGAGGGAGTTCAAAGTTCCCCAAAGAGATTTAGCGATCTAATAAATTCCTTCTGCCGGCACAAGGAAGATTCCAATATTTTCAAATGGTTCTTGGAATCTGCTCTATGCAAGACCTCAAAACAGTCTATTTTATAGCTACTGGCAAAGCTTGGGTTTTCAACCAAATGCTGGCCAATAGCAGAGTCCAAAATGTTGGAATCTGTCTCTATTGCTATTCGAAAACCTTCCTTATGCCGGCAGAAGGAATTTATTAGATCGCTTAATCTCTTAAACTCCATGGTCTTTAACGACGTGTGTATAAGATATATATATATATATATATATATATATATATATATATATATATATATATATATATATATATATATATATATATATATATATATATACATATATGTGTATATATATATATGAATTCTTTAAATCTGTTTGAATAAGAAAGATTTCAAGATACAAATAGTAAAAGGTTGGATCAATCAATGTGATGAGCATATTTTAATCCCTAGAACATTCAAAACAAGAAATGTATTATTGATTTGTGGAAATACATCTGAAACTGATACTTAAAATAGATTTAAATCAAATAAATACATCCATTTTTTTCATCTTTGTAAATTCAAATTCAAAACTTGTTTCGCTGATTTCTTTTTTTCTTTAGCAGAAAGAAAAACAAAGGATTTGATTTTTGTGGAAACATTTTGTTTTATTCTTTTCGCTATGTTTTTTCGGTTTGCTTTTTTCTTTTTTCCATTTTTACTTTTATTTCTATTCGGCAGCTTAGGAACATTTTAGAGAATTCTAAACTCTCAAATGAATATGTAAAAACTGTCAAGTAACCCAATATCTGTCAGATGTGAGGAAAGGAAAGATAAAATAACAGTGTACTTACAATCTGAATGACTTGTTACTCCTACTAATGGTATGATCGGAACACTAGGAAGTTGACCATTCATCCTGTGATTTAGTACATCTTTTTAAATATGTCACATCTGAAAAGGAAGTAATACATAAAAAATAATTAAGTCATGTTCATCTATGGTAACAATTTTACACTTAACTTTCAGATGTTAATGAAAAAATAAATTAAATCTCAATGAATAAAGTGGAAAGTTATTTTTGTTTATCACACGTATATTATCATCAAAACGGCTTACTGTTACTAAAATCAATAACACAACAGTCTTTCGAAACACTGTATATATAGTAAAAATCAAAGACTCCAACACTTATGTGTATGCCTACTGTGAATAAGTATTTTTTTAAATGCTACATGTGCCAAAAAGCTCTGGCAATACCAACTGGTCTGCTATAAAGGAAGAACCTACTGCCTGACACGGTTAGGTTTTTTGGGCTTAACGTTGCACCAAAGATTATGGCGGCCGTTCTAAAAACTGTATTAATGAAAGGAAATAAGATGACATAATCGTGGATGTGACAAAGGTATGGAGTAGTGGAACATCTTAAGGGATTTGGTTAAACAGCAAAACTGCCAGACTTCTTCGACGGCGGCGGAGTAGCGCTGGGTCTTAAGCTGATGTAAGGAAAGATGGGTGAGCATTCAGAAGCAATGACAGAAGAAATGAGTAGACGTCAGTTATTCTCCATTTGCGGCAAATTGTTGGGGCACTATCCAGTTGCTGCATGTAAAAAGAAGAGCCAGCGGAGTAGACTGGGAGAGCAGAGTTGATGGCAAAACTGTCAAAGTAATCCAGAGATTCTAGCTGATATAGAGAAGGAGGACCCTGTTAGTGGAGCTTGGCCTGATCTTATACCTGTAAAAAGAAATGCTCTGCTGAACTGGCCTCTGTTCTCTCCAAACTCTGCAATAAACGCCTAGTTGAATCTTGCTTCCCCGATTGCTGGAAATTGCCTATGTGGTACCAGTCTACAAGAATTCTGGGAATAGAACCAATCCTCAGAACTACCGCCCATCAGTCTACTCCCGATCTTTGCTAAAATCTTTGAATCCTTAATCAATCTAGCGATAGTCCGGCACTTAGTTAATGCTAGACTTCTTTCTGACCGCCAGTATGGAGTTAGACAGACATGATCTACTGCAGACATCCTAACGGTCATCTCTAAACGCATGTATCATACACTCGACAATATAAATACAGATATATATATATGTATTTATATATATATATATATATATATATATATATATATATATATATATATCTGTATTTATATATGTATTAGACCTCCCACCACTCACTCACTACTCTCCTCAAAATTTTATTTCATCGATTTCGTTAATTTCACAATTCATTGTCAATTACTTTGAAAGATAAAACGTAAGTTTGTCTTTGTTTTTGTCATTAACAAATAATATCTAAAAAGTTTAAAATTATTTATTAATAAATAAATCAGAAAAAAGGTCCAATTTTGTGGATTTGACCTTTTTTTAAAGCAGTTTGGCATTAATGACAACGAAGACGTAATGATATAAAGAAAAAAAGAAAATATTTTATTAAAATAACGTGAAAACTTCCAAAAGAACATTGTAATAATTTAAATAAAGTCATGCCTTGAATATTGTAATTTACTTTTAAAGGAACATTGTAATAAAATAAGTTGATTTTTAATAATACACCCCCCCCCAATGCTGCTATGAACATAAACTACTTAAAAAAGGCCAAATACACAAAAATTGGCCTTTGTTTAGCTACCGTTCACAAAGATGGCGTCTTGACAAGTGAGCGTGGTAAAAATTACAAAATTTGATTTTCTATGATAAAAAAAACCTACTAGATCAATTTACGTATTTTTTTCTGTACGATATATTTGTTCCGTCCAGGTCACATACATAATACAGGTATGAATTTATTATCTGTTTTCCGTATTGAGGCTTTTCCGAAGTTGCACCGTATGTATGGAAAGTAGCTTGAGAAATAGTCTGATATGCTGATTAGGGAGGAAATGAATACAGAAAGTAGTTTAACTGAAATCTGGCCACTTGGTCGAGATCAAAGTGTAGTATCTGTTCCGATGGATACTACACCCTATGGACTGGTATTGTCTTGGCCTTCGGGGCTTGATTTACGCCGGTCTATGGGTCTGTCCTGTGCAGTTCTAGGAGGTCCACCCTCCCAGGCTTCGCCTCCCCTCTTTGGGGAGGAGTAAGTTTATTGCTTACTACCTGAGGCGCCCCTACCGGGGAATGCCGACGGGGCTGCCCAGGCAATTTTTGATGGTCAGAGTGCTCACCTCTCGGGCGCTGGCTTTTCAACCCCCACTTTCCGACCCGACCTTGGGTCACATCTTACTTGTGGGAGTAGGATAAAACTGGCCTTGTGCCTAACTCCTGGAGAGGAGTAAATAATACTTGGTCGAGATCAAAGTGTAGTATCTGTTCCGATGGATACTACACCCCATGGACTGGTATTATCTTGGCCTTCGGGGCTTGATTTACGCCGATCTATGGGTCTGTCCTGTGCAGTTCTAGGAGGTCCACCCTCCCAGGCTTTGCCTCCCCTCTTTGGGGAGGAGTAAGTTAATTGCTTACTGCTTGAGGCGCCCCTACCGGGGAATGCCGACGGGGCTGCCCAGACAATTTTTGATGGCCAGAGTGCTCACCTCTCGGGCGCTGGCTTTTCAACCCCCACTTTCTCGACCCGACCTTGGGTTACATCTTACTTGTGGGAGTAGGATAAAACTGGCCTTGTGCCTAACTCCTGGAGAGGAGTAAATAATACTTCATTTGCTTTCCGCTTTCAAAGGCAGGGGCAGACAACCAACCGGAAGTAACCGAATTAGATGTTTTTATTCAAAATGACAATATTAACAGCAAAGAATAATAATCGCGTTATTGAATATGAAAATATTTTATTTAATAATTTAAAAATTTATAAAAAATAATAAAAATGTGTTTTTTGGGTATATGTTACGACGCTCAGCAGAGGCGCGAACGGGGTCCAAAAAAAGAACGAGAAAGAATTTAAAAACATAAATTTGCAACAAGTAAAGTTGACTTATGTCTAGAATAGACATTTTTCTACTTACCTATGTAATTTGTTTGTATTTTTATGTAGTATAAATGGCTTTTTATTAGATGTTAAAAAAAAATTTCTTGTTTTTTAAAACATCTAGTTTCTCAAAGAAAATGCCGGCCAGTCCCTCTATGTAGAGCGGCCATTTTGAATTCTTCGAAAACTGTGTGTTGAACTTAAATTTCTAATAAATAGCACTTCAAACGGGTTTAAAATACAAACAAATAGCACATGCAAGTTTTAAACTAACTTTTACAGCTTACAGTTACTTTTATTTGTTGTATATTTGTTTTTTTTAGCGTTTTTACTCTGCTGAGTCTCGTAAAAGATGCCCTGTTTTTTTTATTGTATGAAATAAAACTTTCTCAAAATAGTCAACAGTGATGTTTTAAAACGAAAATTTATAATTTAAAACGAAAATCCAACAAACAGTCAACATCGGTTTACTCGGTGGAATGAATGGAACTCTTCAATTATTAAGTCCAAGTGACGGTTGAAATGCAGAAATGCCGAAATCTGAAATTACGCTTGTGTGAGTGGCAAACGAAATCTCCAGATTGTACAGAAAAAAAACTCTTCTCTAGATCTAGCGGGGAAACCGCTAAATTCACAACACTACGCCTATGCACAACGAAGAAGAGCGAATACAAACGGGAAGATAATGCAAAATCTATTTCCGGTTTAAGTACTCTAAACAAATACTTCATTTGATCAAGACGTATTATTTGTAAGACAAAATTTGCCACAAGATTTTCATTTTAAACTTCCCAATCATTTAGTCGTTATTCTTTCTTTAAAGCCGACAAATTATGCGTCACACGATTTGACGAAGAGTAAGTATTAATTCCCTCAATTTCTTTCTTTTTATTTTAAAATGTTTTTGTTAAATTTTATAAAGTAAATTTCTCGAAAATAACACTTTAAAATTTAATATCTTACTGTTTATTTAAAAAAAAGGATCCGTTATTTTAATGGAGTTTATTCAATTTATTTCAAATAATATTTCAGTCGACTTAATTTTTATTAATTTTAGCGAACTTTTAAAACGATGGCCACACTGACGTAAGGCAACGTTACAACTTTGTTTTCTCGTTTAATTGAAAAGATAAAACAAATTCTCAAATAAAAAGAGATGCATGATATATTACACTTTTGATTTGATGAAATAAGAACAAAATTATAAAAAAGTATAAAAAGTAATAGTTTGAAAAAAAAATACATTGATTTGTAATTTTCCAAAACGTAAAAACTGTTCGTTTTTAGTTATGTTTATTTCGTGCACCAAACTTCAGAATAAAATGGAAAAACTACATAATCTTCATTTATAACAATTAACGGTAATTTCAATCTTCAGAATAAAATTGGTGCACGCATTCACGAGCGGGTGGGGGTGATAATAGATTTTTTAGCAATGTTTCTTCCTTTGAATTCTCTAAAAATCATGATAACATTAATCTATATTAAAGTTTCATTGTGGTAAATATCCAGAAGGGGGTGGGGATAATTTGAATCGTTAGGTCCCGCCTGGACCAATTAACGGAAAATAACGCTATGTTACAAAAATATTCCTTAAATTTAATTTAAACTTTAGTAAGTGATTGCCATCGACAATAAAGAAATTCTGAAAAGGTTGAAATGCTATCAGACATAAAAGTACTAATTTATTATGTAAATCTAAAAAAAGAGGGGTGGTGGAAGGAGGAAAGAAAAACGATATAGAATTTTTATATTTGTTTGTCCTTTTAAAATACTCAAAATAAACTGAAATTTAAAGAACATTTATGACTTGATGTCTGATACCTATTGTTAAAATTCCACAAAAATTGGATGTATCTGGATTTTTACGAATAACTTTTCCTATTTTGAATTATCTCCCCTTTGCAGAACTCTCCTGCTTTTTACTAAACAATATGAATAGCAGCACTAATATTGTACCGACATTGTATGCCGAATAAAGCTTTCTTAAGTTACGTCTGTTCTTGTTTGTCATTACAAAGGGCTTCTTCTACCCCCTTCTTTGCCATCTAAAGCTAGATAAACAAAATGTAGCCCACACTGGGACCCTTTTCCCCTAGCAACTGTGTTCCAAAATTCATAATGATCGGTTAATTAGTCTAGAAGTAAATTCTATTCATATAAATATATACACATACCTAACTATATATAGAGATATTCCTGTCCATGAACTACTAGTATTTTTTAGATAGACGCTTATAACTTATATATTGTGATGTTAGAGATGAACACTTCTTAATTCCAAGTACCTGCGATGTTTAGCTTTCAATCTGTGGGATTTTGTAGGTGTAAAAGACGAGGTATGATGACAATGAGGCATACATGAAAACACAGTGTATCTGAGCAAACAACAAAAAAGATATGTGCACATGGGAGAACGTTTTTGGTAGTTTTGTTAGAATTATTCCTCTTTAACTTACGATCATCGTTGACATCTTATATAAAGTATTTTTGAGTTTCTTGCATGCTATTTCGGCTTAGAATGGATAGCTGGTTCGGTCAAAGTCCTTGTATTTGATATCACTGCAGATGAGGATGTGTGCATTGAGAAAGTGGAATTAGTGAATGATCTATTGGGCTTAGACAGCTTTATTGTATCATTCACCTTCATGTAATTGAGTGGGTGCTCTCAGATTACTAACTGAACAAGGACGAGAAATCAATCGTGGCCTGAATTAAGGAAGCACTACTCACAACCTTTGCAAATAATAGATTCATGATGTATAAGAACATTGAGGCATGTGTTTGGGAAGATCATTGATGCAGATTTGCAGAAGTTGCCATTCCTCTTTAGAGTAATACTAGATTATGTGATGACATAGGTGTTTGTGTGTGTGGAGGGAGGCTTCCTTATACCTACAATCACCATCTAAGGTTGATGATCTGTCTCAGAGCTATTAGCCCAAGTTCAGGCTCTTATGAAGAGCGAAACTATAGTGAGACAGCCAATTAGTGAATCTGTCGTTGCTGCTGATGTGAGGGAAATCCTTTGATTTTGATCTGTTGCTTTGCATCGACTCCATTAAGGCGCTTGTTGACATTCACATCGTGCTGTCTGGAAACATGAAGTTTGAAGAGATGCAACCTGTTTGTTGTTGTGCTTTGCATCACCAAAGCTGGTTTTGGTGCAAAATTCGATGAGCTGCTGGGAGTGAGGTTACAACCAAAAAGCGGTCAGCAGGTTGTGCACCAGAGAAGCTTTGGACTCGGATTTCTGAATATCCAGCTTCTAGCATATAATCAGACAAAATGAACAAAATGCAGATTAAACAAAAGGAAAAAAAACGTATTATGGATTCGCATATAAATATATTACAGATCAAACAAGAACAAGTATCCAAATAACATTACAAATTGTCAATTTTGCTTATTAAAAAATAAATATATAAATAAACATGTCAGCCTGATGGATAAAAAAAACTTTGAAAGTTACAGGTGTGTTTCCTTCGCCCCCATTTTCTACCCACTTCTTTTCCAGTGTTCTGATCTTTTTAACCCAAAACACAACTAGCACTATTTGCTATATCCTCCACAGGCCTCCACTGCTCGCACAATACCTATTTTTGTCAGTGCTCTGCATAGCAACTGATCCGCAAATCCCCTGCAACCAACTTCTATAGGGTTACAATGAATCTTCCATCCATTGTCTCGATATTGTTTAAACAGTTCCTGGTATTTGGGCCTTTTCCTCTCATTAGCTAATGTGATTGATCCTTCCAATGACAGCGACAGTTCCCAGATTATGCATTGCTTTGTTTATTCCGAATGCAATATTAGGTCGGGTCTGAGCATTGTTATTGCTATGTGTCTAGAGAATTTCAGCTGGTTTTTCAGGTCCACTATCAAATTCCAGTCATTGGCAAAAGATAACTGATGTTCCCCCATATGTGCAGGTTGGTAGGACTTGACAGGATATCATACACTGATTGGATGAGGAAGTGAACCTCACTGAAATCTGACCGCCACAAAATACAAACTAATTCTATTCCTCTTGGCATTCTCCCATTTTGTCCAGGCTCCCTGCTGACAAAGACTGACCAATTTATAGTAACGCATTCTTCTATGCCCATGTGCACTTCATTCTGGCATCTTTCTTTCCCTTTGGCATTGTTGATTTAGGGAAGGGGGATGTAACCCAACCTTGGTTTGCCTTAAGCTACTGATCCTAATATAGCCATATGCCTAACCCTCTCTTTTGCCACTTACATGCGTGTTCTTTTTCAGGATCGCTTATGGAGTTAGGGAGATAAGTGTTGATTTCTCCTTCTGATGCTTCAAAATGCCAACTGTGCTAATCTCCTAATAATTTTCTTGCAAAGCTAAAAGAGTTGGTAAGAAAATTGGCTCACTTTTTTTATCTTTCTGTAAAGTCGAACAGAATGAAGGAAGAAAGCGACCACGTGTTTGCGCGTGTTGTCTTACCTGACGATGATCACGGGGAGGGCGGAAATTAGATTAATGGCGGCTGTGGTTTTTTGTACGATTATTGAGCAATGACGTCAGGCTTCACGTGACTGTTTTTCTGACCACCGATTGGCTGATGATGAACACTTGGACAATAAAAGGAGTATGTTCAGAAGATCAAGAGAGTGTGTATCAACTGCATCAGTGTGATTAGACGTCCGACGTGTGTGTGTTAATCAACTGCCGTAGTTGCGTAGTTGCGAAACGAATACAAGCTATTTCGGCGAAATGGGGGAAAAAATTGACCTCAAATTAATACCAGAGTTTGATGGATCGAACCCGGTAATTGACTGGGTGGAAAAGGTGGAATTACATTGCCTTTTGTCTGGCGTAAAAAACCTCGAACATGTTGTTCCTCTGCGCTTGTCCGGCGGCGCCTTTGCGGTGTATCAACAGCTCAGCCATGAGGGCAAACAGGACTACGAGAAAATCAAGGTGGCACTGTTCAAGGCGTTTGCGATTGACCCCACCACTGCTTGGGAGCAACTTGAGGCAAGGACCTTACGTCCGGGCGAAACGGTCGACGTGTACTTGGCAGAGCTGACGAAGTTGACAGTGTTGTTTGGTGGACTGCCTGAGCGGGCCTTAGCATGCAAATTCCTAGCGGGACTCCCGACACGAGCGAAGCAACTACTACGAGCTAGCTCAAATGCAGATTCGCTGCTCCTTAATGACCTAGTAGATCGGGCCAGGACTGTAATGAAGAATTACTCCGAAATGAGGGAACCAGTAAGTGCTGCTGCTCAGTCCACACCGAATGATAAGAAACCGTATCAAGGACCCGGTCCACGTGGTGGAATCGTATGCTACAGATGCAATGGACAGGGCCACATCGCAAGGAACTGCCGGCAACAAGCAATGGCTGTTCGCTGCTACCGGTGTAGGGAAGCTGGCCATATAGCTCAAGACTGTCCGGGAAACGGAACCGGGGACAAGGTGTCAGCGTCGACCTCTTCCCCGCGCAGAAATTAAATGAGACGCTGCCGATCATCCCGATATATATCAACGAAACACTGTGCTCAGCACTCCTCGATTCCGGGTGCTCCCGCACTATCGTATGTGCAGATCTCTGCCACATTTGGAGAAAGAAGAACGTCAGAGTGACTACCATCAGTGGAGAGACGCGCACATGTTGCGGCGTGGGCAATGTAACTATACGGACGAAAAATAGAAGCTCCGCTAACCTAGAGGCGCTGGTAGTGCTCGAAAAACCCCTGAGTTTTGACCTGCTCCTAGGATATGATGCCATCAGAGCCCTTGGTGGTGTCCATATAACGGTGACAGGGGCGGTACATTTTCAGGAGAAAGCCCCAGTGTGTGCTGCGCTAAGGATCGACCAACCAGACTTCAGCGTCGAATTTGACGAGCAAAAGAGGGTTTGGACTGCCTCATGGAAGTGGTCGAAAAACAGTGAACCAGCCAAACTGCAGAATGGAATAACTGAATACCATGTGCCTGACCACATGAGGCCCGCGTACGAAGAGGAACTTCGCAAATGGATCGAGGATGGCTGGCTGATTCCCTACCCATACAAAAAACTTGGACCTCCTAAGGGTCTGATCCCATTAATGGCGATCGCTCAGCACAACAAAGCCAAAGTCAGGCCGGTAATGGACTACCGAGAACTGAACTCGCATGTCGATGCGTTTACAGCTGATGCTGACGTGTGTGCTAGCAAACTACGAGAGTGGCGCCAGCTGGGTTCTAATGTGTCCCTGTTGGATCTGAGAAGGGCATATGTGCAGGTCCGAGTTAACGAGACAATGTGGCCGTTTCAGACGGTAGTGTTTGCCGGTAGGAGGTATTGCCTCACAAGACTGGGCTTTGGGCTGAACGTTGCACCCCAAATAATGAAGACGATTGTCAATGCTGCATTGTCACAGGATAAGACCGTAAAAGAAGGGACATCAGCATACCTTGACGACATATACGTGGATGAAGACATTGTGCCGTCATCACGTGTAAGGGCCAAGCTAGCCGAACTTGGACTGATGTGTAAGGATCCAGAAAGCTTGGAGGATGGTGCTCGTGTCTTAGGGTTGAGCGTTGAACAGGAGCGAGAGACCTTGAAGTGGGGGCGCGGAACTGCATTTCCTGAAGTGCCCCATGTCCTTACGAGGCGGGCTATATTTTCCCTGTGTGGAAAACTGGTGGGACACCTACCAGTAGGTGGATGGACTCGGGCTGCGACAGCCATCATGAAGAGGAGGGCGAGTGCAGTTACCAAAGGTTGGGATGACGAAACGGTGGACAATTTGTTGCGGCGCATGGTGAAGGAGACCATCACAAGAGTCGAGCAGGAGGACCCCGCTAAAGGAGATTGGTGCGTCCAGGGAGACATCTAAATGTGTGGGTGGATGCGAGCTCCCTCGCGATCGGGGCGCTATTGGAGATGAATGGGTCCGTGATTGAGGACGCCTGCTGGTTGCGACCAATGGATGATGCTGCTCACATCAACCTGGCGGAGTTGGATGCGGTAACAAAAAGAATTAACTTGGCACTCCAGTGGAAAGTCAAAGAATTATGCATACACACAGATTCGCTGTGCGTATACCACTGGATACTTGACACACTAACAGGCAAAGCGAGAGTGCGCACCAAGGCGGCTACGAAATGCTAATCAGACGAAGGTTGGAGACAATAAGGAAGTTGGTGGAAGAGTACGACCTATCGGTGAATGCGGTGCTTGTCACTTCAACCTGCAATCTTGCCGATAGACTTACCCGTGTGCCCCGGAGATGGTTCGACGCAATGAAGAAAGAAGCCGAACCAGGGTCTTTATGTGCTGCCTCTGTTGAGGAGACGGATAAAATCAAGAAGGTACACCATGACAGTGGACACCCCGGAGTGAGACGGACGTATTATTTCGTACGCTTAACCAACCCGTCAGTGTCCAAAAGCAAAGTAGAAGCAGTGGTCAAGGAATGCCAAATATGCCAGTCAATCGACCCTGCTCCCACCAAATGGCAGAAAGGTCGGCTGGAAGTCGACGAGAATTGGAGCCGACTGGGCATGGACATAACCCATTATGGTGGTCAGCACTTTCTCACACTGATCGATTGCGGACCAACGAGGTTTGCGATCTGGCGATTATTAACAAGACAGGACTCGGCTAGTGTCATCCGTCAATTAGAGTCCATATTTTACGAGCGGGGTCCACCTGAAGAGATTCTCACTGACAACGACACAGCCTTTTGCGGCGGAGAATTCAGGCGTTTCGTAGACGAGTGGGGGATCCGGCTTAGACACAGGTGTGCATATGTACCGAGTGGCAACGGTATAGCGGAGCGGTGCCACCGAAGTGTGAAGAGGATAGCAGCAAGGAAGCAATGTACGATTGCAGAGGCAGTATATAGGTACAATACGACACCGAAGGATGACGCGATTGCTGAAAGTGCACCTGCTAATGCGATACATTGCTATCGAGTGCGTGTTAAGGGCATTGACGCCTGCCTGCCTAATCAGAAGAGGACGCAAGGACGGTACAAGTTGGGGGACACCGTTTGGGTAAGGCCTCCCAGTAACCGATGTACGACCAGTTTCAGAAGAGGACGGATCACCAGCATAATTAGTGAGCAGGCTGTGCTGGTTGATGGTACTCCACGGCATGTGAAGGATGTCCGGCCCGCCCTTGATACAAACCTAATATCGAACAGCGAAAGTGATGAATCATCCAATGATGAAATGTGGATCCGACCTATGCCCCATTGCCGTGATGACATGGCTGAGACCCTCAGCAGAGATGGCGATAGTTCCAGCGCCACTTCTGAAAGCCCCAATGACGATCGAGCCCAGCTTGATGGAAGGACTGCTGGCAACGTTAATGGCGACAGATCTGTTACCCCTCCTGAGAGCTCTGATGAAGATGAAGAAGTCCAGCTAATCCCCCTCCGTAGGAGTGCCCGTAACAAACGACCGCGGCCGCAATGCCGCATGTGTGATCTTGAGACCAGAGGGGAGTGTAAAGTCGAACAGAATGAAGGAAGAAAGCGACCACGTGTTTGCGCGTGTTGTCTTACCTGCCGGGATGATCACGGGGAGGGCGGAAATTAGATTAATGGCGGCTGTGGTTTTTTGTACGATTATTGAGCAATGACGTCAGGCCTCACGTGACTGTTTTTCTGACCACCGATTGGCTGATGATGAACACTTGGACAATAAAAGGAGTATGTTCAGAAGATCAAGAGAGTGTGTATCAACTGCATCAGTGTGATTAGACGTCCGACGTGTGTGTGTTAATCAACTGCCGTAGTTGCGTAGTTGCGAAACGAATACACTTTCTTTTTTTCCTTCTCTTTCTATGCCACTCAGCTCGCCAGATGGTTTTTAATTTCCTTCTGAGTATTTCCTGGAGTTCTCAGGGAGTTGATGTTCGACTATAACTGCACTTTTTAAGAACATTTTAAGGGATCTTATGTCCTTTCTCAGTTCTTGAATTTTATTCACCCTACAGTTGATGCTCTAGGGTGTTAGGGTTAGGTTTGTTGTGGTTCAACATAACCAAATCTCTCTGATGCTAATTATTGTTGTCATGAATTTAATCATTTGTCCACGATCCTCTTCATAGCCGACTGAAGTATCTCACAAATGTCCAAGTCTTGCCAGATCTTTTTGTTGTTTGCTGGGAGTCAATAGTTCAGGACTATGTGCTCCGAGTAGAGCAAAGCGTAGCTGTGAAAAACTGGGTTATGTGGTGTTAATCCAGGTCTCACACCTCCTCCATTTTACCAGCAAACGGCTTTTGATTTGGTAGAATTTCAAGACTTTTATTTTTGCATGTTTTCTCTCATCTGCATCATTAATGATTTGGCAGTTCTGTCTGTTTCTGTTAAGTCTGTCCTGGTATTCTCAGAGGGTATGATGTATTAGCTCGTAGCACTTTTTGGGGTTAACTGTCATGAAGAATGCAAGAAGTGTAGCTAACCCTCATTGCTCCATCTCATCTTTCTGGTGTTGTGGAGAAACTTTAGAAGATTGTTGGCATTTTCTTATGAAGACTAGTTCTATTAAAAAAATAAAAGTATGACACATTGTTAATGCAAGAATTTAGAAGGCTCCCATCTTTCTCAGACAATCTGCAACGTGTTCTTGCTCCCTGATTCATTCAGTTTCGATTTCCTTCATCTCATTCAGTTTAGCCACATCAACTCTCAGTTGCAAGATTTGATGACGTTAAAGTCTCTACCAGAGATGCATTGTCCATTTTACAAAGGACTTCAGGTAATTTAGGTAGTCTGAATATCTCATTGCCAGCATGAGCTGCTTCGCGAAGCATAAGAGTCGCTGAGGCTTTTCGTTACATGGTCAAGGTCTTTTGATGACCAGCATATAGGAGCCATTCTGTTCATCTTGCCACAAATAAAGATGATAAAACCATCCTAAAACCATTCTTATATGCGTCTTCAACTTCTGTTTCAACAAGGAAGTGATTTTTGTTTTAAACGTTTTTCAATATTTGTTGAACCAGAATAATTTCTTTCTCTAGCTGTTGAACAGCATGTTCACACCGATTGAGCTATCATCCAGGATGCATGCTGGCTGCAGGCAACAATGGACACCCAACATATCAATGAGGCAGAGGTGGATGTCATTGCAGTCACGTAGAAGGCCGAGGTTTTCCACTTAAAGACAGATTACCTTTACATGTACCAGTGAAGAATTACAGCTGAACACTAAAGCCATGACCAAAATGCTTATAAGGCAGCAACTGGATATGATGACCTCACTTCTTAAAAAGTACAACCTTTCAGTCGATGCTGCACTAGTAAGATCTGACCAGAACAGATTGGAATAAATGATGCAAGTTCCTCAGAGGTTGCTTAACTGTGCAAAACGAGATTGAAGTTATGCAGGCAAAAATACCATAAAAATACATTTTATAATGCATGTCCACGTATGCTTTTATTGTTAAATATATAGGAAATAAATAACAAGAACACATAAGTGTAACTCATCGTTTTGATTATCATACTTATCTAAATGAGTAAATGCAAAAGTTTTTTCTAAGTATATTAAAATAAAAACGGCTTAGGCTTAGGTTTATTTAATTCGATTATACAACATTTTGAAATACCGTGCATATAGTAATCTGCAAAATCCCACAAACATAGGTATTCTTCATTTGCATATTTAGTTTATGAACAGTTTCTAATAAATTAATATTCGGTAATATACATTTGTAATTTGTATTGTAAAATATATATGCATAATAGTTTTGTCAAATTGGTTTAATAAAAAAAGGATAGCGTTTCAAAATCTTTCTTAGAATTTCATTTTTATTAATTTTCAAGGGAGATAATTTGCATGAAAACTTCCAGTTCAAACTTATTGCATGAGTAAAATGTCTGATGTCGCTGGGATGCTGAGAACAGATACTACAATTTGATCTTAGCTGAAAGGCTCCAGGACATTAGACACAAGGTTAAAGTATTTTTATTTACCCACTCTCCAGGAGGCTAGACACAAGGTCAGGTGTGATTAGCCAGCACGCTAGGATTAGCTCTGGTCTACAAAAAATGGTTGAGCAGCCTTGTTGACATTCCCTAGTAAGGGCGCCTCAGGCGATTAGCAATAAACTAACCCCTTCTCAAAAAGAAAACAAAACCTGGAAAGGTAGACCTCCTAGAACTGCCCAGGACAATATCTCAAACTGACGGAGCATCCATTGGAACCGATACTACACTCTGATCTTATCAGAAAGGCAAAGTAACCATAAAAATAATGTTTTTTTTAGTAGGCATTAAAAGAAAAAAAATGATTTAATCGAAATATCTTTTAATATTGGTGGGTGGAATATCTTTTAATATGGGTGGTTCTGTTGTCATAAGACCGTCCTTCCAGAAATTACCTCCTCCTTTTTAAGGGGGTGGAGGAATTCTTCCATGTCTTATATCTTCCTTTATTGTATTATCTTTTATGGGGTGGATGGTGTAGAATTCGTTCTGTTTTAATAAGACCATCGTCCGAAAATTGCCTCCTCCTTTTTAAACAGGAGGGATGGAGGTAATGTATTATCTATTCTGTATTCATGAGATCATCTTCCCAGCGACTACTTCTTTTTGGGGGGGAAGGGATAGAGTAGTATCTGTTTTGTTGTCATGATATCATACTTGCAGTCATTACCTTCTACTTTTATGGGAGATACTCCAAGGTATTACCTCTTCGTTTTTGGAGTAAATAGTGTAGTATTTATTCTGTTATGATACCATCCTACCAGACATTACCTCCTCTTTTGGGTGGTAGTGTAGAATGTGTTCGTTCGTTCATCATGATACTGCCCTGTAGGCATTATCCCAGTATATTTTCATTTGTCATGATACATTCCTCCCATACATTACCACCTCTTTTTTAAGGGGAGGGGGGAGTACTGTAGTGTCTGTTCTGTCTACATGGTATCCTCCCAAACATTACCTCCTCCTTTGGGGGTTAGTGAAGTATATGTCCTTTTGGGGAGGGGGCTGGTAGTCCAGTATATGTTCGTTTATCCTCTCAATCGTTACCTCCTTTGGAGTTCAGTGTAGTATATGTTCTTTCACCATGATACCATCCTCCCAGGCTAGAAAAAATATTCTCCCCCCGATCGCATTAATGTATTTATTAACCAATGGGTAGGCTTTTCTCTATCTCTCTCTCTCTCTCTCTCTATATATATATATATATATATATATATATATATATATATATATATATATATATAATGCTAGCAAAAAAATTAGCTTATAAAATTATATTACTTTTCTATTTTTATTTTTTATGATATTTAATTTTTGAGTGGGGTTTGAGGATGTACGTAGCATTATTGAATTGAAGTTAAGTCACATTGATTGAAATAAATTTTGGTAAATTTAAACCTTACTGAGCAAATAATGGATTTTTTTGTTATCAACAAAGAAATAGTGCATAAATCTTCCACATTAAAAAAAAATACATTTAATCAAGATGAAATATACTTATCCAAAAACTCTGGGTAAAGTAATTTGGGAAAAATATTCTAATGGGGGATCTACCTCTAAAACGAAAGAGTTGTAAAATATTCAGTTTTTGAACATCCGAAGGGAGATTAAATGAATTAGATATGTTTAAAAAATAGTTTTCTAAAATATAAAATGAATTTGTGCATAAGATGAAGTTTTAATTTGATAATTTACATAAACTTACTAACATTTGGAAACTGTATTACAATGTAAGTTTATTTTGTCTTATTATTCCAGATGATGCAGTCTGAAAATAGATTACTTTATATGTTAACCAATACAACCACAAAATGGAAAACCTCAAATTTTAAATGAAACTTGAAGACTTTGATTGCCAGAAACATGAAAAGATACTTAGTGTCTTACAGAAATTTACACTGAAGAGATGCTATGATCATTGATATATGAAATCTCTTGTATTGCTATTTCACCAGAGAGAATCTACATTCTGCTAAAATGTCAAAGTTGAAGCATCAGATTGAGGAGAAAACATTTTCTTGTGAGATATGTAGAAGAACATTTTCGAAAAAAGGTAATTTAAATCAACATATCCGATCCCACACTGGAGAGAAACCATTTTCTTGTGAAATATGTGAGAAAACATTTTCTCTTAAATCTAATTTAAACCAACATATAAGAACACACACGGGAGTAAAAGCATATTCTTGTGAAATATGTGGTAAATCATGTTCTATGAAATCTAATTTAAATCAACATATCAGAACTCATACTGGAGTGAAACCATACTCTTGTCAAATATGTGATAAATCATTTTCAGTGAAAGGAAATTTAAGTCAACATATCCGTACACACACTGGAGAGAAGCCATTCATTTGTGAAATTTGTGGGATGCCATTTTCAATGAAAGTTAATTTAAATCAACATATCCGAACACACACTGGAGAGAAACCATATTCTTGTGAAGTGTGTAAAACTTCCTTTAAACTCAAGTCCCACTTTGAAAAACATATAAGAATTCACACTGGAGAGAAGCCATATGCATGCGACATATGTGGTAAATCATTTTCAAGGAAAGATATATTAAACCAACATAAGCCAACACATACAGGAGAGAAGCCATTTTCTTGTGAACTATGTTGCAAATCATTTTCTAATAAAAGTCATTTAAATCGACATATCCGAACACACACTGGAGACAAGACATATCTTTGTGAAATATGTGAGACTTCTTTTACAGATATTTCACATTTTAAATATCATATGAGAATGCATACTGGAGAAAAGCCATATTCTTGTGAAATATGTGGTAAGTCATTTTCAGCGAAAGGTAGTTTAAATGAACATACCCGAACTCACACTGGAGAGAAACCATATTCCTGTAAAGTGTGTGGGAATTCCTTTACACTCAACTCGCACTTGAAATATCATTTGAGAATACACACTGGAGAAAAGCCATTTTCATGTGAAATATGTGATAAATCATTTCCAAAGAAAAGTAATTTAAATCGACATATTTTAACTCACACTGGGGAGAGACCGTTTTCTTGTGGAGTTTGTGAGGCTTCTTTTTCAAGTAAGCAACAGTTACTAATGCATAAAAGGAGGAAACATACTGGTGAGAAGCCATATTCTTGTAAAGTATGTGACAAATCATTTTTAATAAAATCTAAGTTGGCCGAGCATGTACGACTACACACTGAAGCGATTCCATGTTCCTAGTATGTGGCACGTCATTTTCTACTACAAACTTCATATTGAAATACTGCCAAGAGAAATCGTATTTTTAAAAATTAGTGGTTCATCTATTTTAGAGAAAATCTTAGTTCATGTGTGTTAACTCTGAACAAAAGCATATTTAACTGAAGCATGTAGAACTTCCTTTTCCTTGATATATAAAATGCTGACTGGCAATAAGCTACGTTTCTGTAAAGTTTGTAAAAACTTTTTTCTAATGATAACTAAAACTTACAAGAGATACCCGAGCAAAACATGACAAAGGCTTTATCAAGAAATCTAAACAATTATATATATTACTGTTTTATATTATATACTTACAAAATAAGCTGTGTGATTTTCAGTATTTACTTCAACACTTCTCGATACATGACTGTAGTATAATATAAAGTATACTTATTTGTGTTTCCCTCTTAAAATCAGTTTGCCAGTCTTACTTCTAAGATTAAAACAATTGTAATGGGTGCAGGAGCACAGATGACGATGTCCATTTGTCCAGTTGACCAAATGTGTCATAGGTAAAGGTAAATAAAAATAGGTGTGATGAAACGTATCAACAACAAAAGGAAGACGAACTCGATTTTACAACGCAAATGTGAATGTGTTTTATTTCACAGAAATAAATATGTCTCTAGGAAAGAGCTGATGGAATAGATGATAATGTTGCTATTAGAAAGACCGAAAGCTGATGTTAGTCATAGCGGGCAGGATCGCTGCTATTGAAGTATGATGATGACCTCCACAATAATGTTTGGTATGAAATAATAGTTCTACTGCTGTGCTGCTAATGGAATGGAGGCTACTGCTGGTGATTTATTGCAATGCTGGTGTAGACGATATGATGAAAGAGCTGCTGCTAATTATAGAAGTCACAGAGCTTCTGTAATAGATGATGAGTATCTTTAGTTCAACTTTAGGCACTCCTTGTCCTTAAAGCACTGCCAGACGGTAAATGCTACTTCTGCTACTTATCTTAGCAAATGTAGTATTGTTACTGTCACTTGTCATCACGGAAATGGCTACTTTTGTTTGTCATCACCATGCTGCCTGTTAAAGAGGCTGGAACAAGACTTCAAGGTACTTTAAGTGGAAAATATGCATCGTGTTTATACAGTTTGCAAGCTGCTGCTGAAAGCGTGTGTGGATGCCAGCTCGTTAGTTGGTGGAAAAGATGTGTATAGAGTGTCTGTCTCTGCCACATGCTTACGAAAGATCAACAACGCACGACTAATGGGTAGCTTATGGAGAGAAAGTGTTGTGCTCACATCTCTTTAGTTTCGTTCCCTGATCCTGGGGGATGTACAGGCCACATTGCCGAAGCAATATCTAACAGAATGCAAAAGGCTGAGTCGCATGCTGGTTTTGCAGAAACTGCTGAGATGTCTGATAAGAAACTGGCATTTGCCACAGAAAGGATTCTTTCTGTATAACTTTGTCTGCCATGGACGTGAGTTGTTTCACCGTACCAGTCTCTATCATTGGGGCGAGGATGGCCTGTAGGGGTTTAATTAAATGCTTTACTCTGGCTCTTAATGATGCAGGAAATGCACTGAGTAGTAAGTTTAGCTGTTTGGGATTCTGATGCTATGCCATGGGCAGCAAAATATGCCTCAATTTGCGCATACATATCAATATGCGTACATCGCCAGAATAGGCTGGGATAGAGTTGGCATTTATTGTAAAAAAGAAAAGTCACAAATATGATTTCTTAATAAGCAGTCGTAAAAGGGAAACAGCTACTGGAATGTGAATATTCTGTTTAACCACCGGACTGGAATTGGACCAGAAAGACATGAGGGAATTATATATATTATATGGTGTAAAGATGTGAAGGTTGTCCATTGTTTCTAGACATACGGTGCTATTATTCTTATTATCAGTGATGAGAATTGTAGCAGAAGAATACCCGTCCCAGAACTGGTGAAAGGAATTCTTCGAACAGAACGATTCTGCACCACTTACGAAGACTAACATCAAGATATAATGATACTAAACCTTATGTCTAGAATCCTTATTCTAATTTTGATTAAAATCAATTGCAGGTTTTGATTCTCCAAAAACGTATAAACTATAAGACTCAAGCTTAGAAGGTCTTAAAAAAAAACTGAAATTCATGGAATCCTGCTTAATTGGTGCCTAATGACTATGGATCAAATTGCTATTGAGACGTAAGAGGCTACTGTGAATAATACAGTGCCCTGACTTCCAATAGGCGGCAAAGCTTATGTGAGTGGCAAATATCATGTGGTGAGACAAGAAAAAATGGTATAGAACGAAGCAGTATTGAAAAATACTGAAATATTCAAATGACAAAAAATGATGTGCATAAAATAACACGTGTGAAGTTAAAATCAATACTTTAGAAAAAATATTTTAAAAAACGTTAATGTGCATGTACAATCCTTTACACCATAAAGGATGAAGTAGAAATATATTTTTTAAATACATTTTACTTGGGTGTGAGGAAGAAACAAGCAGCTATATTTGAATCAACCACAAAGGTTGCCACAACCACAAACGAATGCCACGTGGTGAACAATTAAAAATGGGCGGGAAAGCAAAAATTTCAAGAATCACAATAAATCTTAACTCAATCCTAAATTAATTGCAATGAAAATTGTATTTTGTTATTAAATCATCACCACTTCAAAAATCTAAACGAAATGCAGTGAACATGTCAGAAAAAAACCCATGATAAAATACGAACGAATCAATGCATTGGTAAATCCACAATATTTCTCTCAGAACGTTGTTTTTTATGGTAGTATGTAAGTCTTTAAAACTGGAATATGATGAAAATAACGGACGATGAATTTATGTTGCTCCATGATCAAGAAAAATGTCTCTGAACGAGTCAATGCAACGGTTTGTCAAAATAATGTGGCACTTTCTTCTGTTCGCCTACTTGAACGAGTCAACAATGTTTCACCAAAATAAATGCAGCACTTCCGTCTTCCATTCGCGTCCACCTCCTAACGCATCTTGCAAAATCACGTTTTCTCATGCTCCTTATAGTAGTGACATCTTACACATGCTAATGAGCAACACCAAAGCCGCCCGCTGCCGTTTCCTCTTAAAAAAAAATTAAATTAAACTTTTCGTTTCCGGGTTTGCACCCGCAGCTCTCCTCCACACAAGCAGGATCTGTTTTGTAGAAGATGGCTTTGCCAGACTGGTCAATGCTGACTCCACCCAGCATTTTAATAACATCCATCCTAAGCAGCATGACAAAACCTAATAGTTGACTGTCCACGACCAAGACATCGACCTTTATAGGACTTATATTGGTTATTGCCAACAAAATGGTTCCAACACTGTGACTGGATAATTTCGCCATCAGCGGTCATGATGTTAGATTTCTGACGACTCCAAGGACTACATAATGATCCAGTTATCAGAGACCGGGAACATCCAGAGTCCACCAGTGCTGTGCGTTTCTTCCCATCGATCTACACTTCAACAGTAGTGAGTGCCTCTCTTAAATTAACTGAGGAAAGACTGGCGCTGATATCTCGCCTCCTTTTTTGTTTCCCGGACACTCAGATGTAATGTGGCCTATCTTCTGGCATCTGTAGCACTGCATCTTTCATAGCGATTTGTATCTGGGGCTATTACGCCTTTCACCATGCTGATACTGGCAATCTCTTGCGAAGTGGTTTGGACAAGAACATTTATAGCATTTAATGCTACCATTAACCGACACAGTGAATAACATCCAATTGGTATTAGACTGAACCGGTTGTATAGCTGCCGCAACTAATTCTTTTTCGTCTGCCATGATAGCCCGTGCTCTAGTTAAAATCTGCCCTAAAGTCATGTCATCTATTCTCGACGATGCCCGAAGATGTTGCCTTACGTTACTCGGCAGTCCTGCTACAAAAAGCGCACACCATCCACACTCAACAAAGAGAGCAAGTCTTCAAAGCTCAGCCAAAAACATCTACAGTCTCACCGGGTTGTAGCCATCGCGTCGTGAAGTCCTCATATGCCACAAATGAATCAGTTGCAAACGCAGTTATCAGTGCCTGCTTGACATGATTTATATCTGCCCTCTGTTCCTTGCCTAGCTGTCTATACACAGCAAGAGCGCCCCCTCTTAACCGCAAGGGAAGAACTCGCGCCACTTCATAAAATTCACAAACAAGTTCTACCTATTCTACCCATTCTACTATCGGGAGATCAATGACAGTCCCACTAAACTCTTGAATCAATCGAATATCAAACTGCTTGCTTGTCATATTAACACCGAGATAGCTTGAACGAGTCAATGCAACGTTTCACCAAAATAAATGCGGCACTTACTTCCATTCGCGTCCACCTCCCAACGCATCTCGCAAAATCATGTTTTGTCATGCTCCTAATGAGCCACGGCAAAGTCGTCCGCTGTCGTTTCCTCTTTAAAAAAAATTAAATTAAACTTTTCGTGTGTGGCCGTTTCTGGGTTCGCGCTCGCAGTTCTCCACACAAGCAGCAAACCAAACGTTTTCTCTTCGATCGCTGCGGACAAGTATCTTGGTTTACAGCAATCGGCTGCCTCTCCTGCTCTTCCATTATTTTTTTAAGAAGGTTGCACATTTATCTCACGTTCGGATGTCACTAGTTTTAGCTGGCTGGAGATAGTTGGTGTTACCAGTTTTAGCTTGGTAAGAGATAGAGTGAATTAAGATTTAAAAATCAGAGAGAAAGTCTGAATGACGAACTTACTTGGAAGAGTTAGTACATCTGGTCAAATCAAACTGAAATATATAAATGTTACACAAGAAAAAGGGTCACCATTCTTCCTTGAAATAAATAATGTCTCTACAACTAAATAGATGTTAATATTTATTCATGGGAACACAGGAACAAAAGAGGGATGATGCAATAGGCTCGCTCATGTCGGTTAGATAATGTCATATCTTGGAGTCTGTCATTTCATCTGCCTTTAGCTAAAGCAGAACGAGATCAGGATAAGTATGCATTGTGACGGTGAGAAAAAATACTGGGAACTGTATTTTTCTTCAACAGGACTCTCAACGTCAAGTAGCAAAAACGTACATTTTTTCTCTGATGACACACCACTCTCCTCGAGCCGGGTCCTTGTGTGTTGCCCTCTTAACACTTTCTGCTAAGGAGGGTTAAGGCGAGGAGGGTATCAGTTGTTTGATGGTCTCACTCTTGGTTACCGCATTCGCCCTGCATTTTCTTATGCCCACTTCAATGCAAAGCCGGCCACACCCTGACAGGTGCTCCACGAGTGTTCTGTCTTGTAAAAACTTCAGGGATGCCGGAAATCACATTTGTGCCATCCTCCCTTCCTTTAAGACCCAGTATGTCTCCAAGCCTCTCGATCTGCCAGTTTTGCTTGGATGTGTGTTGCTTACTTGACATCTTTATTGATATAACATCTGCAGAGCTACATTAATCCAAGACCAAGTCTAGTTAGGCAGTATCTCTTGCCGTGAAATACCATCGGTTGGAATGGCCATAACATTTGGTCGACCTGCACCTCTAATCGAGCAATGATACGTTCAATCCTTTCTGGCGCCACACCCTTAACTTGTTCGCAGAAACATCGGCATAAGCTGTGTAAGCCTCTATATTTTGATTGATTTCACCATAGTCCAGAGCTGGTCACACCTTTGACTGCTTATGTTGTACCACTGCCATTAAAAGGGATAAAACCTTTTGGAGGTCTAAGCTGTTGGTTGTTGTATGGGATCGATCTTTGATCGAGGTGTCAAGCTCTTGTTCATATGCAGCTTGCGGCTACGAGGTACTCTATGTCGCCATTATGTAAAAAAAACAACCGCACAAAAAATGCCGAAATAGCTTGTAAGTTGTTTATTCTTTCATACTTGAAACAGTCTCTCTCTCTCTTTCTCTTTCACTGAACACTCAACCTGGTCCAAACTTGTCATGTCAACTTTTTAAACTGTCCCGGGGAGAAAAGTTCCTACTTCATTTATCTCAACGAGAACTCGCCATACAATACAGTGCTCATTTGCATAAGTCATCGCACAAAAATAACAATAGTCTATCTGGTAAGCGGAATGCTTTTGGGTTCAATCCTTGATGAACGATACATAGTGCAACATTCACTATTTTCCTTGTATGATGGCTGAAACTTGTCAAAAATGATGTGGACTCGCATGATGGCTGACACTTGTCAAAGCATAGTAATGTAAACGATACAAAGCAAAAATAAGTTCAGCTTCACATCTTTGCTGTAACACATAACAACTGCCATCCGATAAATAGTTTAGCTCACTTCTGCACCAGCTTCATGCAGCGCCATCTCCAGCTCACACCTGCTCCAGCTCATTCCTGCAGTGCGATCTCCAGCTCATTCCTGCACCAGCTAGATGCAGCACCATGCACCAGCTCCCAGCGGCTCCTGCCACAGGTCTCTCTAACAATGCCTTATACAGCTCTCTCCAGCTTCTTCCAGCAGCGCCTTCTCATCGTTCCAGCACCAGCTTCTCCAGCTACTTTTCCTATCGACATCCTGCCTTTCCAGTTCCTGTCGACTCCCTGATTCTTGCTGATCCAGCCATTGGTTATGGACCGAACTGACTGAGGCACCTCAGACACGTCCACATCAGACCCCGTGTGACAACTTCCCAAGCTGCCCATGTTCCAGATGTCTTTCCTGTTGATCCAACATCTCCATGCATTCCAGGATCCAGATATCTTTTCTTGCCAACTCAGCCTATCCAGATCCCGGTCCTGTCAGTCCTGTCGATCCAGCATGTCCTCCCCCATGTACATCAGCATGGAACTTGACAGAACACTGTCATTTAAACAACACCTGGACAGCGACAAGGCAAAGACCACCGCCTATGCTGCACTGATATGCTGCCTTTATTTTATAAAGTTAAATACAAATTTGACGACATCGTTTTATGATTGAATTATTAATTGAACCATTGTGTTAAAGCGATGGAGCTTTAACTTCTTTTTATAAAATTATTACATGTAAATATTTTCCAAGACTTGCAATTCTTTAATACTTAAGCATTTGCTAAGAATTTTATGCAAAATTGTATCTTTGCAACATATGCTACCTCCCTCCTAAAATTAAGAGATTCTACTTCTTAGGTGATTATATGTAAACAACCTGAAAAAAAACAGCATTAAAAAAAATGTTTTAAAATTTAAAGTAGGGAATCATTTTCGCATATAGATTAAACATAAAATCATAGACAATCACTGGGCCACCAGACAGTAATGATCTCCCATTTTCAAACTAGAATGCGTTTTTAGTCAGATATGACCGAGTATATATATATATATATATATATATATATATAATGTCTACATATAGATACGTTTCATCTTTACAGAATCGTCAGTGTAACGATAATTATTCAAACCGGTCACAGGATTAGAAATGTGTGTGTGTGTGTATATTGGATTGACATCCTTTATTTTATTAACAAACGGCGTAAACACAAAAACCAACCCGAATTCACTTCAACAACAAAAGCTAAAACTGAGGCCATAGAAATCAACTCCCAGAGACAGTCTAACAAAAAGGCGCAAAAAAAGGCAAAATGTTGATCATGTGTGGTGCTCTGAACTACGTCTGCCAAATCACTCGTCAAACATATAAAAGCAGACCGCGCAACAAAATCTGCCTCTTTCCCTTTTTTTCTCTTTCTTCTTTTTCAGCGAATACATATTCGGCTACCCCTTGCCCAAAAGGCGAGGGGTGCCAGCGCATCGGCTGACTACTAAACACACACACACACACACATACATAAAGGCTTACGCTCCTATCATTCTTCAACGCATACAACCACACACTGCTGACAGACACTCACACACATACAAATGCCTAAACGAATTATCACCTCTCACGCATATACATTCGTACACCCACAAACAAAAGGCGACACACATTCACACACTTCGATGTACTAACGCCAAGCCTCACACACACACAAACAAACATGGTTGCACACACGTGCTTACTACAATTCTTGGAACTGACTTCCAACGAACATTTCAAACTAACATGTAAAATTTGTACATATATAAATATTTTGTGTTACCTTTAAATTACGTTTTATTCTTCCTTTAACTTATGCATGGCCTTATCTTTCATTAAACATTCATTCATTGTGTTCATGTTTTATCCGTTCTTTACCAAATGGCCCCTGAATATATATATATATATATATATATATATATATATATATATGGAGCCCTCCAAAAAGGAGCGTGCTCCTGGAGCGCGCTCCTTTTTGCTGGAGTGAAGGAGAAGAGAGCTCATTTTATATTCAGCGGGAGTGGAGCGGGAGCAACTCCATTTGGGACTAAAGAGCGGTGGTTTTATCGCTTCTCGCTCCAAAATTATTTGATTTTTTTTTAAAACATTAGATTTTTTTATTCAGCGATAAAAAGGAAAAGAAAAAGTCTCAGCTAAACTCTTTGAGTTATTTTTTAAATTATATCTCTGGTAAATGTATATGAGATAGGGGGAGAGAGAGGAAGGGAGAGAGAGTGGAAAAAGAACGAAAAAGTTACACATGGAAACAGAACACTGAACTTCTCAGGATTTTTTCACATCTGCATGTTACATTTTTTATAGGACAGTTTTCTTAAGGCAGGAGACAATTTGGCAACAAATGTCTTCAAATGCGCCAGATGTCTTTGAAGTTATTTTCTTAAAGATTTGACTTTTTTTTGTATTTATGACAAGGATGTTTATTGCTAGTTGAATGAGTAAGCCAATTTTTCTTTTCATTTTAATTGAACCTTTATGCCACATTTTTACAGTCGTCTTTTTAAATTCACAACTAGTATGTTTTAACCTTTTCATGTTTGCTTTTAAATTCGTTTAATTCCGTTAAAACTTGCTTTTGTAAACAGAATGTTCAAAGTTTGTTTTTTGTGTGTAATAAAATGTTAAAGCAGTAAAAATATCTTTAGTCCAAAGAAAAATATATTTAGTCCAAGGAAAAAATATCTTTAAGTCCAAGGAAAGTAAAAACAATAAAAACCAACATGGCCGCCAGCGATTAAAAACTATTTCGCTTGGTATTCGCCCAAATTTAGGATGAAACTGATTGTTGGTCTTAATTCGCTGGCGGCCATGTTGGTTTTTATAGTTTTTTTTCCTCGGACTAAATATATTTTTTCCTTGGACTAAAGATATTTTTACTGCTTTAACATTTTATAACACACACACAAAAAAAAACTTTGAACATTCTGTTTACAAAAGCAAGTTTTAACGGAATTTAACGAATTTAAAAGCAAACACAAAAAGGTTAAAACTTACTAGTCGTGAATTTAAGTATAACAAAAAATGTCGCTGAAAAGATGACAGGTAAAAATGTGGCATAAAAATTCAATTTGATATATGCTAAAAAATAAATTAGAATTTTTGTCAGGGCAAAATGTGTCATTTCACCCCAAAAATCGATTTTATCGATCATTTGGGTGAATACCGATCGAAATGGGCAAGAAAATCTCAACGGCCTCTATAGTATAATTGAACCTAAAATTCTTTATTTAAAAACACGGATTAAAAGAAAAATTGAATTATTCAATCAGCAATAAATATCCTTGTCATAAATACAAAAAGTTCAAATCCATAAGAAAAGACATCTATAGACTCACTGGCGCATTTGAAGACATTTGTTGCCAAATTGTCTCCTGCCTTAAGAAAACTGTCCCATCAAAAATTTAACATGTCGATGTAAACATCTGAGAACTTCAAATGTTCTGTTTTCGTTCTCTCTCTCTCTCTCTCTCTCTCTCTCTCTCTCATATACATTTACCAGAGATATAATTTAAAAAATAACTCTGAGACTTTCTTTTCTTTTCCTTTTTATTGCTGAATAAAAACCTAATGTTTAAAAGAAAAAAAAATCAAATAATTTTGGAGCGAGGAGCGATAAAACCACCGCTCTTTAGTCCCAAATGGAGTTGCTCCTGCTGAATATAAAATTAGCCCTCCTCTCCTTCGCTCCAGCAAAAAGGAGCGTGCTCCTGGAGCGCGCTCCTTTTTGGAGGGCTCCATAACGCCCTTTATATATGTGTGTGTGTGTGTGTGTGTAATAGTGCTCGGTAAAAATGGCACAAGTGAATACATAGTAAAAATGGCACAAAGCAAGAATAATTTGGTAACGGAAACTTACTATCGTTCAGAAAGGGTGGGCTAGGTTGCCGGCTAGGTCCCGCCCAATATTTTAAAATAAGTATTTACTCTGTTTTTGGAAGCAAATAAAATCGCTTTTTCTGAGTTTATTTTTGGGGGGGAGGGGGGGGGCTAGATTCTCACACCTCTAGTTTAAAACATTTAAAAATATATATTATTTTAAATTCATTCTGTTGTTTTGAAGCAAATAAAATCGGTTTTTCTAAGTATTTTTGTTTTTTTTTGGGGGGGGGAGCTAAATATTTTGGGGGGGGGCGGAGATGGTTCTGCCTGACCCCCCACCCCCCATATTTTAAAATAAGTATTTACTCACTTGGTAAAAGTACAGGATAGTTAACAGTCGAGATATTGTAAACACAACAAAAACATACACAAATACCTTATATCAAATATAGTAGTAGAATTTAATTATCTACCGATCTGTATAATTTTAACGTGCTGAAACTGTCTTTACGTTTTTTGTTTTGTTTTTATATCAAAATATTATTTCGTTCAAAACTGTGTGTAACACAGGAGAGGAAAAATAAATGTCTGCTTTTCGCTTAACTGGGGAGGCGGGCTTTATTCCTGAAAAGTTGTATAAAAAATGACTTATCCTACTACTAACCCTAAGTCCGGGTTGCAAGCCCTCCCCGAAGTTAGGGTTAATGGTAGTCATAGTTTTTTTTTTTACAAATTTTCAGGAATTAAGTCTCCAACAGTTAAGCAACCACGTATGGCTTAAAAGATTTGAAATAAAAAAACTTAAAAACAGTTTCAGCACGTTAAAAGTATACAGGTCAGTTTGTATAAGGCAGATAATTATTTTGTTTACGCTTTTTTGTCGACTGTTAATTATTCTGCACTTTCACCATTTACTCTGTTGTTTCTATTTACTAACAAGGTTAGTTTTTAATGTGGAAAAACCCGAGCTCCCCAAAAAGGGGCATGCTAGACTAGAGCAAAAATAAAAATTGCATCAGTTTAGAAGGATTTTGCCTGCAGACATTTGTTTTTTTCCCATCCACGCACCAAGAAATTAAGAAAATGGCCCAGATTTAAAAAAAAACACTTGATTTTTTAAATTCAAATATTCCATTAATAATAAATAATAAAGAAATAATGTGTAAGGCGCGGAGAGGCGCAAAACGTATACAAGGATGAACGAGAGGAAATAACAGAACTTGATTGACTGAAGAGTGGTTAATAAGGGAGATAATCTAGCTGTTTATTTAACAAGATATTTCGTTGATCCAAATGTCTTATTTATAAGAGGATTTTCCACAAGTTATTATCAATTATATAGTCGTTATTTTATTCCTCTTTTAAGCAGACAAATTGTACGTAATAAGATTTGACGAAGAGTAAGTATTAATTCCCTCAATTTCATTTTATAAACCTTTTTAACGATGGTCATTATGACTACTATAGTTTTACCTAAGACAATGTTATTGTTTGGAAATGTGTTATTTTGTTTTCTAATTAATATATACTATAATCTGTTTAATTGAAAATAATGAAATAAATTGCAAAATAAAAATATTTTAGATTTTAATTTCTTCAAGTACATTTCTAAGTATGTGAGTTCGTGTGTGTAAAAATTGCTACGTAAAAAGTGCGTATATTTAATGATACGAAAATGTAAACACTCGATATTTTTACTTATGTTTTGGTAAAAAGAAATATATATTTACGGCTCAATGCAAGCACCATTTTTTTCCGAATATTTTGAAGTTCAGTTGAACTCCTTTAGTTAACAATAATCTGGTATCAAACAATTGATCGTTAAACTCATGATAATTGATCATATACTCATAAGATGGCCCGGTTACTTATGACTCCTCCTGTATAATACTCAACGTTTCCAAGTGTTTTTATTACGTAGATTATACACTATTCCTGTGTCCACAAAACACAGATTTAACCAAATAGAATCCAATATAAATTGCAAACTTTACTTTTTAGATATATTATGGCACTTCTGTTGAATATGTTTAGCAGCACATTTTCTTTCCTTTTCCTGAAAATAAGGGGAGATAATTCAACCGGAAGTTATTTTTTATTGTATAAATTAAAACATAAAAAAAGGCAACGCTGATTTCTTTTTAGGTATAATATAACAGTTAACAACTTTTTTTTATTATATGAATTAAAAATTTCTGAAAGTCAACAATGATTTTTTAAATTATAATTGAAAAGTTTCCGGTGAATTCTGAGTCAATGGTACTTGGAGGAAGAAAAATGGGTGCTTGTGAACCGTAGGTCAGAAAATTTTTTTTTTAATCTTTTAGTTGTAAAGAGTCAAATAAGGGGGAGAGAACTCTAGTTTCAAGTTTCAACCACGATTTATCTGAAAATGAATTTTACTATTGTAATTAATAATAAATGAAAAATAAAATGATTTTGAAAAACATGATGATTTTAGAAAAATAAATGACAATTGATGATTTTTGAAATAAATGACAGTTGATGATTTTTGAAATAAGTGACAGTTGTCGGGGCCCGACACGCCGCGACGTCTGTTTACATTTGAAAAAGACGCCATCTTAAAACAACGTAAACAGCAGCAGCAGTCGCGTTTCCTTTGTTTGGCACTCCCTCGGAGAAAAACAGCAGCAGCTTCAAATCGCCATTTTTTGTTCACTGTGACTCAGCAAAAACACGGCAAGTGAAGATATCCCTTATTTCTCCCTTATAGGAATACAAATGCGTTTCCCGACTGTACCGAAAAACCCACTAATACATCCACAACACCGGTCGGCAATGTAATACAACGAAAGATCTTTTCGATATTTATTTATCGAAATTAATCTCTTTCACAGGACCAACGCAAGTAACTTGTCACATGTTACATGAGATCTCCCGTTTTCGACTAAAAAACTTCAACTCGACCAGGGGGGTCAGGAGACCCCCACGTCGGCATGTTCCGAACTCCTGCATCTGCAGTTCTGAGTTCCTGCTCTCCAGCAGTCCGAACGTCGACAGCAGCCGCAACTCCAGCAGCAGCAAAGATACAAACAGCCCTTTTCAGGGCTATGAATGCGTACTCTCTTTGCTGTCTGCATCTCCAGTTCCTGCTCCAGCTCTCTCCTGCACCTGCTCCTGCAGTCCAGAGTTCCTGCACCAGCACTCCACTGCTCCAGCATCCTGCAGTCCAGAGTTCCTGCACCAGCACTCTCCTGCTCCAGCATCCTGCAGTCCAGAGTTCCTGCGCCAGCACTCTCCTGCTCCAGCATCCTGCAGTCCGGAGTTCCTGCGCCAGCACTCTCCTGCTCCAGCATCCTGCAGTCCCGAGTTCCTACTCCAGCACTCTCCTGCTCCAGCATCCTGCAGTCCAGAGTTCTTGCACTAGCACTCTCCTGCTCCAGCTCCCTGCAGTCCAGAGTTTCCTGCACCAGCACTCTCCTGCTCCAGCATCCTGCAGTCCAGAGTTCCTACTCCAGCACTCTCCTGCTCCAGCACCCTGCAGTCCTGAGCTCCTGCACCACTCCTGATCCAGTGACACCATCTCATTTCACTTGTTACCACCATATGGTAAATAAACATCTCTTCTTTGCCATTAAGCCGTTTACTTGCCCGTGTCCACCTTTTCTTAGTTGTCGGGGCCGATCGATCACACCGGTCGGTCGGTCCCGCAACAAGTGGTGACCCCGACGTGATCTGTGGACACGGGCAGCGGCTGGTAGAGAAGATGACATTGACCAAACCTCACCAACCACGATTTTGGACATCTCAAGGAACTCAGCCAAACGCGAACAACAACACCAAGCCTCATGACTTAATACTGGTTGTAAAAAGTCAGGCTCAGCAGGCATCAACATCACCCTTCAAGGCCTACCAACCCTCTTCAACACAAGATGCAACAACCGCGCAGACCCACGTGCGCTCATTCCCGGACATCACTGACAACACTATGGAAGAAATCACACCAGTTCAAAACGAGTACACCTGCACAAGCACGACTAAAACACTCAACAACTGGACGTTCGTTGACCAACAGGAGGACACATCAACTTGAACAACCACATCTTCCCAGACATTCATCAAGCACCAAGCATTCCCGGACATCACCGACAACACTATGGAAGAAATCGCACCAGTTCAAAACGAGTACACTTGCACAAGCACGACTAAAATACTCAACAAACTGGACGTTCGTTTGTCTACAGGAGGACACATCAACTCGAACGACGCACACCAACACCAGTACAGACCCACTTGTATCTGGACCTGCTAACTCACTTGCAGACATTTGTGCATTTGATTTTGACCATAGTGCACCACCAAATCATGACGACCAGATGTTCGTTCATCAGCTCCACGACACGGACTAATTCACATGAACAACAACTGCGCAGACCCACTTGCGCTCGTCACCAACAACCGGACTTTGACCATAGTGTACCACCAAATTATGACGACTAGATGTTCGTTCATCAGCTCCACGACACGGACTAATTCACATGAACAACAACTCCGCAGACCCACTTGCGCTCGTCACCCACAACCGGACTTTGACCATAGTGTACCACCCATTCTCAACAACTAGATGTTTGTTCATCAGCTCCACGACACGGACTATTCAACATGAGCAACATCACCAACTGCACAGAATCACTTGTGCTCACTCATCACCATAACTCACTGCGCAGACCCCACATGCGCTCACTCGTCAACAACCGCGCAGACCCACTTGCGTTCATTCATCAACCACCGCGCAGACCCCACTTGCGTTCATTCATCAACCACCGCGCAGACCCCACATGCGCTCACTCGTCAGCAACCGCGCAGACCCCACATGCGTTCACTCGTCAACAACCGCGCAGACCCACTTGCGCTCACTCATCAGCAACCGCGCAGACCCACTTGCGCTCACTCGTCAACAACCGCGCAGACCCACTTGCGCTCACTCAACAACCGCACAGACCCACTTGCGTTCACTCAACAACCGCGCAGACCCACTTGCGCTCACTCATCAGCAACCGCGCAGACCCACTTGCGCTCACTTGTCAACAACCGCGCAGACCCACTTGCGCTCACTCATCACCTTCAACCAACTGTGCAAATTCATGTGCACCACAGACCTTACCAACATACCGAACTTTTATACACTTGTCTTTGACCACAACGCACCGCTGATCTTGACAATTGAACGTTCGTTTCATCAGCTCCGCATCACGCAGACTAATCAACATGAACAACGTCACCCAGATTCGCTCGCACACAACAATTCTTCGACACAGCAGATCCACTTGCACTGTCGATGCTTGACCACAGCGCAGACACACATGAATCCTTCAATTGTGACCATCCTTGCAGGTACATTTCATATACCTCTACAACTCTTCACCACAATGTTTTCCTTGATTTTTAATTGATAATGATCAATTATCCAGGGAAGGGGCCTTGTCGGGGCCCGACACGCCGCGACGTCTGTTTACATTTGAAAAAGACGCCATCTTAAAACAACGTAAACAGCAGCAGCAGTCGCGTTTCCTTTGTTTGGCACTCCCTCGGAGAAAAACAGCAGCAGCTTCAAATCGCCATTTTTTGTTCACTGTGACTCAGCAAAAACACGGCAAGTGAAGATATCCCTTATTTCTCCCTTATAGGAATACAAATGCGTTTCCCGACTGTACCGAAAAACCCACTAATACATCCACAACACCGGTCGGCAATGTAATACAACGAAAGATCTTTTCGATATTTATTTATCGAAATTAATCTCTTTCACAGGACCAACGCAAGTAACTTGTCACATGTTACATGAGATCTCCCGTTTTCGACTAAAAAACTTCAACTCGACCAGGGGGGTCAGGAGACCCCCACGTCGGCATGTTCCGAACTCCTGCATCTGCAGTTCTGAGTTCCTGCTCTCCAGCAGTCCGAACGTCGACAGCAGCCGCAACTCCAGCAGCAGCAAAGATACAAACAGCCCTTTTCAGGGCTATGAATGCGTACTCTCTTTGCTGTCTGCATCTCCAGTTCCTGCTCCAGCTCTCTCCTGCACCTGCTCCTGCAGTCCAGAGTTCCTGCACCAGCACTCCACTGCTCCAGCATCCTGCAGTCCAGAGTTCCTGCACCAGCACTCTCCTGCTCCAGCATCCTGCAGTCCAGAGTTCCTGCGCCAGCACTCTCCTGCTCCAGCATCCTGCAGTCCGGAGTTCCTGCGCCAGCACTCTCCTGCTCCAGCATCCTGCAGTCCCGAGTTCCTACTCCAGCACTCTCCTGCTCCAGCATCCTGCAGTCCAGAGTTCTTGCACTAGCACTCTCCTGCTCCAGCTCCCTGCAGTCCAGAGTTTCCTGCACCAGCACTCTCCTGCTCCAGCATCCTGCAGTCCAGAGTTCCTACTCCAGCACTCTCCTGCTCCAGCACCCTGCAGTCCTGAGCTCCTGCACCACTCCTGATCCAGTGACACCATCTCATTTCACTTGTTACCACCATATGGTAAATAAACATCTCTTCTTTGCCATTAAGCCGTTTACTTGCCCGTGTCCACCTTTTCTTAGTTGTCGGGGCCGATCGATCACACCGGTCGGTCGGTCCCGCAACACAGTTGATGATTTTGAAAAATAAAATGATTTATTAAAATAAATTATCAAAGGAAAAAAAACATGAAACACGGGAAATAAAGTTTTTGAAATAAATGGCAGTTTTACATTGGGTAAAATTCGGCAATTTGTTGGAAAACAATTCCCAGTGCAGTGTTCTTTTCCGAATTTTTGTTCCCACATAAATTCGGCTAGGTACGATTCCGCCATTTGAAGTCGCATGTCATGACCACAGATGCAGGTTTCTGCACCTGAAATTAATCTGTGTGCTTGCAAGAAGTCTATTAGTTTTCTCTGGTTAAATATAAAATATCTTGCAAGTTCAGAGTGTTAAAATCCATTTTCAGATAAATCGTGGTTTTTCAGAGTTCTCTCCCCCTTATTTGACTCTACAACTAAAAAGTTAAAAAGAAAAATTTGGGGATGGGGGCCTACGGTTCATAAGCACCAAAAAATGAATCCGAATTCAATGTAAATCTACTAATATCTACTAATATAAACGACCATATTCATTTTCACTCATATCACAAGGCCAACAGTGGTTTAATTATAGGTGCTTGCCTATGAGCCTTCAGAATATGCAGTAAAATCATTCACTTGAAGAACTTATTCAATTGAAAATCCCTTAAACAACTCCAATAACCAATTTCTTTAACACAATATCGTTTAGTTTATACTCAAAAGCTTTTATAACATATTTGCATCTTTTTTCAAATTATTTGTAAATTAAGTTTTAAATAATTATTGAAGCAAAAAGTATCGCTACATACAAAAAAGAATAGAATATTTAATACACAACATTGTTGTTGTTCATACAATAAATCTAGTAATGTTAATAATGAATTAAATTTTAATGTCATTAATTATAAAAAGAATTATTTTGATCTTGTGGCATTTAAGCTTTTTTTTAAATAGATGCTTGTATGGTAATTTATAGGCACAAAAACGAAACCTTTAATGCATCGATACATTAACCATGTTTAAGTTTATTATTAGCACGGAGTAAGAATGTCACTCAAATTCCGAAGAAAGTCATTTGCCATTATTAGTGAAAACCATGATAAACGACTGTTGCAAGAATGCAAAATTATTTGCAACAGTGATCGAAAGAATCAGAGAATTAAGACAGGAAATCGTAAGAGACTTGTTCTCACTTATATTCCAGGAAACACCACCTATTCTTGATGGTAAACGATCACTGGTAATGACTCATTGAGAATTCCTAGTGAGTGACAAATAGGAAAAATGTTGCGAGACTTTTTTGCCCTTTGTCAAACTGTATCAAGGTTCAGTGTATGAGTCAAATTATTTACAGCCTATAAAACTTTAATCAAGTACAGTTTTTAGTTGAATTTAATAGATTATTTCCTATGTTTCAGTATTGCCCTTGCAAATGATAATCCAAAGATGTGCAAACAAAAATTGCTCAGATAACAAAAGTCCACTAGAAAAACACGGCCTCTCACCTTTTAAAATGCAAGTCATTAATGAATATTACAATAATGAATCAATAGACAAAAAAAGATTTTTCATTTTCATGCAAGCATCTACACTAACTCGGAAAAAAATTAATGACACAAAATAGAAAACCCAAAAAACAACATATTTCACGCTTACAGGTGAAAAGGTTGATATATCGTCAACATTTATGTACTTTTTTTATTTAAATGTCACGAAAGCATGTAAGTACAAGTATGCCTTCATTTTCCTTTTTTCACACTTTCTTTCTCTCTTTCTCTCTCACCCCCCTCTCTCGCATCACCACAAAGGACAATTGAAAATCATAAAAACCTCCTCCACCTCTCTCTTTTTCCCCTCTCTCTCTCTCGCTCTTCCCCACCATCGTCCAAAAACACATTTATTAATAAAAAGACACAAAGAACTTTTTCCATCTTTTTCAATAAAAAGTGTCACTTCTTGAAAGGGGTCTTAAAAATGTAATTTAAATGTTCGATAAGTTATGTCACATCCTTTCTTTTTTTAAGTGTTGTTCAAACAGTTAACAATCACTTATATCTATCTTTTCTTTTCTTTCTATAAGTACAGATCTCTGAATTTTTCTTTTTATAATGTCTGTCAATGTTCTTTCTTCTTCCTTTTTTTTCCTTTTACTTTCCCTCAACAAAAAAAACCTTGACATAACTTTATGATTCTCTCTCTCTCTCTCTCTCTCTCTCTCTCTCTCGATTTTCCTCCTCCGCCTTCCGCGTTGACTGCCTTTCGTCTTTTCTCTTTCTTGTTTCTTTGATTTTAGGACTTGCGTTGTATTGTCGTGGCACCTCAGTGTTCGTAATGCTCCACATGACGGGGGGGGGGCAGGTTTAAACCTCACCAAATCAGTATATGTATCATAATCGGTTCATCGTTTGTTGCTAAATCGTTTTTTACACACTTAGAGTACGTTTCTTCATCTTTCTTTAACTTGCGCCCTTTTCGCGTTCTTCTTTAACTCACATGGTTTTCCGATTCTTGGTCACATATGCCATTGTCACATATTTCACCTCTTGTATGTAATTACTGTTGTTGCAACACACCATGCAACATCTCTGAAAGTAAAAAAAAATTTTAACTTCCAATACGCTCTTTTCACATCTACGAGACCAACCGTGATACAGTTCTTTTGTCCCGTGATGACTTTTAGTCTGATTTTTCCTTTGCACTGTACAAAAGTTTCTTCAATAGTAAGAGAGAAATTTACCTGCGGATTCTTTCTTCGTTGTTTCTGCAGATTCGTTGTGGTTTGTTGATTAATTTTCTTTGTCTCTTACCATTTGTGCCATGGTTTTTATTCTCTGACCGTCTAGTGTGGAGCATCTGTTTTCTGGGAATAAAAGAAAAGGCTGGAAGGCAGACGTTGAGATAGGTTCTGAAGTTTTATTCATCTTCTTTGTGCTAATGTCTGGGAGAGAAATTGCTGTTTCTAGATTAATTGGTCTATTCCTCTAAGTTTCTGACTTAGCTAATTCCTCACAATTCTGACTTGGTCGAAGGGGAAGAGAGTTGGCTCATTCTCGTCTCATTCGAGACTTAACTTAAAAGTTTCAAAGTATCAGAGCTTACTAGGGCATGTCCATCCCGCTTTATAAACTCATTTTCTCTCACTGTCACAAACATGACGTCATCGTTTCCCCACTCGGGACAAACCAGTTGTCATTGCACTCTCACTTGCTTTGTGTTTGACCGTTGCCAACTTGTCCCTTGATCTCTGACCCAAAACTTATTTATACAAACCTTGCCAACTTATTTTTTAATTTCACCTAATTCACAATTCACACTAGCTGACGGACACCTTTTCAAAAATAGGGCCAATCATATAACATAAAGGCTAAAATCACAAAAGGCACCAAAATGTGCACCACTAATGTTAAACCAATGTTACACCACAAGTTTAATAATTAACACGAAAAAGAGCTAAGCATATATTCTGTAATTATGAATATATGTATATATATATATATATATATATATATATATATATATATATATGCATTTAATATTATAAAAATAACAAAAACGATAGGAGGAGTTCAGAGCTTGAAGCAAGTATGCACAGTTGTTCACATTAATTCAGGAGATTCATTCATACACCCAAGCACAAAATGGAATATTATAGTACAAATTGGAATACGAAAAGGTTATGTTATTGGCTAGCGTTAACACCTGGTCTTGCCTGGAATTGAATGAGTAATCCTACATTCTTTTGAACACAGTCAAATAACATGATATCATCTTTGCATGTTCTTATTTGTACAATTTATAATATTCCATTTTCGGCTTAGGTGCATGGATGTACTTGAAGTTTCTCCCAAATCAATGGGGACAACTGTGCATACTTGCTTCAAGCTCTGAACTCCTTATTATCGTTTCTCTTTTTTATTTGTATAATTTTAAACGCACACCCTGTGTGATCTCTAGCCCCTTTTTTGCGTGAGAAAATTGACAAAACTGCGTGAGATATGTTGAGATTAAAGTTTATTTTCAATGCACATATGCAGCTGTGAAAACTGCAATAGACGAAAAATTGACATAAATAGCAGAACAAATGTACATCAAAATAAAAGGCTACAATGTTTTACAAACAAACAACACATAAAATGTGACAACGAAACATAGATATGATAGCGACACCAAACACATGTAAACTAAAAAAGGTTTTCTCAAGACCACATGGAATGAGGAATGTGACGGCCAAAATATACAAGTAGAAATATCGAATATATTTCTATAAAAAACAAACAAACTATAAATTACTTTATATTTAAATCCTGATTAAAAAAACTAAATATATGTAAAAGCTCAAATTCGTTGGCACTTTTAAGGGGCTAAAGAAAAACTTTTATGACAGAACTGACTGACTGACTGAGGTGAAAACGAATGATGGACGGAGCGACCTGTTCCCTTCAAAGGCGAATCTCAAAAGGGCTTGGCATCTCTTCCCTTGTTATCGCTATGTCTAAGGGAACTGTCCGAATGACGACTTGAGTGTGGGGCTTCTAATTATTTTTATTTTAAAGTTATGTAAATACGGAATAAGTAGTTTATTTATCTCATTTATATATAGTTATATTATCAGTACGTTTTTATTCTATCTGGAACGATCTTTTCCCTACCTTTTTGGCTCTATATTTAGGATCTATTTTATGGTAAAGAATTTTACGAGAAACTATTGAGTTTCGATATTTCGATACTGTGACTTGTAGCCTATCAAACGAATCTGGCGGCAACCACACCCTGCAATAATAAAATCAAAATGAAATATAAGTATCCAAGTACTATGAGTAATATAGGTTACTACATATATGATTATGCGTTATATTTCCATAACTTTAGGAGTTTGTGAACAAACAGACAAGAACTACATCTTTATCATATAGTGACAAGCAATATGGATTTCGTCCTGCAAGATAAACTGCTGATGTCTTTAGTGTAATATCCCAAAAGATCAGTGAATTTTCTTATGAAGGCTTTCTTTCTACAGCAATAGCTTTCAACATATCTAAAGCAGTCATGCACAAGTGTTTGTTTAACAAATTTGCTAGCTATTTTATATCTGGCAATGGTCTCTCAACCATGAAATCTTTTCTCTCTGATAGGGCTAAAAATATAGTTGTTAATGGGTAGAAGTCTTAACCATACAGTATCGACGCCAACATGACTCAAGGATTTATTTTGTGCCCTACCCTCTTCCTGGTTTTGATTAATGATCTTCCAAATCATATTCTGAGATGATTTGTTGATATCTATCCAGACGACACAACTGTCTATGACAACATTTTTTTTTTTTAACATAGTTCACCCCAAACAAGGCAGGCCACCACTGTAGACGTAAGGACTACTGAGAAAAAGAAAAGGGGAGAAGGTAGGGGGCGGTCAACCTAGATTGGGATCTGCGCAGCGAGATGTCTGTTTACATTAGTTTTAAATTTCTACATGTCTGTACTGTTGGGGAAACAGGGGGCAGGGAGGGAGTTCCAGAGGCCAGCAGTACGAGGAAAGAAGCTATTTGAGTAGAAGGCTCTCTGACATCTAGGGACCTCCACAGTGAATGAATGAGATTTAGTGGATTGTCGGGTTAGTCTAGTGAATTTACGTCGAGGGGGGCACCAGAGTAGCCAATTCATCGGAGCATAATCCATTGAAGTATTTGTAAAACAAGCACAAGGATGCTACATTGCGGCGATGGGACAGTGAGGGACCTATTAGGTTGGCGATTCTTTTTTGGACCTTGTCAAGGAGGGAGAGACTAGTAGAAGATGCACCAGCCCAGATGTGACAACAATACTCCATGCATGGGCGGATGGTGGCTGTGTAGAGATACAGGATAATGTCAGGTGTGAGGAGTTTACTAGCACGGTAGAGGGAGCCAACCTTCTTTGCGGCAGCCTTGGCAATGTCTTCAATGTATTTGTTCCAATTTATGTTACCTGTGAAGGTTAGGACAAGGAGTTTGAATGATAAACTCTCAGGTAGGGTGTTATTTTGGATTGGTGTTGGTGCTGATTATGAGAGAAAGGTGAAAAGGCAGTTGGAGAAGGAGAAAGGGAATGGTGTGTTCAAATATTAACATGACCGATGATGTATGTGTAGAGAGAGAGAGAGAGGTTTTAAAAGAAAAATATTACACACTGCGTGTGTGTTTACTATTCTTTTTCAGATTAGTTTTTCCATAGAGAAATGCTGGTTAAATGTTGGAGAAATGTTTCAGAGCTCTAATGACCCATAATACTATTTGCCCTACAAAAATGAATGAAGATATAAATATATAATCAAAATTTAGCTATTTAGAAAGTAAGACTAATTTGAAAGAGATAAATAGATAATTTGAGATATATAGATATAGACCATTTGAAATCGATAACTAGCAGTCTAACTATAGTTTAAATGAAAAGCAAACATTTTCCCTATTTACTTTTTATTTTGAGCACATCTAAAACCAAGCTTCTCTCCTTTCACCAATTCTCAAATCTTTGTTCCGCTTCAGTTGAAATGAGTGGCACTTTTTAGGAAGACCTGTAATTTGATAAAGTTCTATCAGCCCAGATCAAAAATGGAAGACTAATATCCCAACTGTTTCTAAGGTTGTTGGGAAAATAGTTGAATCATTCTGTAGTACAATCACCGGGGAAGTGTGAACTCTGTGATCTACTGTGGGGACGTCTTCGGAATGAGCTGTTAGCATCCTGGCATGGTACCCAGTTCCCCGAGTGGCAATGATAGGCATATCCCTTTAATGAAGGGGTTCATACCCGGTTGTCTGGCTGGACGGTTATTTTCTTCTTTAACTTTAGGAAGGCGTCACTAGGTCTGGCTTTATTAGGCTTCTTTAATTCTCTCTGGAGAATTACTTGTCTGGTGGGACCGCTGTGCTGCAAAAATATATTTTAATTTGCCGAAGAATTAACATGTTTCTAAAGAGTTGGTGAACTGACTTTAACATGTGCCTTTATGCACGCAAGCAAACACCAGACTGATAATATCTCGCTTGTGATTAAACATCGAGAAAGAGGAGAGAGAGAGAGAGAGAGAAAAAGAGAAAAAATAAAGTAACCGCTGTCTCAAGCTTATAATGTATTGAATGACATTCGGTCTGATCTCTGATCCCATCACACGCATCTGTCACTGAATTGATCTGATTTTTTTCCAAAACATCACTGGTGTGCTGACATGTTTGAACTACAAAGTAATTACGAAGTAAGTTGTCGATTTTTACTTCTCTCCCCGAAAGGGCAACAGGTAAAAGAGCTATAAAATGTGAGGGAACACCAGCTAACCAGAAGGGGTCTACAGGGTGATTCATAAGTCACTGAGCTATTTATTTTTTTTAAATGTTTGGACATGAAAATTCTTAAGCCCAACAGCCTGAAGGGTTCATTGAACGCAGCTATATGATGTCGATAACACTTGAGCAACCTGGCGAATTGATGCTGAAGGTTTTGTTTCAAACAAGGTTTGGATTTCTTCTTGTTTTGCATCATTACGTTTCGGAGCACCTGGTTTTTGAGCATCTTGGGCGCTTCCAGTTTCCTTGAATTTTTAAAAAATTGTGCGCATGGTGTTGTGCGAAGGAGGCTTTCTGTTCACATCACGTTTCCATTGCCTTTCAACAAGTGTGGGAGATTCATCAAATTTGGCCATATCAATAACAATAAAAATTCGCTCTTCAATTGTAAATGACATACTGCCTGAAAAAAAAGCACATATGATGATTTACACAAATTTAAATAAATAAAAATAAATATATATAGAAACAAATATATAAACGAACAAATTTAAAATAACAAATAGCAGTAATTAGAGAGTAAGATAACAATTATCAAAAGTTCATAGTATGTTTGTGCTTTATATGGTAATCATTTTAAATAGCTAAGTGACTTATGAATCACCCTGTATATCGTTATGTTACTGAGTCAGAAAATACCTGACTCCTGGTGCAATTCTCTTCCTATATAAGAATCAGATACGTCCTAAGAGGGAGTACTGCTGCCGCACTTTGAGAGCGCTCTTTCTTGTATTTGAAATCAACTTTACAATCTCTTATGTTCTCTACAACCTCTTTCTCGTTGGAGAGACATTGTTAGTCTTTCTCTACTTAGGGGGTACTCGACTGAATATCTGGTTTCTTTCTGGGAAGACATTTACAACAAAAACTTGATGCCACAACAAAAAAACTTTTCCTTTCTTCTCCCCTATGGCTAGGGTCAGATGAATGAAATTAATTTTTAAGAAATCTTTGTCTTTGGAACATTTTAACATTTTATCTTCTAATCGAATGTCAGTAAATTCTTGTCATCAACCACCCAATTAGTAATAAAACTCTGTTCATTTTTCTTCATCATTTTCACTCGTATGAGACGAGTGAAAATGATAGTATTCAACTGACAATAACTCAATCTAGTTAACCCAAGTTACTTTTTGGCCCAAATAAGTTGTATCTAATAAGTAAAAAAGCATATATATATATATATATATATGCTGAGAGAGAGGGAGAAAAACAGAATAAGATATGTCTATTTTCAAAAATGAAATGTTAATCATTCATTGGTAAATTATTTATTAAAAATATAAATAAAATATTTTATTTATCAAAAATAGACAAATCAATTTTTATAAATCTGAAATATTTTTAAAATATTAAATTTGAAATATCTGATTGAAGATAAAACGAATTCAAAATGTCTACAAAAAGTTTTCTCAAAAATATGAAATAAATTTTTGCATAAAATGAAATTTTTATTTGATAAATCAGATAATCTTATAAACGTATATCATAATGCATGTTTATTTTCCTTGTTTTTACAGATAATCCAGTTCATTTAAATGGAACCAAAAAGAAAATGGAACACATGAAATTTTAAAATATTCAGAAGCTTGTGGATGTAAAAAGGTTAATAATTCAATTTAAAAAGTTACTTGATTTACATTGAAAATATACCGATGTATTCCTTGTGGATTGTCCCAGAGTCTGAAACTGCCTAGCATTAAATATATGAACGTACAAATTAAATTGTGTTAGAAATCTGATTTCTCACAGGAGAGAACCTATATTCTGCTAAAATGTCAATGGGAGTAGAGATTGAAAAGAAGGCATTTTCTTGTGAAATATGTGGAAGACCATTTTCACAGAAACGCTATCTGAATCGACATAGTCGAACACATACAGGAGAGAAGCCATATGCTTGTGAAATATGTGGTCAATCATTTACAGAAAAACAAAGTGTAAGTCGACATATTCGAACACATACTGGAGAAAGGCCATATAGTTGTGTAGTATGTGGAAGTTCCTTTAAAGAGAAAGCACACTTGGAACTCCATCTGAGAATACACAGTGGGGAGAAGCCATATACTTGTGAAGTATGTGGTAAATCATTTGCACAAAGTCGGAATTTAAAAGAACATATACGAACACACACTGGAGAGAAGCCATTTTCATGTGAACAATGTGGGAATTCCTTTACACTAAAGTCGTCCTTGAAAGTTCATATTAGAATACACACTGGTGAGAAGCCACATTCTTGTGAATTATGTGGGATTTCTTTCATACAGAAGTTTTCATTGAGAATCCATATGAGAATACACACTGGAGAGAAACCATATTCTTGTGGAGTATGTGGAACTTCATTTACACAAGAGTCGAACTTGAAAAGTCATATGAGAATACACACTGGAGAAAAACCATATACTTGTGAAATTTGTAGTACTTCGTTTGCACAGAAGTCTCATTTGACAGATCATATGACAATACACACTGGAGAGAAGCCACATTCTTGTAACGTGTGTGGGACATCCTTTACACAAAAGTCGACTCTGAGACATCATATGGATATACATACTAAAGGGACTCCATACTCTTGTGAAGTGTGTGGTAAATCATTTTCGTTGAAACGTAGTTTAAGCAGGCATATCAGTGGTCACACAATATAGAAACCATACTCTTGTAAAGAGTGATTTTTCCTTTTCAAGAAATTCACATTTATTAATACATATAAACAATATTGGACAGAAGCCATATGTTTGTAAAGTATGTGGTGGATAATCTTTGTGTTCACTCTGGAAACATACCATATTCAAGTGCAGAATGTAGAACCTCTTTTACGATTGAAGCAATCTTGAAGTATAACATATGATGACACAGTCGAAAGAAGCTGCTTTTCTCTAAAGTTTGTAAAAGCTTTTTAAATATAATAAAACTTTATACAAATATACTGAGAAAATGAAGACAATCTACTATATCTCACAGAGATACGCAGGTAAACCCTATGAGAAATTATTAAAGTTATAAAGAAATTTAAACAATTGTGTGTGTATATATATGAGTGTTTTATACTATATATTTCACTCTTAGTTTGTCAGTTTAATTGAGAAATTATTTAAGTGTAAAATACATGCACTCATATATATATATATATATATACACATGGCAAGCGAGCTCCACAAAAACTACATAAGCATCCTATATTTTTGATTTAGCATTGACACACTGGCCAGTACCAGATGGGTGCCCATTTGGGAATGCTAGGTGCTGTATGTCATCGGGATATACGTGTGGTTGGGGATTACTTGTGAATTTGATATTCGCTATAAACTTCATCCTTCGGCGGAAATCAGCATAGCCCGCCAATACCAGTTCGTTTTTTGAATGAGATCACTGGTATCAACTAGCTATAATGAATTTTCCCTTGTAAAATTATAAAGCCGTGTCCGCTGCTGCAAATTTATTTAATTTTTTATGTGAAAAGTTTTGTTAATGTGTAGTCATATCTGATCTGTTGTCAGATTTCACTCACTGTACTAAGTTTGTACTGATAGTGTAAAACAGTCTGTTGATGAAATATACATACGGGCATGGACACACAGCATCATTCAGTGTGAGAAAAGTATTTAAGATACCTGACAAAAATAAAACATTAATTCAAATAAATACATTTTAAAAATAATCACGAAAAATTTTAAGATAGGAGTTTAGAAACGAATTTCTTGAACAATATTAAACTGTTTTTTAATAAACAAATTCCAATCATTAGTTATGTTATTAATGTAGAGGAAAAAATATAAAAACGTAAGTGTTTTGAATAAAAATAAAAAATAGATGTAAAAATAAGTAATAAGTTTTTAATATGAATAAAAAACGATCTCAACAATAAAAAAAAACCTAATTAAATACAAGAAAAACCGAAATGAATGATGACTGATCTCAAACAAATTGGTCCCCGACAGAGTTTAATGTACAAACGTCTCCGAGTAAATATACAATTGATTTAATTTAATGTTGAATGTGTAAGAATATTTGATTTGTGGTTCAAATCATTTCACGGTCAATAGCACATGTTGGCATATCCTGCAATAACAATTTATTTAATCTTTTATGTGAATAGTTTTGTTGTTAACGTGTAGTCATATTCGATCTGTTGTCAAGTAATATTCTGTTGCAGCTTATGCAGGTTCACAGGGAAAACGAGTGAGGGTTGTGCCGTGCATTGTCCATGTTGCAAAATTGAAACTTGTAACTTTTGTGACACAACAAGAGTTCACATATGGAAATGATCATTGTTTTGCATGGGCAAATTTTCATTGTCATAAAAATAAGCAGAGACTTTGCTCTGGGGAGTTGACATTGGTATCATGTCATGAGTAAAGAGTAATTCAATTTTCACGACTACAAGTTATTCCGTGCTGTTTATTTGCGACATAATGGCGGACGCAAAGTTTGACCTGAGTTTGATGGATCCTAGAGTTTAATTGATCTACGTCTGGTGGACCAGGTTGAAGGAGAGTGGTGTTAACCTGTCGTTTTGTGGGGTCAAGCAGGTCGAGTTGGTCATTCCCCTTCGACTAACGGGAAGCACTTTGAATGTTTACCAGCAGCTAAGCAAGAATAATAAGGCCAATATAGAGCAGATGAAGGCTGCGCTCTACAAAGCTTTTGCAATGGACCTCTGCACAGCATACAAATGTTTTACTACTTGGTAGGTGAGACAATGGATTTCTTCTTTGCTGCATTGAAGAAGCTGGCTGTTCTGTTTAGAGGGTTGCTTGAACAGACTTTCGTATATGCATTTGTGGCCAGACTCCTCGTTCGAATGAAGCAACTCCTGAGGGTATCTATAAGCATAGAGGCGACGCTAATAGACCAGTTACTTGAGCGCACCTGAGCTATCATAAGGGATGAAGCAGAACTTGAGGAACATGTAATGGCCGCGTCATTGGCCTAGTGTGTGCTTAAAAATCTGCAGACGACAGGCCCACATGCCAAAGTAAATTGTTTCCGCTGTGGGTGGAGTAGTCACATTGCAAAAAATTGTATGGACAGAAGACAGGGACGCATACAGTGCTTCCAGTGTGGTGGGATCAGACACATGGTCTCAAGTTGTCTGAGAAACGAATCAGTAGACAAGATGTCAGCACCGCTCTGCTCCCCAGACAAGATGTAAACGAGGTGCAACCAATCATCAGAGTGCATGTCAACCAAATGCGTTTCTTGATTCAGGCTGCTCCCATACCATAGTGAGTGCAAGGTCATGCCATAACTGGAGCAAGAGCAGCATTAAAATAATAACAATAAATGGCGAGACACATGCGTGCTGTGGAGTAGATTTGCACAGACTCTGGTGTATCCGCTGAGGTCAGTGTTTTAGTGACACAGAAAGACATACTAGGCTTCGACCTACTGCTCGGATATGACGCTATCAAGGCACTGGTTGGTGTACTCATTACACCAACTGGGATTGTGAAATTCGCTAAGGCACCTGTGTGTGCCGCACTTTGTATTGATCGGCCAACCTTAAAGGTAGAGTTTGATCAATGCCAAAAGATTTGGACTGTGTCGTGGAAATGGCCGATGATGAAGTACCAATCAAGCTACGAAATGGCCACATAAACAAGAGCTTGACATCTGGATCAAAGATGGCTGGTTGATCACATACCCCAACCAAGAGCTTTGACCTCAGAAAGGACTTATTCCTGGTACAACATAACAAATCAAAGGTGCGGAACTACCGTGAGCTCAGTCAATATATAGAGGCTTACATGGCTGATGCTGATGTATGTACAAGCAAGTTAAGGGAGTGGTACCAGAAAGGATCAAATGTATCGTTGCTCGATCTGAAAGAGGGCCTATCTGCAGATGAGGGTCGACAAAACTTTATGGCCATTCCCGATGGTTGAATTTCACAGCAAGTGATTGAATGTGGCGCTGCAGATCATGAAGACCATCGTTAGTGCTGTGTTATCCCAGGAGGAGACCGTTGAAAAGGCAAAGAAATTTGCAGAGTTTCACCTAATGTGCAAAGACCCAGAGTAGCTTGGAGACTGAGCATGCATACTCGGCCTGGAAGTAAGAGGAGACAACGAAATGTGATTTACAGCATCACTGAAGTTCTCACAAGAAAGACCATTTTTTCCTTGTGCGGAAAACTCCTGGGACACCTGCCAGTGTGTGATTGGCTTCGTGTGGCAGGGCGAATGTGCTAACCAAAGGGTGGGACAATCAAACAAGTGATGCTCTTCCCAGCCGAATGATTGCAGAAAGTTTTGAGAGAGCAATGCATGAGGACCCGGCCCTAGGAGAGTGGTGTGTCAATAGAGAAAAAAATGAATGTATGAGTTGACGCTAGTTTACTAGCATTGGGAGTCCTGTTGGAGAAAGATGGAGCCATGTTGGAGGATCCTTGTTGGTTGAGGCCTGTAAACAACACCCAGCACCTTGGCTGAGTTAGATGCTGTGATTAAAGGCATTAACCTAGCACTACAGTTGCAGGCAAAGAGTTTTCACTTGCATACTGACTCCTTTTGCGTCTATCACTGGATGTCTGACAAACCTTTCCGAGTCTTCCTGTGATAACTTGAATGTGGCCAGTGTCTTCAGCTTTTTTTTACTATATATATATATATATATATATATATATATATATATATATATATATATATAAGGATGTCCACTTGAACTCTTTCGTTTTTTGTTTCGATGACAGACACCGTTCTATAGCGAGAGAATCTACTTATTCACTTTGACCATTGAGTTGGCTTTTCAAATAGGAACAAATGGGAGTCTACACGTAGCTGTTAATTTTTTTAAAATTCTGGTTTGTCTTACGTCCACGTCTATTCTTTCTCTTATGTTCAATTATTTTGCATTCTATGTCATGTGATGTAGCAATGACCAAAGTAATGCATATGTTCAAGATGGAGGACATTGTTTATCTGGTACATCATGTTTAAGTTACAGAGTCAACTGTAATCTCTTGATTATCTCTCTTACATCGGGATGCCATGATTTTATTTGTGCGATCAGTGTGATTCCCCCTTGTATAAAATCCGTCTCTCGTGTTTCTTGTTGTAATATTCTTAACCCCTCTTCTCACTGGATGAACTCATCCGTCAGACTTTCTTTTGTTTCCACTATAAATGCTTCGTCATTTTAACTTTATTTTTGTTGTAGCTTTCCTTTGTGAATAAAAAAAACCTTTATAAAAATATACAGATCTCTTATTCTTCTCTTCACTACACTGCAATTTTATTCACAAAAGAAATGGACAGAGTACTTTGTCCTGAACGATTTGACATTGAGTCTACAGTGTTTAATGCAGAAAAAAATACAAACATTGGAAACTTACATTCATAAATTACCTATGTATGGTTAATGGCACTGAAGAAACTGGAAGCACCCAAACCGACTTCTATGCTAACCTTCACCCATATCGGCAGAGGTATTGAAATAATTAGTGACACAAACGACTATACATCTGCCATAAGAGCTCTGGACGCGGCCTATATAAAGCCTACTCTATAGTCTACAACCGTCACCAACTTATCACCATGAAACAACAACCGGCGCTTTCATGTTACAGTTGGAAAACCTTGTTAAGACATGCAATTTCCAGGCCATGAGTGCCGAAATAAATAAAAGCCAGTATATGCGGGAGGTATCTCCTCCCCCCCCCCCCTCAATTTGACGAATTCTTGAGAAATCCCTAACTTTTCAGGAAGCATACGAGATGGCAAAATCCCTTGAACAAGCAGAAAATGACTCTGCATGTTACAATCAGGAGAGTATGGTTTCCGCGCCAATAATCACTTCAGGAGAAAATACAAGCCTGGCAGCGACACAAAAAAATATGAGGCGAAGGAAATTTTTTTTTTTTGTGGGAATTACTGTCATCCGTGTCGCTTTTGTCCGGCCCATAACTGCAATAAGTGTTCGAAAAAAAGGACACTGGGCCAAAGTTTGTAAATCTTCTGTATTGGCAGTGTTAAATGAAAACACTGATTTCCCTAGTCTCGCATGACTAGGAAGAAAAAAGACATTACATTTACTAAGTGTATGGATCCACTGTCAATTTCATGGTGGATTCTGATAGTGTGGGGACTTTTATTAACGGCAATATTGCAAAAAAAATTAACCTTAAAATTATTCCCAAACAAAAAGCTGACCCTAATATGTGTGCGAAAATTGTGGGAGAAACTAAAGTCGATATCTCTCTAAATAATAAAGTACCCTCTAACATAATAGTGGAGGTCATTAAAAATTTATTTGTCGACTTAATCATAGGGAAAGATATTCTCTGCAGATATAAGAATGTAATCATCAAATTTGATGGACTGGAGGAAGAACTTATTATCGGAGCATTCACCAGGAATAATTTTTTTCCATCCATGAACGTTTCTCTTCCCCCATTATTTTCAACCCTAACCCTAACAACTCCAATCAGCACCAAGTCACGTCGCCACACAATTGCTGACGGCAAATTCATAAGAATAGACACTGCAAAATTGTTGGAGGAAAATATAATACAACCCTCAATTTCACCTTGGTGAGCGCAGGTTCTAGTAACATCAAATGAAAACCGTGATTGGTGATTGATTATAGCAACACAATCAGTACATATTTATGGAATTATACACTTATCCTATACAGAGTATATCTAAAATAGTCGAGGAATAGCCCGGCGTAATATTTTTACTACTCTTGATCTTAAATCAGCATATCATCAAATCCCCATCAGTAAGGAGGATCATAAATTTACAGCCTTTGAGGTGGATGGTAAATTATACCAGTTTACTTGCCTGCCATTCTATATTACTAATGGAGTAAGTGCCTTCAAAAGAACCATTGATGGCATTATCAGCAGAGAGCAATTATTAGATACATTTGCCTATGTATCAGGTTGGAAAGAAAGTAATGTCGTATTTTTTAATTCATCACTTTGCAACCTCCTAAGTTGTACACAGTTGTAGAATTTTTGGTGAATTGGTGTCTTAATATCTTGCTTTGCCTTTCAGATATAGTAATTAGTTGGAAAATATTAAGTTGAACAGTCTCAGCCGTCAAAATATAGATATTAGTGAGGAGCATCTGAGACATTGCATGCTCTATTAATTCAAAAAAGGAAACTCAGCTGCAGAAGCTACAAGGAATATTGGAACTGTCTATGGGATAAATGTTCTGAATGATCGAAAATGTCAACGGTGGTTTGCAAAATTTTCTTTTGGAGATTTTAACCTGTCAGATCGGCGACGTTCGCAAGGCCAAAATCAATTGATAAACATTTTTGCAAAGAATTGTGACTGGAGATGAAAAATGGGTTCTTTACAAGAATACCCATGATTAGACCGAAACCAAAGTCCACAGCCTGTTCCAAAACAAGGACTACACCCAAAGAAAGTTATGCTTACTTTATGGTGGGGCATGAGAAGACTGATTTATTATGAGTTACTACAACCTAATCAAACGGTCACAGCAGTAAAAGTCATGAGTTTCAATTGGGAAGTTTTGCCTCATTCGCCTTATTCACCTGACATTGCTCCATCCGACTACGATCTTTTCCGGTCGATGGAGCATCACTTAAACAATAAAATTTATGAAAATGACAACTAACTCAAAAATGACCTAAATTTGTTTTTCTCTCAAAAATCAGAGAAAACTTCTGAAGAAGGCATCAAGAAGCTAGTTGATCGTTGGATGGAAGTCATAGAAAATGAGGGAAATTGTTGTAAAGATTAAAAATGTCCTAATTTTTCAGATGAAATAAATGTGTTGGACAAAAACGACATTACTTTCTTTCCAACCTGATAGATAACGTTACTATTTGTGGAAAAACCTAAAAAGAGCATGACTACAATCTTCAAAGATTTTATGAGGTCGCTAAACAGTACTACATCACGTTTAATAAGAATAAAAGCATCGTTTCAGTTACGACTATTACTTTACTTGGGTACACTATCACAAACAACCAGATATCGCCTGATTACGATTACCTTAAACCTCTACTTGAGATGCCACATCCTCTAAATCTGAAATCACAAAAATGGATTATTGGGATGTTCTACTACGGCAAATTTATCCCGAATTTTTCAGATAATTCCCATTATCTTCCGTGGTATTGGACTCTTGAACGACTTGAAACGGTTTACCCAGAAAAAGAATTTATAGTAGAAACAGATGCTAGTAACTGTGATGTTATTGTCAGTAGCGTCCCCTCACTGGAACTCTCCATTTAGGGAGGACTAATAAAGTGTACCCCATCCCCTTGGCAGTTCAATAAAGGATGTTCTAGAGGCGCATTAAGAATACAAAGTCGTGTGTTGGAGTTATCTTTCACCTAAAATGGAGATACCATGACAGACCCATGACAAACGTATCCAAGTAAGTGAATTACGGTATTGCATATCTATCGTTACTGTATTTAGTGTAAAATCTCTTTTGTTGTTTTACCATGGCTATGAACACGTGTGCGCCTGTATTATGTTGGATGTCAAAAAATCTGGTAGATTCTTTCAGCGAAAGAGAATTTAACTCAACGTATACGAAATCATACTGGTGAGTTTGAATTACCTACAGGGGCGTTTGAATTACCTACTGGAGAGTTTGAATTATCTGAAGAGATATTCTTGTGAAATATGTTGTTAATCATTTGTGCTGAAAGGGCATTTAAATAAACATTCGATTACACCCTGGAGAGAAGTGAAGTGTTAGGTTTCCATAAATAATGTGCAAGAGAGATCCAAACACTTGTGCTGAAAGTTGGAGTCTCTGCCTCATCTACAACAAAAACAAAAAGATAAGAAAATTGAAAAGAAGGAGAAAGCATAATCTTGCAAAATATGTAATACATTATTTTGACAAGTGGGAATTTTACTCAACATATTCAAAATCATATGAAAAATAAATGTATAATCTTGTGAACTGTATTGGACTTTTTTATACAAAAGCTACTCTTGAAAAACCATATGAGAATGCACACTTAAGAAAGGCCATATGTTTGTTAAATCTGTGTTAAATTCTTTTTGGAGAAAAGAATTAAATCAACATTTAAAAACTCATACTTGATAGAAGTCATATTCTTGTCAGGTTTGTGGGACTTCCTTTACACAGAATCATCTGTGCAAACACAAATGACAATAGACAATAGCGAGAAGACATATACTTGTGAAATATGCAGTAAATCATGTTTGTAAAAAGATAAATTACACAGATATATCCGTAGTCACTCAGGATAGAATTTTTCTTGAAAAGTTTGTTGGTTTTTCTTTTTGACTAAGCAAAATTTAATGATGCATATGTGAAAATTCTGGAAATAATTTATATGCTTGTAAAATATGTGGTAAATCATGTTTAGTTTAATCTAAGTCGAGCGAAAACTTACAAAGAGAAACTGAACAGAAACCACTTACCTATTAGTTTAGTGTGTCTGAGAATCTATTATAAATTTACATATTAAAACACGGACAAGAGAAATCATTTGTTGAAATTAGTAGTTCGCCTTATTCAGAGAAAATTTTAGGAGTTCATATGTGTGTTCTCTCTGGAGAGAAGTTTTATTCAAATGAAGTATATGCAACTTGTTTTTTAATTATGTTGACAGTTAAAAGAAGCCATTTCCCTGTAATGTTTGTGAAAGCTTTTTTTCAGTAAAGCCAACCTTTATAGAAACTTATACTGAAAAAAAACTATTTACTTTATTCCACAGAAGATACAAAAATACTCCGACGAACCCAATTTTATCAAGATATCTAAACAATCGATGCTTCTGTATGTTTGTTAATCCAATCTATCCATATCGTTACAATATACATCAAAAGATTCAAATCTTTTGTTGGTATCGGCTAATTTTATAATTCTTCTACACTACAGTCAAAGATTTTATACAGCTAAAAAATACAAACACCATTTACGTTCAATTGATTTTTATATTTTGATAAGTTATCGTTTTCAATTTTCTGATTACCATAAAAAAGGTGTAATGTGTGCATATATTTCCACAAAAGTAAAATACACCTATGGTAGGTGCGGGCGTACATTACATGTGTAGATATATTACATATTTCGAACTATTCTTTGCTCAAATGTTTTTCGTATCGGTTTATTCTTACAATTTTATAATTCTTTTAGCTACATTTAAAGGTTTTATATAGCTAAAAAATACCAATGCCATTTACTTTCAATTGATTTTTTATATTTTGATTTGAACTCTTGATGGATATTTGATTTTCTCATGTAAAACACGAAGTGGCAGAACTCTTCTCGCTCTATTTCATATGTACCTTTGTAAGAATGAAGGATTTGTTATCCCCTATCTTATTTTAATACACGAAATGAATTAAAGAAACAAACGAAACCTTTTTTACAACAACAAACGAAAGGGGTTTATTCGTATATTTACCTAGGTTACCTATTCGTTTGGTATAGGTAGAAAAAAACTCAGTCAGTGTTTGAAAGAAGAAAAAGTTCAAATATCTTCAGGCGAAGATAGCAGGCGCCGTGAGAGTCCAGTGGACAAGGAGGCAGGAGAGAGGCTGAGGTGATCTTTACTGGCTGGTGCCAGAGTACCGTCTGATCATTCTCTGGATATCCTAAGGGAGCTCAAGTAGTCTCTTAGGGAACTAATGATATCAATGCGCCCTACTAGCTGATTGGCCAAATCAGCTCACAGAGACACTGATATGCATTACAAAGTAAATCTATAACTGCTAAACCTTTACTCCACTCATTGACTAGAATCCTTTAATGAAGTCCAGTTTAAGATTTTAATCACTGCTTCATTATTACTCTCCTTCTACTACTTTTATGTTTTTCGTAGACACCCATACTGAGCGTTGCTAAGCGATTCTTCTTCTAAAAGTAAAAGTATAAAAACAAATTTTTCTTTTTTCATATATATTCAAACATTTCCATTTTGTAATTTACTTTGTTTATAAAACACTGTTTTCGACTTTATAATATTTATTTCTTTGCTTCCGTCTGCGGCTAAGTTTATTGCTTTTAGAAAAAAGGAATTTTTTTAAATTTCATATTTACACACTATAGAATTTGATACTTAGGGCTCAATTGTACGACCAGCAAGATAAGTAAAGACTCAAGTAACCAAAAAGCCAGTTTATATGGAAGCTGGACTGTTCCACTTTGCCAAGTTGGGCAAGTCCATTATGTGAATTCTGATTGGCTGCCAGTCTGAGAGTGAATAATTCTATATATAAATACTTCTTCATTCAAGCAATATTTGCCTATAGGATATAGGACATTGGAGTCGGTAAGTGTTAATTTGATTCTATACACACGTTCCGATTCTGTAAATGGCTGACTTAATATTTTGACTAATACAGATTAGAGAGAGAGAGAGAGAGAGAGAGAGAGAGAGAGACGGTTAGAGAGATCGATATTCTTTCAAAACAACACAAACTTTTATTCATCCCACTCTTTAAAAAATTTGTTTAATATTTAAGTGTGCAGTTATTCTGTTTATAAATACACAGAAGAATGTGTTGACGGAAAGATATGGGTTACATAGAAACATGCAGGTAAGAGTATTATTAATCACACTAAATTTTACTTTACTTACGAAAGTGTTTATAAATACACACAAAAATGTTTCTTATGAAGGCATTGAAAAAATAGAGAGTCCCCTGAGCAATATCTCTGCTAATATATTTGTAACATTATTATAATTATAAAACAATATGTATGGGTTCCAGCATTTACTTCAACAATGCTCGATACATAACTATAGATGATAGGATATTTTTTTTTAGAAATTTGAAAGTCTGCATAACATTTATCGGATAATATGAAAAAAAAGAAAAACATATTTTACTTTGAAAATAAAAGTCTAAGTTTAAAATAAATTCGATTTATTTATATAAAATCAATGTTTTAAAAAATGTGTCTACATCTCTCTTGATTCAAACTTAGCATTTCACCACGCCAATATTACATGATTTGACTACACCACAAGTCTGCATAACATCTACCGGACAATATGAAAAGGAAGAAAAAATATTTGCTTTGAAAATGGAATTTAATACCGAAAATCTAAGTTTTTATTTATTTTAACTAAAAAATTATCATACGAAAACAATGTTTTAAAAAATGTGTCTATATCTCTTGTAATATATATATATATATATATATATTATACTTGGGAGACAAATCCAAACTATGGCAAATTCATCAGCCAATTCCCCTCCGAAACTAAGATCCTGATTCAGACTATTGAAAGGATCTACCAAAGGATATCTAGACATGAGTTGTCTCTTATATTCAACAATACTTGCCTGCAAGAGAAGATGCTGCCTATATATATATATATATATAGTTATAGAAAGCAAGCTTCACAGAAATTACATATAGACCACACATTCTTGGATTGAACTCTCTGGTAATTTAGGTTGCCAATTATCACTAGTTTTAATGCATTTTCTTTGTTAAAACAGAGCACTCTAGACTGCTAAAATGTTTGATATCAGCATTTAGATTTTCACACATTCTAGTAAACTTATATTGATAGCATAAATTATAAGATATCTGCTATCATCAAAAGAATCTGGTTCCAATCTCAGCGGGAAGTACTGGCTTGTCTAACCACACTGAAGATCTGTCTTCTGTGTGTATATATATATATATATATATATATATATATATAGTAAGCTATGAAAATATATTTATGGCAATTAAGCTACACAGAGACTCCCGCATTTCATCCCCGGGGGGAATCTTCAGGCTAAAATGCATTTTAGCCTGAAGATTCCCCCCGAGGATGAAACACGGGAGCCTCTGTGTGGCTTAATTGCCATAAATATATTTTCATAGCTTACTACCTAGCTCTACTTACATATCGAGCACTGTTGAAGTAAATACTGAAAATTGATACATAAAAATTATATCTCCTTATAAAATTTTATGTGGATACATGAAATACGAATATTATATATATATATATATATATATGAGAGAGAGAGAGAGAGAGAGAGAGAGATCAGAGTTATACTGTGATTTAATGGCTATTTTAGATCCAAAAGAAATCTTAAACATGTTTATGGAACAAATGCAGAACATAGTTGAACACATCCAAGTTTCCACATGAACCTCCTGTCTTCAGAGTCAATTTTCAGATGCTGCACAATATCAAAGTGAAAATGCATGCAAAAAAAACATCAGAAAAGTACCAGAAAGGTCAATCGAATTTTTTTTTACTAAGAGGTCACCAGGGCCACTCAAAGAAAAGAATTAAAGAGATCGTCAGTAGAACGATGATCACCTCCTCAATATATATCATGATATATCAAGAGCTATGGCCCTAAAAATGAAGACCCTGTCGATAGATACACTGATCCTTTGCAAAATTACAGTGAGCAGGTTAGCTGTAGATCTTGCAGGACGAAATCTGTATTGCTTGTTACTAAGAAGATTGTTTTTGCTGAGGTGGCTAACAACTTCTTGTTTTATTACAGATTCAAGCAAGTTACTCTTGGCACTCAGGAGACTAATTGGTCTGTACTGGAATGCAGTGGACCGGCGTCCAGTAGTTTTGAATACCGGGCAGATCAATGAAGTCTTCCAAAGTGATGAAAAGCATTTCTCCTTTAAGCAACGATCGAACAGATTCATAAGAATAGGAGCTATATCAGGTTGCAGTTTCTTGAGTACTATGATGGGGACCAGTTGCCTTGTTGGCATCAAGGTTCTTGATTAGTTTGGCAACATCACAAACAGTTATTTAGAAGGTTTCTTAGAGTTTTTTCGGTCATGTGGGGAATTATGGTGGTAGGTGTCCTTGTTCACGAAGGATGAATTTGCGAAGATTTCCACTTTATCACCATTAATGATGGTTTGGATCTGTTCAGAACCTTGCTTTTTATTCTTCTGATCGACTGACTACTCTGGATTTAATTGTTTGGGCACAGAACTCTTTAGCGTTTTCTATAACAAGCATAGGAAAAGTCGTAATACAATTAGAGGCACAAATAATTTTAAAGGAAATACAATTGGGAAAAAAGATTTATTTTGATTTAACTAATCAGTTGTGACCTATTTGCGTTTAAACATTTAAAAGGAGTTTGAAGCAATTTACTTTACCGTAATTAAAATAAGTAAACTAATTTGTGTCACACCATGTTGATTATTGGATTATTTTATTCACAGTCGCTTCTTTACTAACTCAACGTTTGAGATATAAAGTAGAACTTTAATAGAATATTCGAATATCTATGTATCTCACATAGATATCAAGTGTTAGCCCCAGGAAGGGGCCCCTTGATTTCTGAGAACTTCAATTGAAGTTAAATAAAATAAAAAAGAGAAGCCATATTCTTTTGAAGTCTGTGGAAAATCATTTTTGAGAAAACCAAAGTTGGCTGATCACATACAAATCCATGTTGTAGAGATCCCATTTTCTGATTAGGTATGTGGCAACTCATTCTCAGGACAAACAACTATAGACAGAAACCATATTCAAGTGGAATTTATTTTTCAGTTAAAACTACATTGATTATAAGATATGTTGACACAGTTGAAACAAGCCACGTTTGTGAAAGTGTGACAATAAAGAGGAACACTCACCATCAGGAAAAAGAATGAGGTGTTTCGCATATCGTGTATGCAGATTTAAAAAGGGCTTCTCTTCATAGGTGCAGGTGTTTATGGTGGTCTGATTTGCATATGTGGATATCAGGTGATATAAATGAAGAGAACAGCTGGGAAGGAGGAGAAGCGATGTGGATTGGAGAGAGTAAGGCAGAGAGAAAGTGGGTTGCACGAAATTCGATTGGAAATTGAATTACAGTCAAAAAAATTTTATTTTAATTCTTTTATTTTTTCTGGCACAGTTAGTTAACAGAAAGCTTTTTCTAATGAAGTCCAAATTTATAGAAGGATAAACTAAACAAACAATTTACCCCATGAATAGAAATAATTACTACATCTCACAGAAGATACAGGCGGACACTTGAGAAATACCTACTTATCAACAAATCTAAACAATTAAGCATATGTTATTATTGTATAGTATTATTCGGACTACTGTTCTCATCTTGGATGTTATTCTCACAGCGTTTCAGTCAATGTAACCTTTAACTTTCTTTAGGTGCATCATGTTAAATCCCAGGAATATCGAACGAAACCCTTTATTTAATCCACTGGGGTAGCTTGCTTTCGTTCCATCAGCCATGACCGGGTAGAAGTCTTAAGTAAATCGTAATTGTATTCAACGACCTGTGGCGTAATGGATATAAGTGCTAAGTAATAATCAGTTCTACGTGAGAGTCTTCTAGAGGTTGAAGGTTCAATCTTCAATGTGGGCGGTATTAAGAATACAATTACTTTAAACTTCTACTTGGTGAGTCTGGAAGAATGAACTCAGCACTTGCCATAGAAGTCGAGAATTTATACTTTCTCAAGTCCACCTGTCCAATGTGATAACTTCATCCATTTCTTGAACTTCTACATTATTTTTGTTCTCTTCTAATTCAACCAATTTTTGATACTTTAAAACTTATTTCTGGAATATTACCACATATTCTTTTCACTCAAATATTTCACTGATTCGTAATATAAATATTTTTTTTAATGGACACATTAATTCAACGGTCTTCATATTGTGACAGTATTTTTGACATACAATAAATCAGTCTTTTGACATTAAACTTCTTGCAGGATTACTTCCGAACTTCAGTTTAGTTTGTCGAAGAATGACTATTTTCCAAACTTCAATTTTGTTTGTCTTAGGACGACAATTAAATCACTGTCTCAAGTCATAAATTGGGTTAAATTTGATTTAATGACTTAATACACTGAGCTATGAGTTAGTTTATTGGCAATGACTGCCAATTTTGATATCCTGAACAGGGTTTTTGCGTTTTGGAGGAAATCAGTTTCCTCGTAAATTCTTGTGTTTCAAGCTTGAAACCACTTTATCCTCAAAGAGGGGGAATTGTTACCAGCAAGAAGGGCTGCAACTCTGACAGATTGAGTAAGTTCGCACAAACATTATTTTCTCTCCATTTCTTCTTGCATTATCTGCTATTACTTGAATTGTCTCGTGTCAAGTGCATTTCCTTTCAGCTAGTCAGGCCGTCCAACTCGTAAAAAAGAGTCCCTTTTGAGTTTGGTGGATCTTCTGACTGCCTTCTCTTCTTGGTTAGCAAAGGTTCAATTTAGATTATAACATTCGGTCATGGTTATTTCTCCGGCAATAAAATCTTCTGACCTTGTTTTTTTTACTGCATCGTGGGTAAAATTCCCACATTTTGCAGCGCGGATATATTATTTTTTACCGCATTGCTGCTGTCGGATTTCTGACATTCCATCGGAAATTCATGCCATTTTTCTACTGGTGTTGTAAATTCCAACAGTACAAACAAAAAGTAAAGTATTTAATATATGAACAATAACATGGCCAAGTTGAAATTGAGTGAAGATGGCACCCGAACTAACGAGATGGATTTACGCAAAGACAAACAATCCCAAAGTAAAACTGTAAGAAAAAGAACTGTCGCATCAAAATACAATCAAAATTTCCAAATTGAAAAACGATGAAGACATGACGAATTTACAAAATACATTTGAGTGCAAAGGCATCCAAATTCGAAAATAAGATGAAAGCTTTACGGGATGAAATTCAACTGAAACGTAAATTGGCTATCCATGAAATTGAAGGACAGGCAAATAAACATGTTGATGAAGAAACACAAGAAGCGTTAAGTGACGTCAAAAATTATTACAATGATATTACACTAATCAGTTTTGGTTTGATTAACTGTCTCAAGGAGCAGGCCGATATGAAGAAAAGAGAAGAGCAACTGGAAAAAAAATGGCTAATCTTACATCCGAGAACAAACGATTAGTCGAACCTCTCCAACACACCCAGAAAGAAGTGAAAGAACTTCGAAAATCCTTGGCCAATTATGAGAAGGATAAACAGTTTAGAAATGACCAATGCCCATTTAAAGGTAACAATAAATGAAATAAAAACTCTTAAATATAAACATCAGGTGCTTGAGCAAGATTTTAAGAAAGCCCAAAATGAATGTGATGAAATGTACAGGTGGTTTATGCAGTTTCTCTGGAGAAAAAGTAACCTACGCTGGATGAACTGCTCGAACTTAACATAATCCTCCCTTGCTCCAACGCTGACCCGTCCACCCTCAACATGATCATTCAAAAACTGGAAGAAGTTTAATTCTAAAAAAATACACTTCATTCACACACGTATAAACTTTTCTAAGACTATTATATTTTTTCCTACTTACTGAATACACAACATAGCAAGTAAGTAAGAAAAATGAACTGTGCCCCCCCCCCCATTTTCTTATCATATAACACACAAGAACACACACATGGACTCAATATGTTTAACTTTTGATTAAAGACAGGATAGTTTTAGTAGTCAGAGTTACCTCCCTTGACACAGCGGAAATTAAGAGACCATCGAGCATGCGCATTAAGACACCGGAAATAATAAACAAGGCCCGGTGAAAACTAATCAGTTGAACTCCGACGCTGATTGACACCACACGCATATCTCTTTGTCTTCATTTGTTCTTTCTTTTGCCTTTCAGCCTTGCGAGCCGAGCCTACGACATTACAAATATTAATCTAAATTTGTTATTAAATGCCTTTTTAGTAATAAATAATTTTTAAAAACTCCCAGTAAATAGCAACCTGTAATCGGGTAATGAATTTAAAGCAACACCACCACGAACAATCTCAATCTCAATCTTCTCGCTCAGCTGTCAAATTTTGAACTGCGTGTCTTCCCCATACGTTTTTCAAGTTCTTTTTTCCACTGAAAATCTAGTGCCCACCATGCAAAATGGTCCACATGCTTCAAAGCTGGTAACCCTTCATTTTCTCTCCATTTTTACAGTAGATCATTTCACATCCTGCGTCAAAATCAGCACATTACGTTATGTCTATGGTCTTTGCATTGCAACCGCCTCACATTCTTTGTCCTCATGTTCAGCGCCTACATCTCCATCGTTTACAAATTTAAAAAAATGCTAGCTGACCGGTTTTGCCCTCACTTAACAAAAGCTGTATCTAGCGATTATAAAAAATGGGAAATAACCAGACAGGATTAAGGTTCAAGGGTTGTTGTACTAAATCATCAAGATTACGTCGACAAAATGATGGAAAAATTTTGTCAAATAGGGCTCTGTCGACACCTATGATGAAACAGCTTCCTTAGAAAGTAAATTCCAGAAAGAATTGGTGAAACAATTGGTTAAGTGGATGAAAAGTGGTGTGTGATCAGATCCTCAGGCTCTATCCACCAACACTTATATGGATTACCCAAAATTCACAAAGCAGATATCCCATGCTAGATAATATATATATATATCTAATATATATAGTTAATATATATATATATATATATATATATATATATATATGAGAGAGAGAGAGAGATAATATATACATATATTATATATATATAATATATATATATTATGTATACATAATATATATATAATATATATGGAAATTTGAAAGAAGGAAAACTATAACAATATATGTATTCATCAACTTTCATCGTTATTTCGAGACTTCCTCAAAATTGTCAAATTGGGTCCTGTCGGTACCTATTATGCAACATCTTCCTTAGAAAGTAAATCCCAGAAACAATTGGTGAAATGGATGAAAAGCGGTGTACTCCCTTCCAATATAGCTTTATTTCGAGACTTCCTCAAGATGATTGTTTGAAGAAAATAACACACAAGTACAAATTGTTTAAAACACAGGAGTTACCTGGGTGGGCCTGAAGCCATTGCCTTGGATATGTGTGCGTCCGTTTTGCCTGCATGACTCAATGTATAAAAATAAAGAACAATACAGGTCCAAGGATGGATCCTTGGGGTACACCAGCATTTATGTCATGTTGCTTGGATGAACGGCCATCGAGAATAACGTGGATCTTTCTTTTGGTAAGGAAGCGTCTAATTATATTAAATATTTCTCCAGTAATACTATATGAGTGAATTTTTAAGAGAAGTCCTTTGTGCCAGACCTTGTCAAAGGCTTTGGATATATCAAGCGCTACCGCCCTAGCTTCACCTGCCTTGTCCAGTGTATGATATATGCATTCAGAGATGACCGTTAGAATATCCGCAGTAGATCCATACTGATCCTCAGAAAGAAGTTTAGCATAAACTAGGTGTCAGACTATCGCTAGATTGATTAAGGATTCGAAGATTGGGAGTAGACTGATTGGGCGGTAGTTCTGAGGATCAGTTCTATCACCAGAATTCTTGAAGACTGGTATCACAGAGGCAATTTTACAGCTTTCAGGAAAGCAAGATTCAGCAAGGCATTTGTTGTAGAATTTGGAGAGGACAGGGGCCAGTTCAGCAGAGCATTTCTTTATTATTATTACTGATATAAGATCAGGCCCACAAGCTTTGGAGGGTTCAAGTTTTTTTATGATGTCCCTGACCTGAGATGGGGTGATGATCATGTTTTCAAGTGTGGCTTCGGTCCACAATGGGAGGGGGTGGTTTGCAGATTCCAAAGTGGAGTTTAAGATCAAACGCTGGGCAAGTAGTTCAGCCTTATCAGTTGCCATACAAGCGACATCATTGTGGTTTGATCGTGGAAGAATTGTTGATTGTTCACCACACTATTGTAATCGTGAGTACCTAGTTTCTGTGACTGAATGCATTTTTTTGTTAACTCTGTATATCTTCTCTGTCACTACTTTACAATTATTTCTTGACTCTATAAATTTCTGTCTATTCGCAGTTGACTTATGGCGGCCGAATTGTCGGAATGCTTACTGTCTCTTAGCAATAGCAGCACATTCCAAGGTGAACAATTGAGGAAAGTAGGGTTTGCTGAAGAATTTTCGCATGGGGACATATGCTTCAATTCCAGCTTTGACACATTTGGTTCACTCATTTGCTCACTGATCAGCAGGGAGTGAGAAGGTTTCACTCCATGGTGCGTCGCTGATGTGATCTCTGATAGACTCAAAATCAGCCTGCTCGTAGTATCTCGTCGTTTTGAGCATTGGCTCATCAGCTTTTGGACGTGTTTTAAGGGTGATATCAATCATTAGCATAATGTGATCAGCGTTCCCAAGCAGACTGTAGGCATTTGTCACAAGCCTCAGGCAGTGAGGTCAAGAACAGGTCGAGAAGTGAGGCTTGCTGGTCTACACGATCAGGGAGGCGGGTCGGGGAAGTGACAGTCTGTGAGAGGGAGTGAGCTAAGGAGAAATTATATGTAGAGTTACCAGCTGCTTCAGTAAAGCTGGAGAATTCCAGCCAGTCACGGTGGTGTGCATTAAAATCCCCAAATACATGTATTTGAGCATTCGAGTTGAGTGAGAGTGCTCTATCTATGCTTTCAAGAGAACGGTATAAGAAATATAAGTAACTAATGCTGTGATGTAATGTAAATTAATAAGGTAAAGCATATGTAGGCTTGGTCATCAGATTTTAACCTATGTTCTCTAGTCAAGGGGAGGGTGTTCCGAACATAAACTCCTAGCCCGTGCATATGTTTGTCAGAGTCTTTACGATAGAGTGGGAGGTAGTCAGTCATGTCAAAGTGGTGAGAGGAGATTGTGGATTGAAGGTTTGTTTCACTTAGTGCTAGTATATTCGGGGAGTTTGTCAGGAAAAAGGTTTCAATGTTGTTGATGTTGGTTTTAAGTCCTCGGATATTTGTGAATTGTGAGCCTCAATGGTGAAGGTGAAGATGTTTTTTTGGGTGTCTGGGTTAGGTTTGATTTTCTTATTTTGTAATGACATGTGTTTTTTTTTAGATAGAGTGGGGTGGGCAAAGTGGGTGCTTGTTTGGTGTCAATAAGCTCACACAACTGGTCTATTAGTCATGACTTGGTCTATGGAGGTTGTGGCCCTCGGAAAAGCCCACCGGGGATAAGTGTAGGGTCCCTTTCCATGCGCGACATGGCACATACAGTTACTCACAGTATTATACAACTGTTGATTGAGAAGCCGTTTTTAGTGCTACATAAGAATTAGGGCTCCTGTACTGAGTCGGAAACAGCAGCCAGACAAGCTGTCTGACCTGTACCCTCAACCTGTTAGAAAAAGAGCGACCCAGACAGTCATGTAAGACTTTAGTGATGAAAAAGCTTTCCTCAAATTGTCCAGATAGAGAGAAAGAGAGACGGCGTTCATTGTCCTAGTCAGGAAACTGGGTGTCTTTGAGGTGTCCCAGCACTAGTATCTCTGCGCCTGGCTAATAGACAGAGAAGGAGTGCAAAGGCTGGGCGATAGGCAGAGACCATCTACTGCTTAAACAATTTTAGGTTTGCATACCGGATATTTTATTTGAGACTCCAGCTCTAGGAAGGTTGTTGATCAGGACTAAGGAGGCCTCCCTTTCCAACGTTTTGCTGTCAAGACGTAAGTGGTTAGTAGCAAGGTTTTACTATCACAGTTTTCCTTCTCCTAGATGGATGAGCTGACAAGGTCTACGGGTTCATCACACTGAGAGGAGATATCCTGTGCCCGTGTATTAGTCAGATATTTCCGAGCCCCCTGCAGGTAAAAAAAACAAAAAAACTTCCATATATATATATATATATGTATATATAAATGTGATACTAAGACACTGACGTTACAAATGTGTAACCCAGTCACGATTGTTGAGAATGTGTAAGGTTGGACCCCCCTCTCACACCACACCTCTCCCATCCATCGTTTTATCCAGGGCCAGCAAGTTGCATGTTACACTCGCCGAAATAAGACTTAATTTATTTTGTCAATAAACCGGTGAAAGGGAGATAATCAGACAAATTTATCGAGAGGAAACGAGACATATTTGTATCACAAATTATAAACATAGAGAAAATAATACACTTGCAAAAATCAACAAAAGACAAATTAAGCAAACATAACAAGTGTTTATTTATTTAAATGATCAACTAATAGTTCTTCTCTGTTCAATGGGAGTTCTTGATATAGAGGCTGGTTTGGTTAAGTCCGAAAGTGTTGATCAGTCAGGATATAAAATTAAGAGTCAAATTTTAGCAATTATGAAAGCTGGTTGTTTTTGGACAGAATAAATATGAAATTCCTTTTCTTTACGTGTTCAAGGAAACATATGTGAAGTTCTCCTCCCACGAGTTCGTAATAGGAGGGCAGGATTTGTTAAAACCGTGGTGGACGGTTGTATGGGATCATTTATACGACAAGACAGAAAAAAATATGAAAGTTCAATTTAGCACGAATTAATATGGAATTCTTTTTTTTTCTATGTCATATGCACATACGTTTTCGAGTTGACGGCTGAGGGAAGGATATTATAACAAATTTTTTTATTCTGAGGTCCGTCCTTCACGGAGCAGTTTTTAGTGTTTCAAGATATACATAATCTCGAATCCGGAGGGGTAAATGTTAACTTGTCAGCCATCGTCAAATTTGTCGGACCAGGTTTTTCCTTTTGGTGTCCGATAGACAGCGGTAAGAATCGTCGCTGTATTTTCTTAGCCGTTAAATTTCGAATTCCACTTTTTCATGTGCCGGAATAAATTGTTTCGATATGATAGCAGTGTGGGCTGCGAATCTTCAGACGTCCGCCCTCGTCTGCTGCTCAAAACTCTCTCCTTGTGTTTTTTCCTTTTTGCCTTTTTCCCCGCTATTTCTCTCAGGGCCCTCTTTTGCAAAGCAACAGCCTTTCATTCAATTTGATTGGTTGATACATCCGCCCACACAAACTGAGTTGGTTGATTTTGCTATTCTTGGCCTTTGAATGTCTAGACAACTTCCTGTCCCATTTTTAGTGTGTGTTCGCTTTTGGCGAATTGCACCCTGCTTTTTTGTGCGATGGGGAACATGTGTCAACAAGTCCCCTATTCTTTCTTTCATACTTTATGAAGCAAAATATGTCTATATAACATCGTTTTCTTGGACGTTTATTATTCTTGATATTCATAAACGACCTCCTTGATGAAATTGTGTCTAAGATTAGTATACTTGCTGATGACACCATGCTCTATACCAGACATGTGAAGAAAACCGAATGTATACACATCTAAGGCAATATCTGAAACCTTAGAAAACGACCTCCAATTTGTAGTGGAATTTGGACATAAATATATGGTAACAATTATAAAGAACCTTTTAACCACCGACTGCCATGGATAATAACTGAGAGTTCATCAATCAAACTCCTCGGCATAACATTCACAGGCAACATGAATTGGAACAAATGCATAGAAGACATTGTCAAGGCTGCTGCAAAAAACATGGGCACACTGTACCATGCTAGAAAAATACTCACACCTGCCAGTATCCTATATCTTTACAAAGCCACCATTCGCCTATTCATGGAGTATTGTTACCACATGTGGATCGGTGCATCAACCACTTGTCTCTCTCGATTACACAGGGTCCAAAAAATAGTTGCTAATCTTATAGGTCTCGCACTGTCAACAAAGCTCAAGCCTCTGTCCCATCGCCACAATGTTGCATCCCTGTGGTTGTTTTACAAATACTTTAATGGAATGTGCTCCAACGAACTCATTGCACTGGTTCCCCTCAACGTAAATATGCCCGACTAACCTGACAAGTAGCCCCCCCCCCCTTCACTGTAGAGATCCCCAGATGCCGGAAAGCCTTCTACTCGAATAGTTTCTTCCCTCGAACTGCTAGCCTTTGGAATTCCCTCCTTGTTTCCTGCTTTCCAGACTGTACTAATATGCAGAAATGTAAATGTAATGTGAACAGAAATCATGCTGTCCAACTCTCTACTTAGAGTGTCCCTGTAGGCATGATTCCTAATACACAGTAGTCCCTTACATCTCAGTGGCAATGTGTCTTGTTTGGGGTGAATTCGAGTAAAAAAAAAAATTATGGTCATATGTTGGATGAAAATGGTACCCATCCTGATCCAGGATAATGTGACAAAGCCTACACTTACAAACCGAGAATAACTTCAGCAATGCCTAGATATGATCCAATACCTAAGTCGTTTCATACCAGAACTCAGTTCTAAAATACTGAGATAACTACTCAAGAAGGACACTGAATATAAATGAGATGAAACATATGATAAGGCGTTCCAAGAATTGAAAGAGCACATACATGAAAACCTCTGTCCAGCTTGTTTCAAACCAAACGCAAGGACACTAATTCAAGTAGATTCAAGCATATTAAAACTAGATGCAAGACTAATAAAGGATGATCAAATTGTTGCATTCGCTGGCAAAAGACTGACTGATGCCAAATCACAATTGATGCGAACATTGAAAGGAAACTACTTGCAGTCGTATTTGGTTGAAAGATTTCACACATACGTATGCGGAAAAGAATCGGATCACAAGCCGTTGGAAAGTATACAAAACAAAAACATTGCACAAGTACCTCCACGATTGCAAAGAATGTTGTTAAGACTGTACTCAGATCATATACAAGCCAGATCATATACAAGCCAGAGATGAGAACTCCAGATTACTTATCAAAGATACAGCCAACACAAGGTGAAGAAATTGAACTTGATCTTCCAATACATAACAAGTCGATATAACAGCACAGAAACAAATAGACGTGCAATAAGTTAGAGAAGAAGATGAAGAATTGCAAATTCTAAAACATGTAATAATAAATGGATGGCCAGAGGATATAAAAGATTCACCTAAAACTATAAAGAACTACTGGTCATTGAAAGAGTACAAAACGAATTAGTCACTTAAGGTGAATGCATAGTTATACCAAAAAGTATGCAAAACACAGTACTTCAAAGAATCCATGATGCACATCAAGGAATAGAAAAATATCAGCTTAAAGCAAGAAGAAATAGCATCTATTGGAGAGGAATAAACAAAGACATAGAAATGATAGTAAGGTCATGTGAGATATGCAGAGGACATCAGAGAACGAATACAAAAGAGACAATGATCATTAAAAGACCACTCAACCAGACGATTCCAAAATATTGCAGCAGACATCTTTGAGTTTAATGGTCAACAAATGTTACTCATTGCTGATGTAACATTCGATTAAAAGGATGCAGAATGTCACGAGCAAAAATTGCATCAAATACATCCAAACAATATTTGCTGTTCACGACATACCAAAACGGCGATATGCAGACAATGCCAGGTATTTTGTATCAAATGAATTCCACAATTTCGCTATGGAATAGGAATTCACACATATTATATCCAGTCCGGGATACCCACAGTCAAATGAATTCATTGAACGAATGGTTACAAATAGTAAAAAACAAAAAGCAAAGAAAAAGGCAAAACAGTCAAAGATGGACAACCAAATGGCTCTTCTATGCCCAAGAGCAACCCCACTTAGTAGTCATTTGCCATAAGCGGCAGAAATCCTATACATTAGGAAAATAACAAGAATCCCAACACCAACACACCGAAAGACAACCAAATCCGGGAACAGATGAGCACTAAAAGCAGGAAGCAACAACTTTATTTCAACAGAAATGTGAAAGACCATCCCCAAATAATTATAGGCAGCAAAGTGTGTGTCTGTTCTTCAGGAAAATGACACATGACAGCCAGCGACAATGATAGACAAATGCACTGTAAGTAAATTATGAGTCAGGGTTGTCTGCCCTTTTTCATTTTCTTTGTTCTGTTGTTGTTATCTAGTAGTAAAAATAAACGCACGTCTCGTGTGGAAGCTTACGAAAATGTGTTTGTCTTATTAACTGGAATTCATCCTGCTATGAAGAATATCAGTATGCTGCCAAGAACAAAAGGTATGTCTCACATTCGTGTGAAGTTGGCTTTATATCGATAACAATAGAATCATCATGTGTTCGTATTAGTTCTTATCTGACCAAGTATAAACTATTACAAACATCTCCACTAAAGTATAAATCAAATTTATTCAAAGCAAACATTGGAATATAAAGAGAGTTTTTTGGCAGGTTGGATTTTGTCGAAAACAGAATGTGGTATTCTGGAGTTTCATCTCGTCTTGGTGAAGGACGAGAACAAGTTATGACATCTTGAGTCACGACATCTTATCAGGAACTGAATTATCTTTTACGTCAAATTCTCTAAGCAGGAATTGAAAGTTGAGTTTGCGCAGAAGTGTTCTCTCGTGTACGCCATTACATATGACTGGACATCAGACCACATGCACATAATCCGAACCACAACTAAACATAATGCAAGATATTGCATGTACATACAAACAAAATAGATCTGTCATGCAACTGCTACAAGAGTTTTATATAGGCTTTTTCTTACCCCCCCCCCTCCGTACTTGGTAAGGTATTCACCCTGTACAGGTTGAACCAGCTTCCTCCAAAGGAGGAAGTTTCATGGGAATATCAAATTTACAAGCGGTCCCCAGTCCCATGTATATCCCGGTTAGGAGAGATGGTGACGTTAGGTTTTTACAGTTCTTGCAGGAAGTTGTCGACGTCCTGTACATAGTATTCCCAAATGGTCACCCATTTTAGTACTGACCAGACTTAACATTGCTTAATTGGTGATCTAACTGTGTCAATGGGATTATGCCGTATATCTCTTCTTACATTTTTATTAATTGCCAGTAACACTACAGACATTTTTATTTATTTTTGGGGTGGGTGGGTGGGTGGGAGGAGTAGGTACAATAGAAAGTATTCATTTAATTATGGTCGCCATTGTCTGAGGTCGAAGATTGTGAACCTGTATTGATCCAAAAAGATCCCCCCATATAGCTTTCAGAATTTTATTTTTATCATTTATAAAAACAGTTTTAATTTATTATTTGTTAATAATTGCTTTTAACTTTGTAATATCATTATACTGTATTTGGTTAATGATTGATAGTTAAGCTAATGAAAAAAATATTTAAAACAAAACATTCCAATTATGAAAAAAGTTTGATTTCTTTATATGTTAAAAATATTTTCAAAATTAACAAAGAATAAAATAATTTCTAATTATAAAAAAACAATATGATTTTATTATTTGATTTTATTAATTAAACAAATTGTTGAAAACTTATTATTATTCCCCCCCCCCCCCCCCCCAAATAAAAAAAGAAATTCGAGATTTTTTCTTTAGATTAGCACTGGTTGGCACTTTTTTCCGATTCCGGATATGGCGTCCATGATATAGTGGATATTTTATACTTTACCTAAAATTACAATAAATCATAAAGTGTTCTTTTTTCTTTTCAGTTTCTGGACCTGGTTTTTATTTTTTTCATATCGTCCTGAGGCCAAAATGTCCAAATCTTTTAGGGAAGTGGAGTTATCTCCCCTTCTTTTTCTCTAGTAATGGCTGCCCACGTTCGAGCACATGGCCAGAAGAAGAAAATGCAAGGAGAAAACTCCAAAAACAATGTGAAATCTTCAAAGAGTCGCAGTGATACAGCGGTAATCTAACATTTATTACATTCTGATGTTGGAAAGCCAAGAATGGACCAGTAAAGTTTGTTTTTACACTTTTATTCGACTGTCGTTACATCATTTTTCGAAAATAATTTCACATTTTCTTTAGCGATTTTGATTCTTGTGATGTGTGCATTTAAAACGTTTCTTTTAATTGCGAAATATTAAAAAACAAAACTTTTTGTACTTTCGCTGTATTTAAACTGAACTGTTTTTTGTTTATTTTGGCAAAAGTCGGTTCAAATTCTGTAGAATCACCAAGGTTTTTGGGGGTTTTCATTTTTTTTAATTGAAAGAAAAAATGGTGATTGTAAACGACATCGGTACCTGGCATGATCACGTGATATTATTTTCACCGGTTTTATGTCCCACACTAAAAAAAAATACCGGACAATCGCAATTTCAAATAAAAACAAACAAGAAGTGATTTTCAGAAATTAATACATTATTTAAAAAAAAAAACTTTTTTCAACGAACAATGTAACAAATATGGGGTATTTTTAAGAATAGCCCAACAACGAAAACGCTGAAAAAACAAATATACAACAAATAAAAGTTACCGTAGCCGATAAAACTGAATTTCCAAGTTAACTGTGACAGTTATTAATGATTATAATCCGTTAAAAGTGCTATTTTCTATAAGTTAATAGGGCACATGTTCGTCTTTTCTCACAGTCCGTTTTTCACAACTTTTTAATGACCAGTTTTTTTTTCTTTTTTCGGTGTACACTTACCTATCAGACTGCTAGAGAATTCCGGGGTTTTTGGAAAAAAAATTCAAATATTTTACATTTTAGGAGCGGGGATCAGTTTCCAATGTTAATTCAACGTAGACTGATCCCCCACTTTTTGACCATCTCAATTTTTATAAAAGTCTTTTTCGGTGTACAATTACCTATCATGTCAGTAGAGAATTCCGTAGTTTTTGGAAAGAAATTTCAGAAAATTTAGATTTTAAGACGGGGGATCAGTTTTCAATGTAAATTCAACGTAGACTGATCCCCCTCTTTTTGACCATCTCAAATCTTTAAAATTCTTCTTCTGCTTACAATAACCTATCATGTCGCGAGAGAATTCCGGAGTTTTGGGAATAAAAATTAACAAAATTTACATTTTAAGACGGGGTATCAGTCTTCTTCGTCTTTTCCCACAGTCCGTTTTTCACAACTTTTTAGGTCTTAAAATCTCAATTTTTTGAAATTTCTTTCCAAAAACACCGAAATTCTCTCGCGACATGATAGGTACTTGTAAGCAGAAGAATAATTTTTAAAATTTGAGATGGTCAAAATAAGGGGGATCAGTCTACGTTGAATTTACATTGAAAACTGATCCCCCGTCTTAAAATCTAAATTTTCTGAAATTTCTTTCCAAAAACTCCGGAATTCTCTACTGACATGATAGGTAATTGTACACCGAAAAAGACTTTAAAAAAAATTGAGATGGTCAAAAAGTGGGGGATCAGTCTACGTTGAATTAACATTGGAAACTGATCCCCGCTCCTAAAATGTAAAATATTTGAATTTTTTTTCCAAAAACCCCGGCATTCTCTAGCAGCCTGATAGGTAAGTGTACACCGAAAAAAGAAAAAAAAACTGGTCATTAAAAAGTTGTGAAAAACGGACTGTGAGAAAAGACGAACATGTGCCGTTAATAGTTTTAGCGTAAGTGAAGTGGAAAAAAAAATAGTAATGGCTGCTTCGATAGAAAACACCGAATCCAGAACGAGACTTCCACCTCGTTCTGGATTCGGTTGGTTTTTTACTGGGACTCATAGTCAAAGCGCAATTTTTGCATTTTTTAGCCAAGCAGAAGAACAAAACAAAACTAAATTTTAAGCAAAAGGAATAAAATAATTTTCGTTTTATTTACATGTCAGTGTGCTTTTATTTACATATTATTTTCATTCGTCACACCGTAATGTTTTTTTTCCTGTTTCTTTAAAAAATTCCTAACCCTAAAACCCAGCCCTAACCCTAACCTAAACCCAGCCCTAACCTTAACCCTAACCCAGCCCTAACCCTAACCTAAACCCAACCCTAACCCAGCCCTAACCAAAACCCAGCCCTAACCCTAACCCAGCCCTAAACCCAGCCCTAACCCTAACCAAAACCCAGCCCTAAACCTAACCAAAACCCAACCCTAATCCTAACCAAAACCCAGCCCTAAACCTAACCAAAACCCAGCCCTAACCAAAACCCAGCCCTAACCCTAATCAAAACCCCAAGTTTTCATATTTCAGGCAAGCAAAAGAACAAAGCAAAACAACAGTTTAAACAAAAGTAATGTCAGTATTCCTCACACCGTGTACATGGTGCATACCTGCTGCCAAAAATAAATGATCGTTAAAATGTTCGTTTCATAAAATTAAATTTCAAAAATGCAAACCCCCCCCCCCCCCAAAAAAAAAACGCCGATTTGCTTATGAGTCCCGGTAAAAAAAACACACACACACACACACACACACGTGACATCGACAGCCAAAACTAATGACGCCATTTTGTTTTTTAAATAAATGACATTAAAATTTTTTTTTTTTTTTCATGTCTAATAAAAACCCATTTACCATACGTAAACATACAAACAAATGGAATAGAAAACTAGGAAAATCTCCGTACGTTGCATTTATTTGTTGCATATTCATTTTTTTGACTACGTTCTACAACTTTTTTTTCAACCCGACTCGCGAGCTGTAGGGCTATTCTAAAACATTCCCCCGGTATTTTTTTTAGTGCTGGACATGTTACCGGTGAAAATAAAATTACGTGATCATGCCAGGGATTTGGGACCGACGTCGTATACAATCACAAAAAAAAAACTGGTACAGCTTTTGAAAGAGACAAAATCGACCTTTTGTTCGGCTTTTTCCAACTGTTTACGTAAATAGCCGGAAGATGCCGAAGTGCTTATCCAATTAGAAGGCAAGAAATGTAGACCACAAGTAAATTGATTAAATCGTAAATTGCTGATTGTCAAGAATTTCCAACAGAAAAAAAACAAAACCAAATAGTTAACAAATAATAATTACCAAAGGCAATTAAAGTAGTTTAGGGTTGGGTTAGGGTAAAATAAAACGGTTAGGTTTCTCCCTAGTTCAAAAGCTCGACCAATACAGAATAACTTATTCAATAAGGTACTTATGCAGTTTACGGACGGGGCTGAAATAATAATTTAGAAACCCATTCTTAACATGGGGTGGGGTGATGAACTATTCTGTACTTTCACCTAACAATTTAATAAACAAAAGATATCGTAAAAATTGAGGTACTGTTTCGTAATCGTCAATCATTTTACTGGCGGAGTTTTAGAATCCATTCTTAACATGGGGAGGGGCGTCAGGGCTTCGGTAACATTTGGAACGGTTTATTTGCTTCGTCTTTCTCAATTTCGTAGCATTCGTTGTACATACGTCACGCCAGTAAAATCTGTGGTTGACGTTTCCGAAACAGAACCAAAATTGAATTTAACTTGAAAATCCTATCTAAAAAAACTAATAAGCACTCAGAATAAAATAAAAAATTTAACTTACTCGTGAAAATATAACAGTTGTTATAAAAAATATAACAGTTGTTTCATTAATTTTCTTCGTCAAAAAATAAATAAATTGTTTATAGAAATAAACATACGGTGAGTGTTTTTCTTGCTTTTTCGTGTTTCATTATTTTTTTCTGTTGGAACTGCGCCTCGTTTTGATTTTAACACCGGTTCGTTTTCATTCGGCTTTTTTCGGTTGTTACGTAATTTTGCGTTGGCCAAAGAAGTCTGTTTTGTCGCGTTCAAAAGCTGTACCAGTAAAAAAGGTAAATGATGAGATTGTATGCCTTAACAGAATGCGATAAAAGATTGGGTATAGGCAATAAAAATGGTTTGTTTGCTTTTTGAAAACATTATGATATGAGGAACTATTTTGAGTTAAAATCTATTTGGTATTATGCATGTAATCTGAAAAAGAAAACGATTTAGTCGTTTCGCAGCCAAAATGGCGGACTATGAACCGTTTGCTGATTTCTGATTTTTTTCTCGATCTCACAAATGTGTAAATAAACCCAAATAAATTGTTTTGGACTAATTTCCCAACTGTATTTCCTAAAAAAAATTTAAGGTAAATTTGAAATTAGTTCAAAACAATCTATTTGGGTTTACTTACTCATTTGTGAATTCGGAAATTAGCAGACGGTTCATTGTCCGCCATTTTGGCTGTAAAACGACTCAATCGCCAAAAACACATTTGAAATGTCTAAATATGCTAAAATAATCGCGATATTTTTACAAAATGGCGTCTATATTTACACATTTCAAACATGTTTTTCCTCAGATTACATACTAAATAGATTGTAACTCGAAATGGTTCCTCATGTTTAAAAAAAAAAAAACAACATAAAACCATTTTTATCACCTACACAATTCTTTTTAGGCATACGATCTCAGAATTTATTCCGAAAAAAAAGTGCGTCTACAGAATTTGAACCGAATCAAACCGACTTTTGCCGAAATAGTTTTGGGTTACAAAAAAGGTACTGAAATTGAATATGTACCAGTTTCTGGGAACTTCGCGTCGGCAGCATTCAGGCATGTTACGTAAACACCCGAGAAATGCTGAGACAATTAGCTAATCAGCTGTCAGCCGGCAGACGACATGGAAGAATGCAGTGTTGGATCACTGAACATGCAGACGGATTGGATGAATATTTTGAGGAAGGTCTGCAAAGACCATTTGTTACGAAATCCTCGTCAGATTAGAGACCCAGGTTGATATAGACGAGTCTCTGTTTTATTCTAACCCAACTGATTAAAAAAAGACAATGTCAAAAAAGCTCCCCCAAAACACACAAAAAAATTATTTTCATAAAAAATACTTTTTAACTAGTTAACCGAATACAAAAAGAAATGCAAACAAAATAAATAATAAAAATGTATTTATTGTTTAGCATTGTTTTGTTAAAAAAAATAAATTTATTAACAGTGATTTCGATATGTTTTATTCGTTTGTTTGTTATTTGCTATCTTTCTTGAAAATAAAACTGAAAAAATACGACTCAGCAACGTATCGGAGTTATCGTTTGTCAACATTTGCCTCGGCATCTCTCGGGTTTATGTAACATGCCCAAATGCTGCCGACACAAAGTTCCTGGAAACTGGTACATGTTTGAGATCAGCACTCACCCAAAAATCAGTTTGGTTCAAATTCTGTAGAAGTTCCAAAAAAATAATTTTTAAATTAAAAAAAAGCAATACGTGACAATCGATTAAATATTGGCTCGGTGAAATCCGGTAATAAGTTACGACTACAGCCAAAAGGCAACATCACAAAATTAAAAACAGGCTCAAAAAGCAGAAAACGAAAAAAACAATTACTGATTTATTTACATGATTTCATTTTCTGATTGGTACTTACATAAATCAACCCATATTGCTGCCTATATTGGCTCGGTAATATCCAGGGTTATCTTGAATAACTACACTTGCTCATGGCGGCCAAATGTGACGTCATGAAATTTCCACCGATGGGGTCTGTTTATACTGGAAAACTATAAGTAGCAAATAATTCAATAGTTCAACAGTATGGCAGGGAATTTCTTGAGTTAATATAGTTTCCCAGGCAACGCCGGGACATGAGTCTTGTTAATATTATATAAATATGTTTTTTTAAATTTTAGGTTCAAGGAACAAATGACTTGAGTACACTGAGTAAATGTTCGATGGCTAAACATGGTTACTTTGCTGATGAGTTTCTTCATCATTTTGCGGCTAAAGAATGTCGAAGATCCCCGTTAATACACAGGTAATTTAGTTTTTGTTATTTATTGCCAAGTTTGTTTTTCAATTTTGATGATTTAAAAAATCTCATATATATGACTAAATCTCTTTCTCTTTCCCAGTTCTCTCTTTTCATCTCTGTATCTCTCTCCCTCCATTTTCTCCCTCTCCCTATATTTTCTCTCTCTTCCTCCCCCTTTTCTCTTTCTTTTCCTCTCTCTTTCTTTCTCTTTACCCCTCTGTCTATCTAAAAAAAAGTCCACAAACTTGTTTTGGTCAATTAGAAATTGAAGTTGTGTGAGATAGCAGAGGAATCGGAGGTATCAGAAGGCAGTGTATTCTTCATTTTTCATGGACATTAGTCAATAAGAAAGCTGTGTTGAACGTGGGTGCCACATTTGCTCACACTTGAGCAAAAAACAACGCTTCGACGATTCAGTGCATTGTTCGCAACTGTTTCCAAGTGATAAAAGGAGTTTTTTCATCTCTATATGTAAAAATGGCTGAAACATGGATCCACCACGTCACTCTGTAGTCAAATCGCCAGTCAGCTGAGTGGACAGCAACAGGTGAAAGCCATCCAAAGCGACCAAAAATGCAAACATCAGCAGGTAAGGTTTTAGCCTCCGTATTTTTGGATGCGCAACGTATTTTGTTCATCGGTTATCTTGAGAAAGGAACAACCATCAATAGTGAATACCATATAACATTATTTGAATGAAGAATATTGCAACAAATGGCCATAAATAAAGAAGAAAAAGTTATTTCACCATGACAATGCACCGTGTCACAAGTTGATCGCAAAATTGCATGAATTTCTTCCGCATCCACCTTACTCTTCAGCTCTGGCCCCCAGCGACTATTGGCTGTTTGCAGACCTCAAAATAATGCTCCAACCGATATTGATAAGTGAGGCGTATTTTGAGCCCCAAAACAAATCATTCTACAAAAAAGGAATCGAATTGTTAGAGAAATGTTGGAATCAGTGTATCACCCTAGAAGCAGACTATGTTGATGAATAAAGTCGAATTTTATCTAAAAGTTGTTTTATTAGTTATACCTGATGTGTTATAAGAAGATAGATAAAAGGATAAAAACTACTGGGTCAACGGTGATCTACTAAAACTCTGAATCTTGCTTGTTATCTTTCACACTAGATTACATCACAAACGATGAATAATTTAAATAATTAAATTATTGTAAGTCCTGGATATGACCTTAAAAGACATCCAGTGATGAGGCCTCTACTCAGGAGCTGTGGGGATTGTGGAGTTGTCCCTTAGTTGTCATTGCTTCCAGGTCAACTGTGGCTCGGAGTGGTAGTACCTGTAAGGGCCCCATCTATGAGTTAAATAGAACCTACTGGTGCTACCAGATCAGGCTGTCTGAAGCTATTGACTTCCTGACTCAAAATGCAGCAAACATTGATGTTTTATTGTTTTTTTTTCTTTGCAAAATTTGACAACTCTGAAAACTATAACCAACTTTTCACCCTATCAGAATTATACAACTGTCTAAAACAATCTCACAATACCAGAACAGGTCCAGACTGTTGATCTGTATCACTTCTTCTTTCCAACTGGAAACCCTTGACCGTTCGTGCACGTCGCCATCTTATCTTCCAACAAACAACTAACTTAGAGAAGTCACTCTCAATGCTTTTATGCTATATAAAGGAAGTGACTCTGAGACAAACTTAAAGGGAGATAACTCAGAGACAACATTGCGAATTTCTCAACCAGTTACCGGATATCTCCCTAATATACCTCCTTGACATTTTTAGTGATCTCTTGACTAAAAGCAACATCCCTAACTCATGGAAACAAGCCATAGTTATTCCAATACTTCAAACCGAAAGAGATCAATTAAACTCCACCAATTCTTTAACCATCTGCCTCTGTAAAACCTTTGAAATAATGATTAATAATAGATTAACTTGGTTCCTCGAAACAAACAATCTAATTACTAACATACAATGTGTCTACCGGAAAAATTGTGGATGCATTGATCATTTAACCAATCTAGAAAGCTACATAAGAGAAGCTTTTATAAGAGGTCAACATGTAACAACTATCTTTTTTTGACCTTATGAGACAATGTGGAAACATGGAATTCTAAAAGATCTACACAATATCGAACGAAAAGGTAGATTACTTTTATTCATCTCTAACTTTTTATTCAATAGAACTTTTAGAGTACGAATAGGATACACTTTATCAGAGACAGAACGACAAGGTGGTGTACTGCAAGGCAGCATCCTATCAACAACCTTGTTTAATATAAAAATTAATGACATAGCTAAGGAAATGACCCCCGACATAAGTGGATCCTTATACGTCGATGACCTCACAATAAGCTATCAATCCATTTGATAGAAAGCTGCAGTACTGCATAAATAAAATCAATAACTGGGCAATCAAAAACGGTTTTAAAATTTCAAAAACCAAAACTAAATGCACTTATTTTTGTAACAAGTAACATAATGACCTCAACCTACAACTTAAAGAGAAAAACATCCCACTCGTAAATCGATATTTATAGGAGTAGTATTCGATAAAAAACTGAACTTTATCATAAAAGAGAAATGTTATGAAATGTTATGAAGCACTACAGATCCATAATCAGATCAAAATTAGACGATGGATGTTTTATCTATCGATCCACTCAAAAATCGTACCTAAAACCATTAGAAACTGTTCACAACCAAAGACTGCGACTGGCGCTGGGACATCTCCTGTTGAAAGTTTGTACGTAAAAGCAAATGAAGCTGCTCTAACCCTAGAAAACATAAACTAGCCTTACAATACTATATAAAGATAAAATCATGCCCACTAAACCCAGCATACAATATCATATTTAAACCCAATTACAAAGAACTGTACCAAAGGGGGAAAAATGTAATAAACCTTTAAATAGAAGAAATAATCAAAGAAACCAACATCCCATTCAAAAAAATACATGATACCATCCAACTAATAATACCACCATGGGAAATAACACAACCAAAAGTACATTTGGAAATGAATAAACTCAATAAAACTACCTCTCATTTTTCATGAAAAACTAAATGAAATTTGTTATCCCAAATATACTGCTATATTTACAGACGGATCTAAGGACACAAACACAACAGGATGTGCAGCTGTATATGGAAACCAAACCATCTAACAACATCTTCCTAAAGAAGCATTTATTTTCACTGCAGAATCTAATGCCATAGGTTTAGCACTCAATATTATCTCTCAGAGTAAAAAGAAAAACTTCTTTATTCTTTCCGACTCCTTATCAGTATTAACAACATTGAAAAATAGAAATCTGAATAACCCACTGATCATCAACCTATTATGTAGAATAACATTGTTGAACACCAAAGACATTATATTTTGTTGGATTCCAAGTCACATAGGAATCTGAGGAAATGATAAGGCTGACACAGCAAAAGAGTCCCTCAACAACAATTCTAAATTTCCATACACAGACATCAAGACATATATCTGTAAAGAATGGCAATCTAGATGGAGCAGTCCAATAAATTGTTGACAATACAACCTGATTTAGGAGAATGGAGGCAGGGCTGTAGAAAGTCATGAAAGGAAGTCATCCTCTCTCGACTCCATATTGGCCACATAAAAGCTATCCATTCATTTCTGCTTTAACAAAAGGAACCACCATGGTGTGCGATTTGTCAAGTGCCATACACAGTGAAACACTACAATGTTGGTACTATGAAGGAACTATTTCAAAGACATCAGAATAGAAATCATAATGTCCTTTCTGAAAAATGGTGGGTTCATACCCAAAAATCTAATATCTATAAGTTAAATAAACCAAATTTCCATAGGAAAATATAATCAATTTACATATATAAAAGAAATTCATCCAAATCTGTTAAACATATAAAAATATTATAAACCTCAAGCATAAAATACTGTTGCCAATATAAATGGAGTCGGCATTAAATAACCCAAAAGGGTTGATATGTCGTAAAAACAAAACAAAAATTATTGTGTTATTTTGAAAAAAATTAGAGAAAGAGGGGGAGAGAGACAGAGGGGAAGAAAGAGAGAGACACACACAGTGTCTATTATGATATAAGAAGAGATAATAACATAAATAAAGAGTGAATGATAAGAGAAATGGAATGATGTAAATAATAAAAAGAGAGCGTCTATTATGATATCACAATGTATTCTGAAATCCTTTGACCTTGTGAAAATTGTCAATCTCGAAAAATTGGTGTTTTGTCTTGATTCTGTTACAGTTGAAAACATCGACACTGCTGAACCTTTGACTTTTCTCATCTCTCCATCTAATGCACGATGTACCAACGTTGGCCCATCAGGTCGTCTCATTCGTTAAAAATTTCTATTATTCTTTTCAGATGTTACCAGATAAGATCTTATGTGATAGATTATTTGTTGAAGGAATTTCTTAAACGAACCAGTTCAGGAGGGAAACGACGACAGGTTAGTTATATTGTTATTCAGTGGAGGGGGTCAATCATACCTGAGAGTAGTGCTGTGCATATGCAGAAAGAGGCTAATTTTTTATTCTGTCTTACTTTCTATCTATCACTTTCACCCTCTTTAAATGTATTTTGTGTGACCCCCCCCCCCCCTCGCTCTTTTTCTGTACATAGTCAATTACTCTCTCTCTCTCTGGTTACACAATTGAATGCCATATTTAATACTAACAAAGCTAGCAGAAGATACGTATAGTTTACTTTAGCATCAGGTCGTAAAATAAGGAGAATTAAAAAAAGAAATCGTAAAATGAAAATCAGAAAATATCTAAATAAATATATAAATTAAAAATAGCAAGAGTGAAGCAAGAAAAGGTAGCAATAAATAGTCATATTTTAAAAACCAAAGCGTTTTAAGTCGTCAAAATACCACCATTTTGTTCGGAATGAATATCCTTTTACATGTATTAATAAATAATAATCTACATGATATATTTGAAGAGTTTTCAGCAAATAAAGTCATTAAATTGCTAACGCCATTTTTGGTCATTTATGTCACTTTTTTTATTTTTAAACCCCCCATTCTTTTAAAAATGTCGTACCATTCGTGTAGGAGGAGTTTTGTCATGAAATTTCGAAAACAATCAGGAAAAATATAAATTTCAATTATTGTCAGGGTACAAAATTAATTGATCCATTAATTTTTATTAATTTTAAAAATAAACCTTTAACATTTGAAAAAAAAATTTTCGTACCCCAACTTGTAAATATATTAATCTTTTAACTTTTTTTTTATGCATTAAAATTATGTTGTTTTGTCTTTTGGTAGTAGTAATTTTGAATTACCCTATCCGAAAAAATATTGTCCCCTTTTGAGTGAAAGTCAGCAATTTAACTAGTGTTACTGATATAGCAATCAATCAGCAGCAGCAGCTAGTTTAAACAGTTCGTAAAATTCGTTTAAGGAGTTTTGAAAAAAAAAAAAAATTGCGCTTAAAAAAAGTTAATGCTGCTTGTGGTTCTTTTATAAAAAATATTTCAAGAAATACTGGTTTTCAAATATACTGAACTTTCGAACTTTAATTCTAGTAATAATAAGTAATAATAAGTTGCCAATTAAAAAATAAATAAGATTCTACGTTTTTTAGGCGATTACGTGTGAACACCCTAAAAATTTGGTGGAAAAAAAGACAAAAAAATAATTTAGAGTGGGGGATCAGTTTCACACATAAATGCAACGCAAAACGATCTCCCACTTCTCGGGCATTCTTGCCCTTTAGTGCAATTTTAAAAATATATTTTCAAGCTGAAAACATGATATCAAATAAACAATTACTCTACCACTAACTCTAGATTCGTATGACAAGCCCACCTCCTAAAAATGGCTTCCTTTGGACATGTCATACCATTAACCTTAAATCTGAGTGACAAGCCACCCCCTAAAAAAAACTCCCTTAACTGTGACGTACGTAATATAGTTTACTATTACGATGGCAACCTCCATCCAAAGCAAAAGCCCTTCCTTAACCTTATCACTAACCCTAAATCCGAGTGGCAAGCCCCATCTTACAAAAAACCCATTAAACTACACATAATTGTCTAAATAAAAAAGAAAAAAAGCAAATCTCCCATTAAGAAAAACACACATGATTTATTTTCCATAGAAAAAAAATTATTAACTGCCCTAAAACGCTAGAATGGCCCAGAAATGATGAACCATTTCACATTAAATTCATGCAAAACCAATACCCCCACTAAGTTTTCAGGGCGTTGATACATAATTGTTTCTAGCCCTACAACTAACCCGAGTTCCGAGTGGCAAGCCCTCCCCCACCTTCTCCCACAAAGACCCTCTTAAAACTACACAAAATTGTCTTAAAAAGAAAAAAAGGAGACCCCCCAAAAAAAACAAGAAAATGCATAGGATTTCTCTCCCATAGAAAAAAATGGTTAATTCCCTAAAACGCTAGAATGACCCTGAAATGAGGTATTATTTTACATTAAATTTATATGTGAAACTAATCCTCACTCTAAATTCTAAAATAATTGTTTTTGTTTCTTTCTTTCTGCCAAATTTTTCAGGGTGTTCACATGTAATTGCCTGAAAAAGGTAGAATCTCATATTTTAGGGAGGCAAGTGGATGATTGAGCGGAAGGTGTTAATTTACAATAATACCAAAGAAATCTTGCAATTTATTTATTTTAAACAGATCTAGTATTATATTTCAGTTTCTTGTACATAAAATATATTACAATTCAACTTTCAGTTCTCTAACTTCTTTTTTTTAATGGATACATGGTATTTTTTAAGGTATTGCAGCATATTTATGTGCATTTACTGCAGATTATTTGAAAACCATTAATTTCTGGAGATTTTCAGTGGCATATTCTGATTCCTTGTACAAAAATACACTTATATGGTACATTTCATTGCTTAATCTTGTGTTTTAACAAAGATATAACATTTTTATTGAAGAATTAATGTAAAAAATGTGACGAAACTTATATGGTCTTAAAGAAGGAAAAATATCCAATCGTGCGAGGCACAAAAATAGTCATAACTTCCTTATTTTTTGTCAGATTTAAAAAATTCAAAAAATTCTTAGATCATCAAGCTTTTTCTATATATGCCATTATTGATATATTTTAAGCAATTGAAATTTTTTTATGTGTATTGCAAGAAAAAGGAATTTAAAAAAAGTACAAAACATTTAAAATATAAAAATATAAAAAATTTAAATATATATATATAAATTTTTAAATTGCCTTTACAGGGTGCAGACGATATTTGTTCACAATTTTCAACTGCTAATTTTATGCATATTTTTTAACTTTCATTGTCAGAGTTGTCTTCATGAAAACCTTTTCTTGCATCATCATTATCGATTTAACAGCTTTTAGAAATTGACTTCCAAACAAAGCTATCTCTGCCCAGGTCTTTATCTATTCCTTTTTCGTTCAAGTCCATCCTTATCACTTCTTCCCTCGCCTTCCCCTGCCAACTGAACCAGCTTCCTCAACTATCCTACATCTACTAACTCAAGAATTCTCATCCATTCTTTCATGGCCATACCATTGAAGTCTCTTGGCATGCACACATCTCCCTACACTCTCTAGATGTAATCTTCCTCTGAGGTCCTCAGATCTATGCCTATCTTTAAGACTCGCAGTACATATCCATTGTATCATTCTCATATCATTTCTCTCCATGCAACTGACCAAGTTTCACTTCTATATATCATAACACTGCATACATATGCCTGATAGACTCTTCCCTTGCTCTGCTGGTTAGTAACGGCAGAAATTCCCTGAACTTACTCCAACCAATCCAGCTCTTGCAATCACACAAGCACCTACTCCATCCTGTGCTCCAATGGTATCACCAAGATAACTCTCAATAACTTTGCCGTCCAGATATACTTTGTCAAGATCCGAGTTCTCATCCATCATGTTTTACACTTTTTGCACATAAACTTGTTATCCTCTCTCAACCTACCTGTTATTCCACTGCACTTCTTGTGTACCCAATACTTACAAGTACCACAAAAGATTGATTTCTACCCGACTTACTTTTTTTATAAACTCTTTTTGGGAGCTTTCCAACACGACAACCACTGATCATCACTTTGGTTTTGGTAACATTCACTTTCAGACCTATACTTTCCATAGCATTCCTCCAAGTCTTTAACTTGACGAGTAGATCTTCCATTGTTTCACAGATAAGTACTAACTCATCAGCATCTCTTCTTACCAAAGCAATTCTCTTGTCTCAGGATAAATATACTTTGCCAAGGCATAAAACCAAACTGCATTTCTATCTGTTCATCTGACTTCTTATTTGCTATTCAATTATTCTCTCAATCACTTTCAGAACCTGATAGATCAACTTTAAGCCTCTATAATCCTAACCCTAACCTCTATACATACATCATCTCTTCTATTTATTCCATTGTACAGGAGTTTATTCTGCGCAATGAAATAAATATATATTTATTTCATTGTACAGTATAAACTTCTAAAGTAATAAACCGATCATTATAAATTTTGGAACATAGCTGCTAGGCATAAAGGTTAGGGTTAATATGAGCTGTATTTAGTTTAATTTAGTTTCATTCAAAGGGGGTAAAAGGAGTGTGAAGCTCTTTGTGAAAATTGAAATTCCTAGAATATAATAGATAATATTGGCACCACCTCCCATTTGAAAATTGAAATTCCTATAATATAATACATAATATTGGCACCACCTCCCATTTGAAAATTGAAATTCCTATAATATAATACATAATATTGGCACCACCTCCCATTTGAAAATTGAAATTCCTAGAATATAATACATAATATTGGCACCACCTCCCATTTGAAAATTGAAATTCCTATAATATAATACATAATATTGGCACCACCTCCCATTTGAAAATTGAAATTCCTATAATATAATACATAATATTGGCACCACCTCCCATTTGAAAATTGAAATTCCTATAATATAATACATAATATTGGCACCACCTCCCATTTGAAAATTGAAATTCCTATAATATAATACATAATATTGGAACCCACCTCCCATTTGAAAATTGAAATTCCTATAATATAATACATAATATTGGCACCACCTCCCATTTGAAAATTGAAATTCCTATAATATAATACATAATATTGGCACCACCTCCCATTTGAAAATTGAAATTCCTAGAATATAATACATAATATTGGCACCACCTCCCATTTGAAAATTGAAATTCCTATAATATAATACATAATATTGGCACCACCTCCCATTTGAAAATTGAAATTCCTATAATATAATACATAATATTGGCACCACCTCCCATTTGAAAATTGAAATTCCTATAATATAATACATAATATTGGCACCACCTCCCATTTGAAAATTGAAATTCCTATAATATAATACATAATATTGGAACCCACCTCCCATTTGAAAATTGAAATTCCTATAATATAATACATAATATTGGCACCACCTCCCATTTGAAAATTGAAATTCCTATAATATAATACATAATATTGGCACCACCTCCCATTTGAAAATTGAAATTCCTAGAATATAATACATAATATTGGCACCACCTCCCATTTGAAAATTGAAATTCCTATAATATAATACATAATATTGGCACCACCTCCCATTTGAAAATTGAAATTCCTATAATATAATACATAATATTGGCACCACCTCCCATTTGAAAATTGAAATTCCTATAATATAATACATAATATTGGCACCACCTCCCATTTGAAAATTGAAATTCCTATAATATAATACATAATATTGGAACCCACCTCCCATTTGAAAATTGAAATTCCTATAATATAATACATAATATTGGCACCACCTCCCATTTGAAAATTGAAATTCCTATAATATAATACATAATATTGGAACCCACCTCCCATTTGAAAATTGAAATTCCTATAATATAATACATAATATTGGCACCACCTCCCATTTGAAAATTGAAATTCCTATAATATAATACATAATATTGGCACCACCTCCCATTTGAAAATTGAAATTCCTAGAATATAATACATAATATTGGCACCACCTCCCATTTGAAAATTGAAATTCCTATAATATAATACATAATATTGGCACCACCTCCCATTTGAAAATTGAAATTCCTAGAATATAATACATAATATTGGCACCACCTCCCATTTGAAAATTGAAATTCCTATAATATAATACATAATATTGGCACCACCTCCCATTTGAAAATTGAAATTCCTATAATATAATACATAATATTGGAACCCACCTCCCATTTGAAAATTGAAATTCCTATAATATAATACATAATATTGGCACCACCTCCCATTTGAAAATTGAAATTCCTATAATATAATACATAATATTGGAACCCACCTCCCATTTGAAAATTGAAATTCCTATAATATAATACATAATATTGGCACCACCTCCCATTTGAAAATTGAAATTCCTATAATATAATACATAATATTGGCACCACCTCCCATTTGAAAATTGAAATTCCTAGAATATAATACATAATATTGGCACCACCTCCCATTTGAAAATTGAAATTCCTAGAATATAATACATAATATTGGCACCGCCTCCCATTTGAAAATTGAAATTCCTATAATATTGGCACCACCTCTTATTTGAAAATTCAAATTCCTATAATACAGGGTGTTTCAAAAGTCTTGGGAACATTTTAATTTAATTTAACTTGTAATGTTCCCAAGACTTTTGAAACACCCTGTATAATACATAAAATTGGCATTGAATTTGATCGATTGTTATTAAACACTAATTACGCAAGATTCCCTGAATTTTAATATCTTAAGAACTTTTAAGCTTAAGCTGTAAATCTTAATCATTTTCTAGAATCAAAATGATGTAATGAATTTTGAATAAGGATTCTAGACAAGGTTTAGTATCATTCTATCTTGATTTTAATCTTCGTAAGGGGACATAAAAGTGAGGGGAAATTATTCCTGGTTAAAATATATAGGAAAAAAGCTTTAGCAAAACAAACGTTGATTTACTCACCTTTCGTATAATATATAGTTAGTAAAGATATTTGTTCATTTGTTAATTGTGTAATATTTTGTTTCAGATCCTTTCTTTGGGTGCTGGTTTTGATTCTACTTTTTTCCGACTTAAATCTCTCGGTTTGACTGAAAACTGCATATTTTATGAGGTGAGTTTTTGCTTGACTTTTAAACTTGATTAGAAAAATATTTTAGTTGTAAGGTAGACCACTCCTATATATTCTTCAATTAAAAATATGAGTTATCACTCTTACATTATTTGAGTTATCTTTAGGAATGAAGACACTGTTTACGAATTATGTGCCATGTGATCCTTTTTTTGACATAAAAATTTGAAAATTTTCAAATATTACCAATTTCTTTTCACGGTAGTTTTTTTCTATCTGAATGCAAATATTTTTTAGTACTAGCTAAAATATGCTCCCTCCGATCACTAAGAAGTTGATATCATAGTGAACGAATATATATTACACTGACTCCCATAGGAGGAGGTAATGCCTGGGAGAACGGTCTTATGACAACAGAATAAATATTACACTCCCCTCCCTCACCCCATAAAAACAAAAAAATACCTGGGAGAACGGTCTCATGACAACAGAACAGATACTACATTACCCCCTTCTCCAAAGGAGGATGTAATATCTGGGAGGATTAGACACACACTCTTAAAAGGAGGAGGTAATTCCTGGGAGAACGGTCTTATGACAACAGAACTTGTACTATACTACCCCCCCCCCCTCATTAAAACATAATACAATAATAGATTAAATCAGGGTTGTTTTTTTTTTTTCATTCATTTAAAAATGCCTCATGATAAAACATTTTTTATAATTCCTTTGCCTTTTTGGCTCATGAAATCTTTGTATATAAATATATTTATGAAAAAATAAAATTTCCAACAAATTTAGTGTTATCTTAAGTGGATGGTTGAAAGAGAGGATTTGGAAGTCTCTCACTCGGACTCCAAAGCTCCGTTCCACTGGATGAAACCAACAACCACTCTGATGCTTCAATAAAAAAACATAATGCGGCTCACAAATAACTAGACGTTGTCTCTCACTTCTCTCTTTTCTCCTTTCTTCTTTTTACTTTTCCCTGAAGTCAGCAGATGTCAGACATTAAATGCTCAGTCAATTCCTTTTGACCAATGAGAACACAGACAATTTCGGGTTCATACTCTTCTTATCAAGATGAACTCGCCCACTTCAGTACAATAACCAGTCGCACTGTTTCTCATAGGTCGTGTGTTCGATCCTTGCTAGCAACCTCCTTGCTTGACATTAATTTTGTATTTCAGCCTTAACATCTTTGAAGAAAGGAACATAACTACTAAATTTTACAGGAAGCTTGCTTGTAGAGAGATATTCATACATTATAGATCAGCCCGCCATCATAAGGTTAAAATAGGCTATGCTGGGAGCAAGTTAACCTGCATCCGTAATAAATCAAACAAAGAGGCTGACAAAACCACATACAGAAAGCAATTCCAGCAAGTATCGAAGATGAATACCCCATACCTACCATTGAGCATCTTGGGAAACCCCGAAGACGGACACGACATACTCTTTCCAACACCTGCTTCCTGAAGCTGCCCACTCCGGCAGCAATTAACATGCAACATCCATTACAACAATACACCCTGCACCCTAGCAAACTGCCCTATGAACACCACAGGCATATGCCACCACATATACATTGTATATTGCATACAGTACACCACATGCAACAAATTCTAGATCAGTAGCACAGTGATGCCCCTACATGTTAAAACCAAAGAAAACCTACAAAATGCACCTCTTCCTTCCACAAACACATCCACACATGAAACAATATCAACAAATCAATCAAAATAGATATCCTGGCCACTGAAAGAAACATTGGCAATCTTCGGATCAAGGAATTTATACTAATATTAAAATTGCACCCAGAAATTAATAACTGACTCGAATTAGGTTCATCATTTTTACATACAATTTCACAACTCAACATGCACATACATATACTTCAAAAAAATTTTTTTTTAAATGACCTTCATATAATAATATTGACACAAATATAACATTAGAACGTCGACCAGGCATAGTTCACATTCCGGCTACAACCACCAACAATTAACGAACCTCAATCAGTAATACGATCTAGGAATCCTACCTACCACAACAAATCTAAAATAAATAAATAAATCAAGTGGATTAACAAACAGTCATCTTCAGAAACACCTGTTTTGTCTCTCTCTCTTTATATATATAAGGTCATGGTTCCAATGTTATATTTAAAATAACATTGGAACGTCAACCTGGTATAGTCCACATTTCGGCTAAAATACTAAAAATTAATCCACATTAATCAGTAATACAATCTAGGAAGCTTACCCATCACAACAAATCTATAGTAAATAAATAAATCAAGTAGAATAGCAAACACTAATAAACTTAATTGTTGATAAATTCGCCACTTCATGAGCTGGAAAACCAGACAACAGATATGTAGCAAAATAAAAAGAAATAATAAATAAATATTTGAATAATTAAATAAAATACTTTAAAAACCACATCAATTATACCACCGCACAAACAAATAAGATAAAGAAAAATAAACAAAATAATTGTAACCCTTAAATAAATACTTAAAACCCAATTTATTGATATTGCATAATTGACTATTTCTGTCTGAGTGTGTTGGACGATTTCAGAAGCAAGGTAAATCCTAATTTCTCTTTTTATTTTTGTTTTTTGTTAGAATATCCTATAGGATAATTTTCAGAAACCTTTTTCTTTTTTTAAGCCAAATGTGTGTGTGTGTGTTTGTGTGTGTGAATACGTTTCTGATTATTCTGAAAATTTGATTTCTCCAAAATGTATGGAAAATGTTTTTCTCCATTTCAGGTTGATTTTCCAAAAGTCGTAAAAAGAAAAGCCGACATTATTGAACAAATTCCAGAACTGAAATCATTGATCGGAAATAAAAGTTGTTCCACCAAAATTGACTGTGCAGGTATTTGTACTTCTATTAAATTCTTTCTTCATTAAATTATTTTTTTACCAATAGGTTACACTTATCAAGACTTGAGGATAAGATTTAAAGAGATTTTCAGTTGAACGATGAACGTCACCACGAGAGGATTGGAATCAGCAGAAGATTACATAAGAGGAATTTATACACCAAGAGGACGACTCAACAAGTATTTGTTTACATTAGACTTGAAGACGACCATGTTGTAGTTAATAGGAAAGCAGACTCGTATTTTGTTTCCACAGATTGGAATGTTCTTGGAAATAAACTTTGTTCATGGAAGTTCTGTTTGGGTTTTGGTTAAGAGAGAGAGAGAGAAAGGAAAGTTCTTTGCTATTTATAGAGAGTAGAAAACTCATTGTGGATGCATTTTCGGCAGCCCCATAACTCTTGCTTCCATTATTTTTCTCCTCAGCCTTCATTTTCCATAAGTGATGTTTCTGACAAAGGGGAAAGAAAACACTGTCTACTCGGGTGTCAATATAGTGTGAGCAGTATATGGAGATGACTTGAGTAATTCTCTTTCTTTTCTTGTTGCAAAAAGGTTATAGAAAATTCGAGAGAGTCATATGCCCAATCCGTTAAGTCTAGAGTAGCTGAGCAGAGGCTTGGTTCTCACGAGTTTTGGCGAATAACAAACAGCGTCCTGAACAGATGCGTGACCTCGATCCCATCTGTCATCAATGGGTCAGAGTGATTTCCTAAGAATCCGATGATGCCAAACTTTTTTCAAAGAACTTTGCATCAGAACCACCTACCTCCTGGATTTTCCCCATTGCTAAACTTATCAAGAACCTTGATGCCAGAAAAGCAACTGACCCTAACAACTTTGCGATCATAGTGCTGTTAAGCAACCGGAACTAGCTCCCATTCTTACAAAGCTGTTCAATCGTTGCTTATAGGAGAAATGCTTCCCAACACCTTGGAAAACTGTCAGTCTGCCCTGTATTTAAAAATACTGGGGATCGTCTCCTGTGTGTCATGAGTAAGTTTCCGGAATCTGATAAATTAAGAAGTTGTAAATCACCTCAGCAAAAATAGTATATTCAGTGACAAGCAATATGGATTTTGTAAGATTAATAGCTGATGTGCTGACTGTAATATCAGACAGGATCAGTAAATCGGTTGACGGAGGCTTTGTTTCTAGAGCAATAGCTCTAGACATATCAAAGGCCTTTGATAGGGTTTGTCATAAAGGTCTACTTCACAGGATTTCTAGATATGGAATATCTGGAAATGTCCTCTCAACTATCCTTTCTGTCTGATAGATTCATAAAAGTAGTCGTTGATGGGCAGAAGTCTGAAGCTCATAGTATCAACATTGGCATAGCTCAGGGATCTATTCTGCCTCTTAAACAGAGTCCAAAACAGAGTCTCTAATATAATAGGTCCCACACTGGCTACCATCATCGCAATGTTGTATCACTGTGCTTGTTTTACAAGTACTTCAATCGTATGTGCTCCTACGAACATGCTGCACTGGTGCACCCTTGTTGAAAATACCCCCAACCATTCACTGTAGAGGTTCTTAGATGCCAGAAGGCTTTCTACTCTAATAGCTTCTTTCCTCAAACTGCTAGCCTTTGGAATTCCCTCTTTGCTCCCTATTTCCCCGACTGTATCAACATGCAGAAATTTAAATGTAATGTGAACAAACATCTTGCTGCACAACTACCTACTTAGGATGCCCCTATAAATTTAGCCCCTAATTTACAGAAGCCTTGAATGTCTCAGTGGCAGTGTGCCTTGTCTGGGGCGAAGAGAAGTAAAAAAAAATCTAGACTACTCACGGGTCATCACAAAGCATCTCTTACCCACCCACCCACCCACCCTCCTCTCTGATTTGATTAATGACACCATCATTTTGGATATCATCCACTGTGCACGGTTATCCCCATCGCTGTTTTAATGAATAACATCACAAAATAATGAAATTATCCAGTGTAAATGGAGACAAGATAACAAGCGATCATGCAAGAATCTTAGTTGTATACTGGACCTACCGGATTTAGACAATTTGTCAGTTATTTATATATATATATTTATATATATATATATATATATTCACTGTGCGCATAGACCGTCCATGACTCTTTATACATGCATCTTTTGGTGTTGGGAGGAGAGGGTATTTTAAAAAATATTTCTTTTCCATATTCAGAACTTTTCCGAGACGACTACAGATTACTCGGAGTGGATATGACTCAAGTTAAAGGTTTGGATGATGCGTTCCGTCAAAGTGGAACCGACGTTTCTTGTCCGACATTGATCCTTTCTGAATGTGTACTTACCTACTTGACACCTCAACAGTAAGTGGATATTATTTTATCTATATAATAAGTAAAGTCAATGCTTGCCCTATTTCATTGACCATTATAGATTTCGAACCAAATTTTTCATATGCTAATCTGTTCTGCCACTCACCTAGGCCAATTCTTGATGCGTGTTTCCAAAAAATATTTCGTTCCCTTTTAAAATTTCTTAGATTTTTTCCAGATAAGCTGCTTCTCCTAACACGGTCATTTACAAAGGAGGTCATAGGCATTTTCAATCTCACGCTAATATCTACTTCTACTGCCCCCAGCATCACCAGGGACTGTTCTGTAACTTTTTTGACTATATACTATACTAGATTTTAAATCTAGATACAGGCCGCTCCCTTCAAGTACTCTTTTTCTTTTCCGGGAATGATAGAATACAAGAATAGCGATTTACCATTACAAAAAAACATAGAACCATCAATAGTAAGTGGATATTTCTTTTTTATAAACTGCATCGTAAGAAGACACTGAACATGTGAGAAAGGTTTTAGTAGTTTATACTTTTTTTTTTATTAAAGCACTTTAATTAATTACTGTTAATATCGACAAAACTATCGTATAGCAAAAATAGGACAATAAAATTACAAATGAATAACACACATTAATTTATCATGAACTGTTTAAAAAATAGTTATACAAATTAGACATTCAAATAGCTGTCTGGGTCTTTCGTCTGTACTATATATACAGCATTTCAAAATACTATGTTATTATAGTAAATATGTTAAATACTGGATTTAATTTGGAAAGAACAAAAATAATAAATCGAAGGGGTGAACTTACTATTTATTTTTCTTTACAATCTTACATAACAGCAAGTGTGGCGTAGGCTGTGTGTGTGTTGTCCGGATGATCATTAAGAATCATTTAATATTCCGGGAAAATCTTCCCTTTGTCAAAAATAGACACTAAAGGAAAAATCTGTCTGTGTGGAGAATTCGCCAAAATGGATGCCAGAGTTGGAACAAACCAGTCCCGTAGAGAATAATTAATAAATTTTAAATTTCCTAGAATTGTGTTTTGTATATAAATGTGGTGTTCAAAAATAGGTGTGTAATATTAGATAAATTAATTGGGTATTGTATGGTTATTAATTAACTGTTTGTTTTAAAATTCTTTTATTTGTTTCTGAGTGTGTTTTTTTGTTTTTCTTTTCTTTCGTTTTTTGTTATGTTTTTAATATAAAGTAATTAATTAATATTCTTTTTTTATTATAACATTTTATTAAATTTTCATTGGTTATCATATATTCAAGAAATATTATTAATTGTGGGTTTCCTTAAATTAGTGAAATTTGTTACTAATTATAGGCATTTATATATTTAGGCTTAATTGAATCTAGTTAAATTTGGCTTATAACCGTAAGACAAAACCGGTGTAAGGGGGATAACTGTGGCTGATATTAAATTAGGTCTTAAATGAGAATTCATTCATAGATTCAATCGATAGAAGTCTGTGTGTTAAATTATTTATTTATTTATATATATGTTTATTATTTTTTTTTTTTTGTGTGTTTTATTTATTATTTACTTTTTGTATATTTATTTGTATACATTTTATCTGTATTTAGATTGTGGGGTAATATTTTATATGTATTTAGATTGTGGGGTAATATTTTATCTGTATTTAGATGTGGGATAATATTTTATATGTATTTAGATTGGGGACAAATTGTTTAATTAATAATGCAAGGGTGTGAGGTGAATTATTTTGGTGGGATAGTAAGAGTAGGTCAATTATGGTTTTAGGTTGTTAGGAGTTGTAATTCCTCCTGTGACTGAGGATGTGTTGAGATAAATGTTTGTAGGGGACTACTTGATTATTGGGTGTGTGATGGTGGTGGTAGTAGTGGATGGCTCAATATAGAAGTTAAGCAGTGATGAAATTCAGGGGGGGTGAAATTGGAATGCAATGAGTGTTGGACATGAGGGTTGGTCAGTTGGTGAGAGGGTAGATTATATGATGAACAGTGAGTAGAGCTCGTGACGATTGAGTGAGGGGGTTAATCTGGAGATGAGGATTGATTCCAATGTTTCTGATAGAGGCAAAGATAGAGACATGGATGTCATGTTGAGTAGGGTTGCGTGTTTGTGGAAAGAGGATATATGGGTGTTCATATGTTCTTTGATACGTAGGTGTAACGGCCTTGTAGTGCTTCCTATAGAGAATGTATTGCATTTGGTACGCTGTAATTTGTATATACAGTTTGTGCAGTGGCATAGATCAGTGTTGGGGATATTGGGCAATTGGCCAGGGAGCAGGGTTCGGATGTGTGGTTAGTATTTCTTCTAGGGAGATGTCAGTGTGGGTTAGTTGGATGTCAAGGTTTTCTTTGTGTATAGCCTTGCGGATGGTGGTAGTGATTTTATCACTAAAAATAGGGAGTTTTAAGCAACAGGTGTTGGAGAGGGTGCAGTGTCTGCGTGTTTTGGTCTTATTTAGGTGGGCTATAGTGAAAGTGGGGTAGCCATTAGTTTGAATGGTTTGACGGAAGTTTTTAGTTTGTGTTATTTTGTCAGCAGCAGAAGAGAATTTTTTTTTGTATGCGGGTGATCTCATTGTGAGCATAACCTATTTTGGCTTTCAGGGGAAGGGCAGACTTAAAATGTATAAAGAGGTTTTTGAAGGCGGGTTTCCTATAGAAGTTGGTATGTATGGAGCAGTCTTCAGTGATGTTATAGTTGAAGTCAAGGAGAGAGAGTGAGCCGGAATCGTTGGGGTGTTCTATGGTGAATTGTATGCGGGGGTCGGTGTTGTTAAAATTGTTAAATATTTGGGTGGCTTCATCACGAGGGGATGTGAGGATAAGTATGCCATCTATGTATCTGGAGAAGAATATATAGGAGTGGTAGCTGCTTAGTGCTTGTTGCTCCAGCCGGTTCATGTAAGTGATGGCTAGGAGACCGGAAAGGCTAGAACCCGTGGGGAGGCCGGTGATTTGTTTAAATGTGTCTTGCTGGAAAGTGAAGTAGCTATTGTCAATAATAATGTATAGGAGTTTGTGAATGTCAGTAGGTATTAGTCCGAAGAGTTTTAGCTTGTCAGAGGATGGTATATGTGGTCAGTGATGAGATCTAAAGCAGGGTGTGTGGGTATTGAAGTGTAGAGGGAGACGATGTCGAGGCTGAATATGTAGTTGTTGGCGTTGGAGTGATGCAGTCTGCTAATAAAGCAATCAGTTTTATTGGCAAAATTAGTTGAAGTGAAGTGTAAAAAGACAAGATATTAAATCTATATACCGTCTGAATGTTTATAATGTTGCAGATATGTTTATAATGGTGATCTGTTAAAGGCATTGATTAACAATCCATTCTAAGTGATAGTCTTCTTGCGGTTGAAAGGTCAATCTTTACAAGAGACGAGTAACATAAAAAGAACGCAGATAATTTCTGTAATTGACTGAAATTCAGAATGAAATATTAATTTAGTAGACGGGAACATATCGATGGCTTTGAGAAATAGACTTAACTTTATTGTATGTCAACCTTTGATTTCAGCAATTTACAATTCAGCAACAAATTCGGACCAGCGCGTGCATCGTTGACGGTCCTTGGTCAAAGAGAAGAGATTTAATCAAGATTAATTGCGAGGGTCGATCGCATGATGATTAAGGGCTGGACCAATGTGTCTAATGTGATGAGTGAGTGCAACTCAATAAACCTTGAGCTTGAGAATTGATCTCTTCTTGTGATGTATGATATTTCGTTTTTCTTTTTTAGTTCAGATGCTGTCATCCAGTGGGCTGCGGCGACATTTACAAATTCTGTATTTGTTGATTACGAACAGGTTAGTTTGAACGTTAAAAAAATATCAGTTTTTCTCTTTTTCTTAATTTTTGTTTTCTAGTTGAAGTACCTATCCATGTCAGGTTTCTCAAATCTTCCCAAACTTTAAAGCCAGCGTTAAACTAATACATATGTTTCATCCTAACTTTTAGGTATTTAGTGACCACCACTTTCGGTGTTGTTGTCGATAACACACACGCAAGAAGGAAAGGACAATAGCCAACAGTTTGATTTACAGATGTGACAGTTGTTTCAAACCTTTCACTTTTCTCTTTTTTATCTATCTAGTTAGCTAATGTATGATGTACCAAGGTTGGCCCAATGGGTCACAGGTCGTCTATTTATAATTAAAAGCAAGAATACATTAATACAAATAAATAAATAAAAAAAAAAACAAGAAATTCAAAACATGAATAAATGCATCTATCCTAACTTTATTAAAATCAAAACATGCTTATTTATTCTAATGATATAAGAATCTTTTGAAATACACTATATATAGTAATCTCCAAACTCTTTCGAACAGATATTCCTTATTTGCATATTTTTTTTTTTTTTAAGTTTCTAATAAATTAATATTCTGTAATATTCATTTCAAATTTGAAATTGTTTTGTTGATAGTACTCTTATTATAATAATTAATTTATTAAAGCTATTTAATAAAAAAAGGATAAGTTTTTAAAAACTTTTTTTATAATTTCATTTTCAAGAGAGGTAATTTACATGAAAACTTCCGGAACTAGTAGAACGTCAAATGTCGCTGAGATGTGGAGAACAGATACTACACTTTGAAATATTTATTCGCAGAAAATATAAAAAATTTATATTTCAAACAAATTAGGCACAAGGCGATCAAAAGTGTGGGGGGAGGAAAAGGGAGTCATTGGTCATCTTTGGTTTAACGTGATAAAAATGTCTATCCTACTCTTAACTCGAATCATCTCAGTCACCACAATACCACATTTATTCTAGCGGACGTCCTACTTAAAATATCCCCAACTACTTGGCCATCGTGACGCTCGCTAGCCTCAAAATTATATTTATGTACTACACTTTGGTCGTAGCCAAAAAGCGAAGGAACCATAAAAAATGTTTTTGTGATGAGACATTTTTAAAAATGAATGAAAAAAACTCAAAAACTCTATTTAACCGGAATATCTTTGTATGGATGGGAGTAGTGTAGTATCGGTTCTGTTGTCATAAGACCATCCTCCCAGGAAATTACCTCCTACGTTTTTAAAGGTGTGTCTGTGTAGGGGGAGGGGGATCTTTCCAACTATTACATCCTTCTTTATTGTGTAATCTTTTATTGGTGAAGGGTAGTGCAGTATCGGTTCTGTTGTCATAAGACCATCCTCCCATAAATTACCTCTATCCTAACATTAAAACGGTTTATGCTCATTTAATTTTGTGTAGTATATTTTCATTCATTATGATACATTGCTCCCAGGCATTACCTGCTCTTTTTGAGAGGGGGGAAGCAGTATCGTATATGTTTGTTCCTCACGATACCATCCTCCCAAGATTACTTTCTTTTTTTTTTGGTGTTATGTACTACCTATTCTGTTATGATATGCTTCCAAGCATTAACCCCTCCTTTTTTGGAAGGGGGTAGTGTTAGTTCATTCATTATCTCCTCCTTCAGGCGTCAGTGTTGGAGGGAGCATATATTTGTTGGTTATAAAATAAAGAGGAACATACCTGTGTCCGGCTGCTTCAATAATCATGTATACAAATTTATATTTTTATGAAAAAAAAAGGCTTGATCTTAATAGTAACTGATAATAATAAAAAAGAAAGAAAATAATAATCATGTATGCAAATAAAATATTTACTTTGGAAGTTAGGTTTTACCAATTTCACCAATACTCCAGCTATAATCTGGGATGAACATCATTAATGTGCTCATCTGCCTCCCCTCGGCTTTCTAGCTCCCTTGTCTCTCCTCTTATTAATAATTTCTTGATGTGTATCATTTTCAATTTTATTGTTTCAGATAAATCCTGATACAGCATTTGGATCAGTGATGTAAGTATTTAATTTATTGCATCTTGCTTATACGCTGCCAAGCATGATGCCGCCTCGGCCAAGTTCAGTGACATTGACCCCAAAAATAACTTTATCAACAAAGTGGCAAAGAGAACAAGGATGTTATAAGTGTGAAATGTATAACGGATGATGATGGGCAACTGTGCCTAGATAACGAGGCTAAGCATAGAGCCTGGCAACAGCATTATAAAACCTTGCTTAATATTGCATTCCCCTGAAACCCGGACCATCTATCATTAGAGCAACTAGTGCAATGTCCAGCACTACAGATCAGCTCAAGCATGATGAAGAATGGCAAAGCTGGAGGACCTTCTGGTATAGTCCCTGAAATGCTGAAAGCATCTGGTAGGGTCGGCATCCTAATCCTAACAGACATAACAAATGCTATCATAAGAGAATAGCGTGTGCTGGAGTGAGAGTTGCATTGTCAGTTGCTGCAAGGGGAAAGGAGACGCACAATCATGAGGTTATTATAGAGGCCTGAAGTTCCTAGAAACAGAAATGAAAGTGATTGAACATGTAGCAGACTACATCATCAAATAGCAGGTTGACATAGATCAGATGTCAAGGTTGGAGTTCACCAGGGATCTGTCCTTAGCCCGTTACTTTTCATCATAGTCTTTGAGGCACTGTCAAGAGAGTTTCGATTGGGCTGTCCATGGGAATTATTCTATGCTTGTGACTTAGATATCGTTGCCGAGTCTTTGGAACAGTTAAAGAACAAACTGGAAATATGGAAAAACGGTCTAGAGATTAAGGGTTTGAGAGTGAACTTGCCTGAAATCAAAGTGATGGTGTGTGGCTCTGGTCTACAATCCCTAAGGGACTCTGGTCAGTATCCATGTTCTGTATGCCGGAAGGGTGTGAGAAGCAATGCAATACAGTGTAACCTATGCCTACTGAAGATTAAGTTAGCTCCGAACTCCAACTTCACGTGTAGGAGATGCATGGTACAGGTGCATCCTATTGACAGTGGTCCCTACAAAGAGATGGCACTAGATGACAATACGCTGGAAGTAGTAGACTCTTACTGCTATCTAGGAGTACAGTCACAAGAGTGAGAGCCGCTTGGGCAAAACTTTGTGAGTGGTTGCCTCTGATAACATCACGTGCTGCCTCTCTCTACATCCAGAGTAAGTTGTATAGCAGCTGTGTCAGGAGCGTCATATTATATCGCAGTGAATGCTGGGCCCTCATCCAGTCCTCTCTCGCCCGTCATCAGCGCAATGACAGATCCATGATTAGATGGATTTGCAATGTGAAATCTAACCAAACCCAACACATCAGGTCAGAGGATGTACTGAAAACACTACACTTGCACAGCATGGAGGTTATCCTACGAATAAATCGATTGCGCTGGTATGGTAATGTGGAACGTTCATCCTCCTGAATAAACTGTTTCATAAGCATGAATGTCATAAATCGCAGGAGGGTTGGCCGGCCAAGCAAAGCTTGGAAGCAAGTGGTTGGACAAGATGGCACAGAGTGGAATTTAAAGACTGCTGAACCGTGTGAGGTGGAGAGTGAGCTTGCGTAATATCATTGAACGTCTGACCCCTGAACAAGGGAAAAGGGACATTAAATAAATAGAAGAACTATCACTATTTTCATATATATATATATATATATATATATATATATATATATATATATATGAGAAAGGAAGGATGAAGGTAATCTGACGTAATGGGAAATGAAAAAGGAAAAACCAAAAAGGATGTTTTTTTTATATATTCATCAACGTTTCGTCTTTATTTGTAAGACTTCCTCAGGATGATAATTTTAAGAAAAATGTCATGCAAGTACGTGAAAATATTGGGTTGACATGATGGGTTGATGAGAAAAAGTAGTAGCCACTACTGGGTGCGCAGGCCCGAGGTCCGGGCTTAGTGAAGTCAGTAGCATGGAATGAAATTAATGAGGATGGTTTCCAATTTGTTTTTCTTGAATTTATTACCAAAAATCTTTTGTAAATACAATATTATTTGATGCTAAAAGGTTTGGGTTCGTGGTGAATGAAACCCCACACACACACATTTTCATCTTTATGACTAATCTGACGGTATCTCTAAAAAATATAGATGTTGCTGAAATATGGTTATTTATACTACTAGTCCTAAAAAAGGACCATGGGTGCTGATGGGTTAAACAGATTTTGAATGAACAATTGTAATTTATAGCAGTCATAAACATTGGCATTTCTTTTCTCTTGTGGAGAGCAGCCCCTGTGAGGTGGTTTGGTCACACGATTACCAATCAGACTCCAAGAGATATTAATATTCTTCCTATTTAATAATAGATTTAACGGAATTATCAAATAACAAAAAAATCATTGGTAGTTTAATTTACGTAGGGATCTGTACCAGATCTGGGTCTAAATACTAATTTTGTTTCACCAATTTTTCCACTATTTGGACATTTTGTACAAAATATATTCTTCAACGCATTTGCGTCTATCCTGTTCTTATTACGATTAAGTAATTTGTTCATAGCTAAAACGAAATACTTCTCAGCCTGTAAAAATTATACACATCACGTCTGAGCGTATCTTTCTACCCTAGATTTTTATTAGTGTTGCCATTATACATCAGACAGTAGGTGTAATATTTGACAGACACTCTAATCTTTGGCCTTTTAGCTAAGAGCAAAGTGTAATATCTGTTCTGATACTTCACTTCATTTTTTTCTGTCCTTGGTCAATGGAGGAAAACTCCTACTAGACAGAGGCAATTTTTATTTTTGTCCCAATCCAGTGTCCCTCTTTTTGGGGAAATGGATTTTCCTCACATTAAAACCGAGTTTTTGTCTAACTTTGCGCTTGTGGGGAGTCAATTAAATAGGGGCATTCCAATCTTTATGACTAACTAAAAAAAATCCAGATGTTGCTGAAATATGGTTAATTATCCTTCTGGTCGTAAAAGAAGGACCATGTGCACGATTGGGTTAATACTAAATTTTTTGAAAAGGGTGTGAATTTTGCTACTCATCTGTAAAAAAATTTTTTATTTCAGGACGAGGCACTTTGAAAGCAACGGATCCCAATTGAAGTGTATTAACACGTATCGCAATATTCAATCGCACAAAGAACGATTTCTAAAACTGGTAAGTCAATCAGGAATGGGAGTACTCCACTTTTTAAAATCTACAAAAAGCGGATTTCAGCAGATGAAAATCTTTACAGATGTGAGTTCTCATCTTTTTGGTAGAAATCCTCTTTTTTTTAAATAAGAAAAAGCTGATTTTTGGCAAATCGCTAGAGCCTTGCCTCCTTATTTTTCGTTACTATTTTGCTGAATTTTCTTTTTTCTTTCTCCTCTCATCTCTCACTTTATCTTTTTCTCTTCTCTCTCCGACTTGTTTTGCTTTGCTTTCCTTTTTCCTCTTATGAAGGTTCTCTCTGAAAACTGAACATGTTAATTTTGCCATGAAGGCAAAGACTTAAAACGATTCATGAAGAAAGTAAGGGAGTTAGATGCTTTTTGTTTCATTAAAGAAATACTGAAGAAGAAAAAATGACTGAAATCGGCATGACCCCAAAAGAGTTGATATGTCGTAAAACAAAACAAGCAAATCAAAAGAATCTTGCAATCGGCATTATTTTAAATTTAAAAAACGAGATGTGATTTTGAAATAGTTGATGAAAGATTGGACAGCATTGGGAATCTGCAGAGATTTTATGCCACTCTGACTCCAAGGAACACCACCATTCGTTATGCCTCCTTCTTTTCTATTGTCAGAGAATACTTTGCAATTCTGATTTCAGTATTTCTATACATTACATTAATTCGATCAGAGTATTTGTTGTAAGCAGCAAATTCCCACCCCTTCATAGTAGAAGTCTCCAGATGCCACAAAACTTTCTACTATAATAACTTGTTTCCTCGGACCACTTGCCTTTAGAATTTCACAGAAGTACATCCTATGCTGATAATTTTCCTTTCTTCCTGTGTACATAAAACTAAATGGAACTTCCATGAGCAAAGTTTCTTTCCTAGAACTACCCATCTGTGGAACACAATTCTACGGGGCTCCTTCTAAGCTGACTACAACATGGGTCGTTTTCAAGTCATTGTAAACAAATTCTTGTTGAGCAATCGTCTTAAATGATCAAATTCTGCCCAGTTTCAACCATGTTACAAATCCTAATGATGTTGTTGTTAAATATCCTAATACCATCCACTGGTCATCCAATTTTTTTTAACAGTCCTTCTGGTCCAATTGTTACTTAACTTCTGAACCCATCCAACATGGCTACCAGACTCTTACAGATCCTAGCTCTGGTGGCCATTCCTTAAACCAAGGGCAGTAACTCATATGACATTAACAGTTGTTACACCCTCCACCTGACAAACTCTTTAACGCTTATTCTCGAGTGACCTTTGCAGGGATGTGAGATGCCAAAAGCAAGAAAAGCTGAAATCGAGATGAATTTCCAAACCTAGGAGCACCACGCTTCTCTCCCCTCCACACACGGGTCGAATTCCATTTTTTCTGATTTGCAAAAAAATTGTCATTCTGCTAAAATGCAGAGGTCTTACAATATGACTCATGAGTTTTTGACTGATTAGTACATAAAAAAATTTGTTTTTTGTCCCCCACCCGGAATATATCTTTCCCGGGCTTTTCTGTTCTTTTGTCTACCATATCAACTACTATCAACTATCAACAATCCTATCAACTACTCAAGCTTCAAGTACATAAAAAAAGATTGTTTACAGGGTATTTGTTACATAACCCAACTAGCAGCAAATTCCCAGTTTTTTTTAATCATTTTTTAGGGCTGGTCCTTTTGTGAATGCAGTGACATGAACACCGCTTACATTAATCTGATCTCTGAGGAAGAGAAGAAAGAATGTGAACAACTTGAACCATTTGACGAATTTGAAGAGTTTCACTTAACCTGTTGTCATTATATGATCTTGTGTGCACATAAAAAGGACCCGCAACCCTATTTGTATTATACGACAAGTAAGTAAATAGTTTTTTGCTCTCTTTTAATCGATGCAAAGGATCCATTATATTTTTGGAATCACATGGTCATTAATTTTCAAAAAAATTTAATTGTAGGTTGATTTTTTATAAATAAAAAAACATTACATTCAGGTTATACCTTTAACTGATTCAAGTATTCTTCAAGTTAAAATGAGTTATGATTTTTAGCTGATTATTTTCAAAATGTTCCATATTAGCAGTCATCTTAAGCAAACTATGTAATTTAAAATATAAATTGCAGCTAATATAATTATACAGAAAATGAATTAGTGAATCAGAATTCAGAGAATCAACCTTCCCAGAGATATGGTGCTTCTGATAGTGAACTACTTCCCCGCCGGTCTAGCAGGATTCGCAAACCAGTCCAGCGTCTGGATTTATAAAACTTTCTGATAACAATCTCTGTTACAAGTGGGGGAGAATGTTATGTATATTATATTTCTTCAGCTGCATTTGCCCAGGATTGAACTCAGCACCTTGGGATTACGAGATGGATTACGTGCACTTGCATATATTTCCGTTAAAGTAAAATTACTGGGTTTTCTTGTCCACGTGACTTTTTAATTTAAATGCGTTCTCTTTCTTTTACCATATATACGTTCTTGGCCTCTTGCCTTGTTGGCATTGTAGTTTTGAATTAATTGAATAAAGCCTTAGAAAAGGTTTTTCTATTCGTGTCTTCTTTTTACATTACAATTTATTCAATTAATTCATTTACTAAATTTCTCATGGATAAGATTATTCGTCTGGACAAGTTTGATATATCTTCTGCAGACCCTCAGGCTGGCAAGCTCTGGAGACTATGGTACCGTAATTTTACTTATTACTTATCTACTATTGCTTCTTTAAATCCAGACAAACTCGAAGTCCTTTATTTAAACATTGGTGCTACCGTTGCTGACATTATCGAGGGTTGTTCTGGATTCGAACATGCTGTTGAATTGCAGAAAAGTGTTTATGATAAGTCTCCAAGCGTTATTCATGCTAGACATTTGCTTTCTACACGTCTACAACAGGAAAATGAGTCTGTAGACCAGTACCTTCAGGCCTTGAACCGACTTGCCGCAGACTGTTGCTTCAAAGATGTTACTGCTACTACTTACAGAGATGAATCTGTCCGTGATTCATTTATACGTGGTCTCCGGTCTTCCGTAATACGTGCCAGACTACTTGAAAATGATACGTTAAATCTCAAGGAGGCTACTCAATGTGCTAGAACTTTAGAACAGGCTCAATTTCGTGCTGAGTTATACGCTTCTCAGATTGGACCTACCGTTGCTGCTACCACGACTAAAAATGTGTTTACTGATTCTGTCGAGGAGGCCACTATTACTGCTCCTATGGAGTGTGAATCTGTACAATTGTCTGCTGCCCTTCCTGCTCATGGAAAGTGCTACAACTGCGGAGGGAAACGTCACATTAAGGATGATCGCCGCCACTGTCCTGCCTGCGATAAAGTATGTCGAAACTGTGGCAAACTCGGCCATTTTGCCAAAGTTTGCCGTTCTACCATGTCTACACCTTCACGTTCCACCTCAGCTATTATAGTAGCCCGTGCTAAAGATGATGATAGGTTCCCTCCTATTACTAAAATTGTAAAATTAAAGGGTAAACGATTAACTGCTCTCATAGACACCGGCAGTTCTGATAACTTTATCAGTGCTTGTATTGTTAAAACAATGAAACTGTCTACTTCTAAACGGAATTCCGTAATTTCCATGGCATCATCGGCCATTTCCCTCAAGCTATCTGAATATTGTACTGAGGACGTTATCTTCAATGGTTACGAATATAAAGAAATTGACTTCACAGTACTTCCTGATTCCTGTATGGATATTATACTCGGAGTGCCCTTCTTAAAACTACACCAGAGTATCACTATTTCTTTTGGAGGGTCTCAGGATATTCTAAAAATCTGCGCTTTAACCAAAATCAGTTGTGCACCCGTTAAATTGTTCCGAAACTTGACCCGTGATTGCAAACCTATTGCTACTGGGTCCCGAAATTACCGTGCGGAGGACTCTCGATTCATTGAAAAAGAAATTCTACAAATGCTTGAGGATGATATAATTGAACCAAGTTACTCTCCGTGGCGCGCTCAAATTGTTGTGACTTCGTCAACTAATAAAAAGAAACGATTGGTAGTCGATTTCTCCCAAACTATTAACCGTTTCACCTTACTTGATGCATACCCCTTGCCACGAATTGGGGATCTCGTTGACCAAATAGCCCAGTATCGTATCTTTAGTATAATTGACTTGTCCAAAGCATACTATCAGATTGAAATTTGCCCTGAAGATCGCCCCTATACGGCCTTTCAGGCTGGAAACCGTCTGTACCAATTTAAACGAATACCCATGGGGGTCACAAACGGGGTTTCTGCCTTTCAACGATTTATGAATTCTTTCATTTCTGATAACAAATTACCTGGAACCTTCTCGTATATAGATGATATAACTATTTGCGGTAAAACCCAGGAGGAGCATGACGTCAATTTGGAGTATTTCTTAAAAGCTGCCTCGACATACAACCTCGAAATAAACCGGGAAAAATCAAAGTTTTCACTTCGTTCTATTAACGTGCTTGGATACCAAATTTGTAACGGAACTCTTCAACCTGATCCAGAGCGTTTGAGACCTCTTTTGCAAATGCCTCCCCCTTCCGATTCAAAATCGTTAAAAAGGTGTCTTGGTATGTTTGCTTACTATGCGAAATGGATACCTAAGTATTCATACAAAATTCGTCCACTGGTCGAAAATAAACAATTCCCTATGCCTCCTATAGTTGTAAATTCTTTCGAAAAACTCAAGAAAGACATTGCTGAATCATCCGTAAAAGTTATTGATGATGAATTGCCGTTTATTATTGAAACCGATGCCTCAGAAAAGGCTATCGGAGGCACTCTTTTACAAGCTGGGAGACCTGAAGCATTCTTTTCTCGGTCGTTAAACCTCTCTGAAATGCGACTTCATATAGTCGAAAAAGAAGCATATGCCATAGTCGAATGTGTTCGTAAATGGAGAGATCTCATTGTTGGGAAACATTTTACTATTATTACTGATCAACAAGCCGTATCTTTTGTGTTTAAACCTGCTAATCGTGGAAAAATTAAAAACGATAAAATTATACGGTGGAAAATGGAACTTCTTCCCTTTTCATATGATATAAAACACCGTCCCGGGAATGAAAATATTGTCGCTGACACATTATCCAGAGTATGTGGTGCTGCTGTTTCTTCCTTGGAGGAACTAAAATCAATTCATGATTCCTTAATACATCCTGGAGTACAACGCTTTTGGCATTTTGTAAGGTCACAAAATTTGCCATATTCACTTGATGAAATCCGACGTGTGACATCTCAATGTACTACTTGCGCCAAAATAAAACCCCAATTCTTTACTTCTACTAATAATATTCTTATCCGTTCTACTGCTCCATTCCAGCGTCTTTCTGTCGATTACAAAGGACCTATCCCGGCATCTTCATCAGGTTGCCGTTACATATTTACAGTCGTCGATGAATACAGTCGATTTCCGTTTGCTTTCCCTTGTCGTGATTGCTCCTCTCAAACCGCGATTCAGTGCCTGGTGAATATTTTTTCTATTTTTGGACTTCCCTCATTCATCCATTCCGATCGAGGAACTTCGTTTATGTCGGAGGAATTCAAACAATTTTTGCTGCGACTTGGAATTGGATCCAGTAACACTACTGCGTATAACCCAAGAGGTAACAGCCAATGTGAGCGCTATAACGGCATTATTTGGAACACCATCTTATTAGCTTTGGGATCAAAACGGTTACCCATTAGCGCTTGGCAGGATGTTCTACAGGATGTTTTACAAACTATTCGCTCTCTACTATGCACCTCCACAAATGCTACGCCTCACGAACGCATGTTCAATTTTAAAAGGCGCTCTTCCACTGGCACTGCATTACCTGTTTGGCTCTGTGAGCCTGGGGAGGTGTTATTAAAGCGATTTGGTAACAGGAGTAAATATGACCCGATCGTTGAGGTAGTGGAACTCCTCGAGGCTAACCCTACACATGCAAGAATACGATATCATGATGGCCGGGAAGATTCAGTAGCACTAAGACATTTAGCACGTTTTCCACGCTCGGGTCGATCTCAAGATTCTGCTGAAAACGTTCTACCTGACATGGGCCCTTTGCCTGATACAAGTTCCACAAATACTCCTTCACCTAGGGAAAGTTATACAGAAAATGAATTAGTGAATCAGAATTCAGAGAATCAACCTTCCCAGAGATATGGTGCTTCTGATAGTGAACTACTTCCCCGCCGGTCTAGCAGGATTCGCAAACCAGTCCAGCGTCTGGATTTATAAAACTTTCTGATAACAATCTCTGTTACAAGTGGGGGAGAATGTTATGTATATTATATTTCTTCAGCTGCATTTGCCCAGGATTGAACTCAGCACCTTGGGATTACGAGATGGATTACGTGCACTTGCATATATTTCCGTTAAAGTAAAATTACTGGGTTTTCTTGTCCACGTGACTTTTTAATTTAAATGCGTTCTCTTTCTTTTACCATATATACGTTCTTGGCCTCTTGCCTTGTTGGCATTGTAGTTTTGAATTAATTGAATAAAGCCTTAGAAAAGGTTTTTCTATATATACGTTCTTGGCCTCTTGCCTTGTTGGCATTGTAGTTTTGAATTAATTGAATAAAGCCTTAGAAAAGGTTTTTCTATTCGTGTCTTCTTTTTACATTACAATAATTATGTTGCCAATAACACAATACAACAATAACAAATGAAAATTGGCAAGTTAGAAGTTAGATTTGTCAGCTTGAATGTTATTTTGGTCTGAATTCAACAAGATAGGTTTATATGTTAGTGATGATGAGATGCTCGATGTAACGTCTGTTTTACATGCTGGCATGTGTTCAATGGTAAATACTGACCCAACGAGTCATACGTTGTATAGTTTATTACTAAAACTCTGTTATCTTGCCTGAATGTGTCAGAGTGTACTTTTCATGTGTACATGAATGTTTCAGATGGCGGGAGGAAGGGTCAATGATGAGAGAAATGGAATGATGTAAATAATTAAAAGAGAGAAAAATGGAGGGAAAGACGGAGGGTCGGTTACGCTATCACAAGAGAGTTTCATAAATATTTTGAATTTCCAAATTTTTATGAAACTCTCATGATTTCATAATAGTCCACTTTCCTCTGCTTTCTCCCCTCTCTCTCTCTGCTGTCTCTCCTCTTTCTTTCTCTCTGTTTTTATTTATTTTTATCATTTCATTCCTCTCTTCACTTCTCTTACCATTCATTTGATAAGTAAAGATATTTTCGAACACAATCGCCATATATATCTTGGCAAAATGTACTAGCTAATAGATCAACCAGTAACCCTACCCACATCAATATTTAACACTCTCGACGTTGCTGCAATATTTTTTTTTTTTTTTTTCAGATTTAAAGTCTGAAACTGAAACGGTTTCTTTGTCTGGTGAAATGGTGGTTGTGCGAAATGCCGACCCGAAAGTGGCTGATACTCAAAAAACACTTTTGAAAAGATTCGGCCATTCCTGTATTTTATCTTCTGATGGACTTTTATTTATTTTCGGAGGATTTGGTAAAGAAAACGGCAAATTCCAGCGAATGTCAAATCTTGTGATTTATGATATAGAAAGTTCCAAAGTCATCTCTTTAGCCGTGCCTCAGAATTTGCCAGAATCGCATTGTAAGTGTTAAACATCTAATACTCAGTTTCAGAATTTTTGAGATGAGGATTGAGACTTTAGATTATTCGGACTACTTTTCTTATCTTGGTTGTTATTTTCACTATGTTTCGGCCGATGTAACCTCAGACCTTCTTCAGTTATATCTAGTCGAACTCAAGAAAACTCTTTATTTAATCTATAGTGGTAGATTGTTCTCCTTCTGTTAGCAATGACCAGGTAGAAGTCTTAAGTAATTCTTAATTGTTTTTTTTTGTTGTTTTTTTAACTTTGTTTGCCCCAAACAATGTAAGTTTCCACTGTAGACATAAGGGGCTGAGAATTAGGGTAAAAGTTTTGAGGATCTTCCTAAATTGGGAGCTGTGCAACGAGATGCTTGTTCAAATTAGTTTTAAATTTCTGCATGTCGATACAGTCGAGGAAACAAGGAGCCAGGAGGGAGTTCCAAAGGCCGGCAGCACGAGGAAAGAAGCTATTGGAGTAGAAAACTCTTCGCAATCTGGGGACCTCCACAGTGAATGGATGGGATTTAGCTGATTGTCGGGTTGGTCTAGTGTATTTACATCGAGGGGGAACCAAAGGAGTAAGTTCATCGGATCACATTCCATTGAAGTACTTGTAAAACAAGGATACAACATTGCGGCAATGGGACAGGGGCTGGAACTTGGTGGATAGTAAGGGACCTATTAGATTAGCAACTCTTTTTTGGACTTTGTCTAAGAGGGAGAGACTAGTGGATGGTACACCAGTCCAGATGTGACAACAATACTTCATACATAGGCGGATGATGGCTTTGTAGAGATATAGGATACTGTCAGGTGTGAGAAGTTTTCTAGCACGGTAGAGGGAGCCCACTTTCTTTGCAGCAGCCTTGGCAATGTTATCTATGTATTTGTTCTTAGCATCACCCATACAGAGGATTGAACCTTGAGAAAATTGTTATTAAGAACTGATTGTTACTTTGCACTTTTATCCGTTTCCCCACTTAGAAGACGGACGACATATTCTGGTCAATAATTGAAGTATTCTCAAAATTTAAAGTGCATCTAGTAGAGAATTCTTTGCTGCTCATTCAAAGAAACCGCCCCAAGCGTCCATCATGTCCTCCAGGTGAAACTTTAATTTGGAGCATGCAGCCTTCACGGTGTCCGTCAAAAGACGCCTGAACACCAGTTTGGTCCTGATACTTCGATCGTCCTTGATGTTGTAGGCGATATGGTTGGTGTATTTCTCAACTGCACCTCACACATAATAGTCCATGTTGGTTGCAATCAGGCGAGTGAGGGCTCAGATATTGGAACTGGTGGAATCGTAAGAATTCTCGGACAGCCACTCCTGCATTTTCTCCAAAGTGTCATACTAAGCTAAGTCCTTCTGCCACACGTACAGTCTTTTTGCAACCACCCTTTCCTCCTAGCGTTTTACAACACTGGACAACAACTCAATATAGCCATCTAAATTGAGTCGCAGTCCCATTCTGAAGATGTGGAGCAACATGACATGGCCTTCACTGAAAATGCACCGAAAGACCATCACAGTTTGAAAGAACTAATTATTACTTTGCACTTTTATCTGTTACACCACTAAGAATACGGATGCGCAGAACTTCATGCTGACTGTAAGCTAGCCACCAGTTTTTCTGCACATTGTGCAACTGGTCCTTAGAATAACCAGAGCATTCCCGATTCGACTAAATGTTTGACCGTAGGTCTTTGCGGTAAGTAGTTGGTCCTTGCAACTCTAGTATGAGGAATCCTAGCAGAGATCCTCGTTCTAACCCTAAACCTAACCCTAGCAGAGATCCTCGTTCAGTGCTTTCTTCATAGTTGCCACTCTGATGCCAATCTTTCTCGCCAAGGATCGCATTGCCTTTTATGGATCTTGCTGCATCTTTTTTGCAGCTTCTGAATGAATTTTGTTGCGCAGACAATCAGAATACCTGCTAGTATGACCCGTCCTGCTAACCACTGCTTCCACATCGCTGTTGCTATTTTCTAACTTAAAGCTCACAGTCTTCAAGGAGACCTGAGCTTTTCATCTGGTGGAAATCATTTTGATGCGGTCGCTCTCTTCTTATATTCTGGTGCTTTCCATCGTCTCCAGCTCTCAAACTTACCAAGAGTACACAGAAACGGCTATATGTTGCACTTTACTGCTATTAAATACTTCAGATGATTCTGAAATGAAAAAATATAAATAATATCAAATTTATCCTGAACATCCTGCATATCTACTAACCCAAGCACTCTCATCTATTCTTTCAAAGTGACTAAACCAACAAAGTTTCCTGTTTTGCATATATCTCTCTATACTGTCCAGATTTAGTCTTCCCCGGAGGTTATCAGATTTAAGACTCAAATTATGCATCCATAATATAATTTCTCTCCATGCAACGCATATCCTCAACCCTTACTTCCATAAATCATTACACTGCACTCACATCGTTGACAGCAAAAACACCCTAATTCTTGCTATCACACTAACACTTGCTCCACCTTCTGGTTACAATCAAAGTGTAGTATCTCTTATGAAATATGTTTAAATTTTATTCCCAAATAAATAGCTCAAAGTGTAGTATCTGTTCTGTTGTCTTCATCAGTCATTGGAGAAGAAATGCTTCTCGACTGAGGCAATATTTTAGTTTAGTCCTGATCTAGAGCATCCTGGTTCGTAGAGGGGTATTTATTCTGAGAAAAGATACTACACTTTAATCATAGCCAGAAAACTGTTCCTATCTACAACCAGCACCAGAAGTATTTTTGTTGCTTTTCCATTTTTAAGAGGAATGACTCGTTTTGACTGTTATTGTGTTGGATAATTAAACTATTTGACATAGGGAGCAAAAGTTCCAAAAGACTTTCATAAATATTTAATAATATATATAACAAATACTGTCCTAATTTTCTTTTTCTTTTCAGTTTCGCAAATGTATCAAAGTATTTGTCTGTCCACTGACAAATCGATGATTTTATTTGCCGGAAGAAAATCTCCCGGAAAAGCAAATTCCTCTGTTACCGTCATTCAGGTTAAGAATTTAGAGGAAGCCAGTCAGAAAGTTAAATCCGGAAATGAAGAAAAGGGAACATCTGTGCCGAGTGACTGTGACTTTAGTCTGGGATCTAAGAGCTACAGAATATCTTGTGAGGAGTTGGAAACCAAAGGAGACGTTCCTTCGCCGAGATGGAGACATTCTAGTTGCATCTTTGAGAAAAATGGTAAGTGAACTTTGTATACGTTTGAGATATTCGCCTATCTGTGCGTGCCATATGCAGAGAAAAATAGCCATATTTCAATGTTAGGGAATGGGAATGGAAAAGAGACGGAAGCGAGAGTTATAGACAGCATATAGAATAATTGATCCAAATTTTTCTAAGACTATGACTAATTTTTTCAAGACAATGTTGTTTTATTTTTTTATTTATAAAATGATTGGATGTTAGCTTCTAAAACTTTCAATCATTTAATTATTTGCTAAGAATTTCAAAGTCAGTTTAAATGACTTTCTATTCAACAGTTAAAATGCTTTCAAATTTCGAAGTATCATGAAGTAATCCGTTTTTTTCTTTTTTTAACTATTAACAAAAGATTAAAATGGCTGACTTGTTTACGAAGAAACCGAAATTCATAGTGGTGAATTTATGCTCTTTCATTTTTGATTTCAATAAATAATTGATAAATGAAAATAATAATTATGTGTAAGTCATGTAGAGGCGAGAAACACACATACACATAAAAAGGGGTCACGTAATTATTATAATACTTGCAGGACCCGTGGAAATTCCACAGTTGCAGACCCCACAATTTTATTGCACCACCATTGTTCAAACTGAAACATACTTAAAGACTCCGGTTACTGTAGTTTCAGAATATATCTGGTTATGCAGGTCTATCTTCAAAACCCTTGTAGGAGTTTATGACATATTTCGATTCTATAGACGTCCGGTGCGAACGTAGACCCCACAATATTGTACCATTTTGGAACAGAACAGGTAATACACTATAGACCCCAAAAATGTATTTTAATTCGAGTTTCAAGTTCGACACAACAGCGAAGTAACATGAAATGAAAAAGATAACATTTTGGCATTGCATCTTTGGCGATCAGGCAATCCCATCTTTTAAAAAAGGGGTGGAAGGTAGAATGAAGTCTGTCTTTCTCTTCATGCAACACATGTCCTCAACTGTGACTGGCCAGGTCTAACTTCTATACATCATCACACTGTGTACGCATGTCTGATAGACTTTTCCCTTAGTTGAAAATGGTAACGCTTTGCTGGTTAAGAATAGCAGATGTTCCCGAATATGATGGTGAAAAATGGATGAGAGTGCTTGGGTTAACGTGGAACAGTTAAGCTAGCAGGTCATATTCATAGGGTAAAGCAAGAAAAACATAGAAGATGATGAAAATGGACGTAAGAGAAAGATGCTTTTGTAAAGAGTTGTCCAGACTTGTCTTCCTCCATGTTGAACTTTTCTATTTTCGCTCCAATGTAGGCTTACCCATGATGTTTATTTATGGTGGAAGAGACCAACACAGCGCAACATTAAATGATGGTTTCGTCTTGGATTTACAAACAAAACACTGGACAAAGGTTTGTGGTACATTATCATGTAATACTAGCTATTTCTACCCGAGATTGCTCGGGAGTCTTCTTACTTTCATTTTTGTTTTTAAACTATACCATTTGTTCCTTGATTTTTAACAAATCATATTTTATAAACAGGATTTTAAAAGTTAAATGTAATGATTACACTATTGTTTGGTCATTAAATTATTAATTGCATCAATAGCTAATGGAACCTCTGACTTTCTTCAGTTGCGTCGAACTCACAAATCTTTATGTGCCGCATGTACATCACTCATCTGTTTCTTATTTTCTTTTTTAGTTGAAGACATTTTTATAAGTGTGGCATATACATTCGCGTCCGAAATCCATAAATCGCAAAGATGATTAAATTCATTTTATTTCTTAGTTAAATCCATTTACAAATGAACAAACGGGTCACGCTGACTTTCTCTTCTTCAGTTTGTTGTGTTTTCACACAAGCGACGCGTGTATAAACCATTATACATCCATCGGGTACCCGGATCGTTCGGGATCGTCTGCTGACAAAACCACTCAATGTTAATTTATATAAAGGTTTATTAAAGACAGAACAAATCAGACATGTTACTTGCATCCGCGTGGAAGAAAGAGAGATGATAGATAAATGATGTCTTGCTACACCTAGTTACATTCTACACAAAACCCTTGGATATGTCTCATCTGCTTGAAGTTTTGCTAGGAAAGAGAAAGAAAATTTTCGTCCAGAAGTCATGTTGATTCATCGACTTCCGTATTCTGGGGTTACCTCTGACCTTTTAGGTGTCACTCAAACTTTTCCATTCAGACACGCCCCTTGTTATTGAACATGTCTGAAGAACTCCCTACCACTGGTACCGACGGTGAACATTTAAATTTCTAGATATTGAAATGTAATGATACAAATAGTCAGATTATGGATTGCAGTTGGGGGCCGGTGTACAAAAGGATCCATATTCATTCCCGGGCAACGCTGAGTTTGCCTGCTAGTTTCTTCTTTATTCTGTTTGTGTGGCTTTTTGTTCTCAATTCCGTTATCATTTGATTTCCAGATGGAATTCCTGGGGGACGGAGAAGTTCCGAATGGCCTTCATTCGCACACCTGCACCATGTGGAGGAAGGATCGATATTTGGTTTTGGCTGGAGGACTTCTTCAATCCATTCCGTCGCACAACATTTATTTGCTTGATGTTTCTTCTTTTACTTTTAAAAAACTGAAAATTTCAGGGACTTTATACCCAAGGTAATTTGCACTTCTTCTTTTCATGTTTGTCATGCAGACCATCCTCCCAAACATTACCTCCTCTTCGGGGAGGTAATATAGTATATATTCGGTCATCATACCATCCTCCCGGACATCTTTTGTGGAGCACTGTTGTATATGTTTATTCGTTATATATTCTGGTTGCATATTTCTGCTGCTGCTACTCATGATGATGATGATGATGATCATCATCATCATGATCATCAGTTTTACATGTTGGCATGCGTTGGTCGGCTTTTAGAAATTTACTTCTAAACTAACCTATCTCTGAGCACGTCTTCATTTATTCCTCTTTCTCTCAAATCAACATCATCTATTTTACATGTGTTGGATGGTTTCTAGAAATTTATTTCCAGACTAACCTATCTCATACCAGGTCTTTATTAATCCCTCTGTCACGGTTATGTTTCTATTTTCAGGTATTCTCACACGGCTCATATCATTGGCGATCATCTCCTTCTTGTTGGGGGAGTTAATCTCCTTCCGTTCTCACCAGGTGTCGCTGTTATTAATCTTTTGACTGGATTTTCTCGGGAATTTGCCTTACCAGTAAGTACATGCGTGAAACTAATTTACTTCATTTACACAATGTGTGATAGAACGTGTGATACCTTGTCGTCATCATCTGACAACCAATGGGTCACATTATTTTAATGGTTGTCTATGTTGTATGTTTGTGATTATTGGTTAATTTTGTATTTAATTTTCTTGCATTTTATTTATTAAAAAATAACACAACCCAAAATTCAAGGACTAAATCTGTAATAATTTTAATGATCTTTCTTAAGTAAAAAAATAAATCTGATATGTTTTTATCTTTTATGTCAAGGTCAAAACTGAATTTTCCGAGATTGAAATGGTTCACAACCATCAAAGCATCATTTTTGCAGAGAGTCGGCAACTGTGCATCATCGGAGGCGGTGGAAATTGTTTCTCATTTGGGACGCATTTGAACAATTCTCTTATTTGGATCGATTTAGAACAATTTGGAATTTTAGAGAATCAGAAATAAACATTGGAAAAGAAAAATTAGTTTTGTTCGTCAAACTTTTTGTGGATGAATATCGTTTGGTTTCCTCGTTCAGTTCCTTGAAGAGATGAGAGTAAGTAATTCATCATCCGTTGTTATTGATTTCGAATTCTAAGATTGCTTTCATTTTATTATCTGTTAGCTGTACTTACCCGGCACTGCCCGGGAGTGTAAGTACTTTCAGTTTCTTCCGATGCATTACTTGAGTCATTATTTAAAATTCTCACTATTGTCCATCTAATTCAATGATTGTTTTTTTTTTTCACTAAATGGTCACCTTATCACGGCCAAATGCCACTCAAGGATAAGGTTAATGAGATGGCCTGATTGTTATGACCGTGTTTGATTATTTGTGGGAACGGTTCTGTTGACATTGGCTTTGAAAACGACCAGGTTGTAATCTGTGGGGAAACAGTCCTGTGGGAATGTGGTTCACAGACGGGAAACTGTTGCGAAGAAGTTCTGTGGAAATCTTTTGTTTGTTTTCTAATTTCTTATGTTCTACCACGTGGCTGCCCTCAGAACAATCGCAGTTGAAATATTGAGGAAATTATAAAACTCTTTCTAGAAGTAAACTTTTGGAGGCCTCTTTTTAATTCAGGCAAATGCATGCGTCGAGCCGATTGCGCAGATATGAGATTAAGCATTTTAATTTTGGGCACTGAAGTGTAAACTTCATCTCTACATAACTCTTTACCCAGAAGATGGAGTTGTATTGGTCGCTTTGGATAATTAAACAATTTTTTGTTGTCTTTTGTTAAAAAAAAAAAAATTGTGTTTTGTTTAATGAAAATGGATTTTTGTTGTTGTTGAAAATGGATCCTTTTTTTGTATAATTATTTTTATTTATTTCGTGAAAAGGGACTTTTTGTTTCGGTTGAAAAGGCATTCTTTTTTTTTGTAGAATTATTTTTTTTTTTTAAGAAAAAGATATTTTTCTTGTGTTTAAAAGGACATTTTTGTTGTTTTGTAAATCTTTTTTTGTTATTTTGTGAAAAGGGATTTTTGTAATAATTACTCTTGTTTTGTGAAAAATATTTTTTTTTAGAATTATTTTCTGCGTGTTTTGTTTCTTTAAAAATGATTTTTGTTGTTGAAAAGGGATTCTTATTTTTTTTTTGTAGAAATATTATTTTTTTTGTTTTGTTTCCTTAACAAAAATGTTTTTGTTCAATGGAGGTTGTTTCGGGCTGTTCTGGAATCAAATTTTGTGTTTTTTCTTCCTTTCAGTTCCTTTTGTATATCTTTGAAGAAGGAACTTTGTTGAATTTTGTTGTGTGAAATTTAAAATTTTGGAAAGATTTACCATTCCATATGACACAAAACCGAACAAACTCGAAAACACGTTGAAATATGATCACATATAATAATATATATAATATTTGGAGATTATAAATGTTGAAATATTTTGGTTCATTTCACTTTACATACTCAGGGCGAGAGATTCTCCCATTAGTTAGTTTTCCTTGTGGTGAGAGATTTGGTCTTCTCTTGTTTTGGCTGGTTTTCGTTGAATTTTATATCAGAAGATTGCATTTTTCTCTTGGCCCGTTGTAGCGAGAGATTATCTTTAGTTGTTTTTATTGATTTCCGTTGAATTTTTCTATCAGAAAGTTTTGTTTTACATGTTCTAAAAACGTTGGGTGTTTTTTAGGGTTCCAGTTTTGGACACCAAAAGATAAAATTTGTCTCTACAAACTCAACATGAAATGCGGGGAAAACTAGGGATTTATTCCAGTCAGAATATCATGGAAGAAAATTAGACAAGTTGATGACAAAGTTTCACGTAAAACTCCTTAAGAGATTTTTTAATGTTCCTTTAAGGGTATTGTCTTCTTACAAATAGAAGATTGGCAACAAATACATGAAAAATAAATACAGAAATATATTTTATAATGTTTACATACAGAAACGCCAATCACAAACTAATCCGAGATGCCAAACATGAGAAAGCAATACCTCAATATTCTAAAAAGAGGAAGTCATCGATAATTGAATAAATGGATAAAAGTAATATTAGATGATGTTTCACAAACTTCCATTGGCCACGTGATAATGTTTCAACATCTGTTTTGTGTCGTTCCAACGAAATATATAACGAAGAGTCCCTAGTAAAAAACAATAATAACATTAACTCAGTCATTTATGATTGAGAGTTGTATGAGTATATAAGTAAAAGACCTGCAGCCATGGCAATCAATACATCAGTAATAAATGCCGAAGTGTACATCCACATTTTGGACTTATTTTAATTCCATCAAACAATATATGTTTGATGATAAGTGTTGTGGCCCTGTAGAGGGTCTGGAAGGAAAACACGAACTCAGAGTTTAGAGAAAACAAGTATATTGAAAAAAAGTATAATACAACAGAGAACAAGAGTGGTTGTATGTCAGTCTTGACTGCCAGGATAGACTAGTGTGGTTTTAGGTATTTAATTGCTTTCCACCCCAGCAATATGTGACACAAGGTCGGAAGGTGGGAGAAGAGTCAAGCCAGCGTCCCTAAAGAAGGAACACTCTGGCCTAGCAAAAATAGCCTGGGCAGCCCCGTCTGCATTCCCCAGTCAGAGCGCCTCAGGCAGTAAGCGATAAACTTACTCCACCCCAAAGAGAGGAGGCAAGGCGTGGGAGGGTGCACCTCCTAAGACAACCCAGGACAGTATACCTCAGCCCGGCAGATAAAAGGCCACCGACATGGCCCAGTTCTTACCGGACTGATTGTCGAGAACAAATCCTCGGCTGGTATTACCCCATCCCGACGTCCTCAATCAACCAAAGTTAATGAAAGACTGAATCGGCTGGAGTTGGTTCCAACACTGAGAAGCAGGTTCTCCCAGTATTTATGGTGAATGGAAGAGTTCAAGTAGTCTGTATAGGTAAGGTAAGGTACCATAATAATAAGATATTTATGTTTAAGACAACAATAACACAGAGTGAACAGTGACAGAGCTTTACTTCAAGATTGTTCGATTTGTATTTTCCAAAAATGTTACATTTCTCTGTTACTTTTTGACGGAACATGTACTTCTTCTCCTCAAGTTCGAAAAGATGCAGGTGAAGAAGGTCAGCATTTGCATCAGCCGAAATGTTGTGAATATAACAACCAAGATGTGAATAAGAGTCGAAATAATCACAATAAAAATAGAAACTGAAGAAATATTTTGGGATTTTTGAGATGAGGATCGAGAATTTGTATTTGGATTATACAAACTACTATTCTCATCTTAATAGTTTAACTGGAAGCATTCGAATTTCTGAAGAAGATCGAAGTTTACATCGGTCAAAATATTGTGAAAATTACCACCAAGATGAGACTAGTAGCAGTTACATTTTGTAACGTTTCTTGTGATGTAAACAAATAAAACTGCGCTCATCAACCAATAAAATCACTTGACATGGAATGCAGTTGTACTGGACTACTTCTTTGCCAGAACAGTTTTCACACAAAAAGGATTTAGTTGAAGATTCCCCATAGAGATGTTATCTTGGTATATATTCCAACTCGCAATCAGGATAGCACTTAATCGACCGTGAAGCACCAACCTCTTTTGTAAAGATCTTATTTATCTTTAAAATTTTACAAAAAAGTTTACAATCAAATAAAATGTGGAACAAGGCCAAGATTGGGTGGAGTGAGATAGGTTCGGCTGTCTGCCTCTTGGTCTATTCTCTAGTTTTAATCACCAAAACTACTGCATCCACTCTACTTAACATTATTCCCAATGGTTTGACGGTTTTGATTTACAAAAAATATATGTACAAATTCATCAGTTGGGAGGTGGAGGGTGCTAAAAAACAACAAAGATTGCTGAAAAAAAAAATGCTAAGTGTGGTGGTTAGTCGGACCCTCCCCAAATTATCTAGGTATGAGCTGCTCACTGTTTTCCGGGTTGTTTCAAGAGTAAGACAGTTCCAAAATGGGGAGAAAAAAGGGGATTATTGAAGAATAAAAAGAGAAAAGCTGGATGGAATTAAATCCTGTTGTACCTAACTTTGTTCCAGACATGTCGAAATGGAATAAAAGGTTTTCTTATGCAGCATAACATGTGATTTCTACTTTCTTCCAGGAAGACCTTCCTTCAACAGTTTACAAAATGGAGTCAGCAAAACCTTATTCAGTTATAAAAATCTATTTTAGGTTGGTTCTTTTCCAGATTGCCTTGCAACTGAAAGACCAACATAACAAATCCGAACAAATTACGGAAATATTTTGGAATCTTTTAGGCGAGGATTGATTATTTGGATTTGGATTATATCGACTACTATTCTCATTTTGAACTGGAAGCTTTCCAAATTCGAATAAATGCATCTGAAGAAGGTCAAAGGTTACATTGGTCGGTAAATATAACAACCTAGATGAAAATAATAGTCCAAATAATTACAATAATATAAACTAATGAAAATTTTCTATGAGGATTAATAATTTGGATTCTACAAAAGATTACATCAGCTAAAATATGAATATAACAACCAAGATAAGATTAGTCGTCCTGTTGCAATAATGAATAATGACATTTAGTTTCTTTCTCTAAGAATTGTGCAGCCAAACTCAGCACACTTTATCTACGTACCTACTAATTTGTAGCACTTTAACCCTTGTATTTTCGGAGATATTTCGATATCTAAAATATGCAAAACATCCACGAATATTTACTAATTTTCAGCCCTTTAGCACTTGTACTTTTAGAGATATGTCGCTAAACACTAAATACACAAAACATCAACGAATATTAAGTGCGAAAAATTCTTTTGTTTATAACTTCAACATTTATAGGGATTTTACAACAAAACTTTGTACACAGTTGCAGAGACACTTTATCTACTTACCTACCAATTTTTTGCACTTGTAGTTTTGGGGTTTTGTTGATAAACACTAAATATGCAAAACATCAACAAATATTTAGCACGATTAATTGTTCATACTTCTTTTGTTTATAACTTCAACATTTATAGGGATTTCGCAGCCACACTTAACACAGCGTCGCAGGGACACTTTCTCTACTTACCTACCAATTTTCAGCATGTTAGCACTTGTAGTTTTGGAAATATGTTGATAAACACTAAATATGCAAATCATCAACAAATATTTAGTGCATAACGATTTTGTTTATAAAGTAAACATTTATAAAAATTTCTTAGCAAAACTTTACACACAGTTGCAGAGACACTTTATCTACTTACAGACTTTAAGCAATTGTATTGTTGGAGATATGTTGATAAACGCAAAATTCGCAAAACATAAACGAATATTTTGCGCGAATAATGGTGCATATCGCTTTTGTTTATAACTTAAACATTTATAGAAAATTTCAGCGAGACTTTGCACAAAGTTGCAGTGACACTGTATCTACTTACGTACTAATTCTCAGCACTTAATAGCCATTGTATTACCAGAGATATTTCGATAAACACTAAATACGCAAAACATCAACAATAAAAAAATAAAAATGAGTTTTTGTAAAACATGTTCAAGCAGATAAACTTGCAGGATGACCAGTGTAAAATACCCTTTGATTTTAAGCAAATGTTTCCCTTGTAAAAAAGTGTTGCTCGTTCTAGAATGTATTTTAAGCTGAAAATTCTTATATATTACAAGGATTTTGTTTTTCTTTCATGTTTTTCTTTTAAATTTCTCTGACCGGCCAATCTTTTGGGATGCAATAGTTGCTTTGATTTGAGAGGATGTATCCTTGTACAGTGGTCAGCATTTAAAGTAGGAAAAATATGCTGTTTTTTGGGGGTTTTTTTCAATATAATAATTATTCTCTGGATAGAAATAAATCGGCATCATGTTTCGTTTAACTTGAGTTGGTGCTGCAATACCAAACTGTTTGAGTTTAGGAAATAATTTGGACTTGTGTTTTGAGAGATTTTGTTCACAGATCTCACCAACTTTGTCCATTTTTAAGAAAGCTTTATTCTTTTTGATAGCGTTTGTTTCTTCTGAATGTAAAGATGGTGATGACGAAAACGACGGTAATAACAATCTCACTTTTGGAAAACTGTGACAATACACAAGTGGAAGCTCCCACTACAATATGAGAAGCAAAAGTAACAGGTAGTAAGCATGCCACGGCTTTCGTTGTGCGCATAGGAATGTGCTATATCACACTCCGATGTTTTTGTTGTTTATAGTGCACGTTTTGTTGCACAATTTGACCAGCATAATAATTTGTAAAATTCCTGGGAATAGTTTGGAGACTGTGCACATTTGTTTTGACAGTTGAGAGCAGAATGTTTATGGTGCCCATCATGTTAGTGCTGACATTAGACTGAGTGGGGGAATATTACTCATACATTAAGGGGATATGCCTATCACTGCCACTTGGGGAGCTAGTGTGTGCCATTCCCCAAGGATCGGACACACTAAGTCACACTACGTGGCCGTGACTATCGTCCAAACGTGATTGCTCACTGGCAATAACAACGAGCACATTTTGTCCTGTTCCAAAGATAAACACACCTGGCAAACGACTTTGTAACAGCCTATCTCTTGCACAGTTTTCACAAAATGTTGGGATTAAATTTTCCCTGGAAAAAGGTTCAATTCTCGCATGTGAGAATGCAGATAAGTGCTAAAATAGGAATAGTGAGAATTTGTGAGAAGGAACACAACAACAATCGTATATAATTTTACAGCAGTTTTACGAGGTGAGAAAAATGAAGGCATATTTACAACAAAATAGTGTGTTCAAAGTTCAGAAAGGAAGGAAGTTAAGTTGGGTTTGCGAAAACGTGCTTTGCGAGAATTTATCTTGCTAAAGAGTTCGGGTAATGGCTTTTATGTGTACAGTACGCCTCAATTCTGGCTCGTTGGAAGTAAAAGCTTTTTGCGGGTTCTATCTTCGGGGACTTTTGTTGCAATGCAAGTGGGCTTTAACAACTAAGGTTGGGAATCCAGGAATAAGGGTTGGCCAAATTCGAACTGCTGTCCAGGGATCTGTTGAGATGTAGTCAATTCAGTCCAAGATGGTTGATAATGGGTAGAAGGAGTAGGAAGGCTTTCTGTGATTGCCGTCGCGGGCTTTGTCAACGAGAGATCCAGCAGTGGTCCTACTGGGTTGAAAGTAGGGGTCGAGAAAAGATGCCTGAACACATCGTGCAAGCGTTTTTATTGGCTGACTCACGTGACCCCTAAGGGAGTATGGGTTGGTATGCCTGACAGCCAATTCGTGAGCCCCTTAATTGAAAAGGCAGCAGCAAAATGTCACGCTGACGCTGAGGGACCATCCATCCTGACAAACCCACATCACAGATCAAAACCACAAATCCTTATATTTTGTATCCTTTTATAATTAATACACAATGTTTAAATCTAAATTCCTGTGTCTGTTTTCCTTGCTACCATATGCTTATTATAACATTAATTATGAATTATTTTTCGGTAAGGTTTGTTTTTACTCTTAGAAAATTGTTCCTTGTCCTTTAACTGGAAAATTATTTATGAGTTATCGTCCTTAGACTGGTTTATGAAGATAACGACTATATTTTTACGGCCGACTTTTCATTTCGGCGTTTCACGTGTACAATGAAACACTATAGCGTACTGTTTTTAATGTTATCTTTTTTTTTTTTTACTAAATCATGGTTTAAGTAAAATTAAGTTGTTTGGGAATAATGTCGAAACCAATTTCACTCTAAATAATTTGGATCACTGAAATCTTGGCCTTTTGGCTAAGATCAAAGTGTAGTATCTGTTCCGATGGATACTGCACCCCATACTGGTGTTGTCTTGGCCTTTGGGTCTCGATTTACGCCGGTCAATGGGTCTGTCCTGTGCAGTTCTGGGAGATCCACCTTCCCAGGCTTTGCCTCCCCTCTTTGGGGAGGAGTAAGTTTATTGCTTACTGCCTGAGGCGCCCCTACCGGGGAATGCCGACGGGATTGCCCAGGCAATTTTTAAACCCCACTTTCCCGACCCGACCGTGGGTCACATCTTACTTGTGGGAGTAAGATAAAAACTGGCCTTGTGCCTAACTCCTGGAGAGGAGTAAATCAATACTGAAATAGGAATCAACTAGAGATAGTTCCAACATAAGTGAATTGGATTATTTGGTTACCTCCCTTTAACATCGCCGCTCTCTAACCCGGAAGTAAATAGAAAAAAGCAGTCAACAATCAATATGGAGGTACAAGAAACTGAAAACGTTGCAGAATTTAAACAAAGATTCGATAATTTTGTGCATGAATTCACCAGCAAATCGCAGAACCACTGTATAGTGACCAGAGAGAAGGCTACCCGTATCTTGAGGGTGTTGAAGGATGACCCGAGCGTGGAGGACCTTCAGCTGAAATTCTACGTAAAACAAAAGCAGTTTCAGCTGAGGGATTTTCCACAATTCAAACTCAAAAATGTCTTGTGCGTTCCGACCTCCACTTCAAGGAAAAATTCGTCGAGGGTAATATTAATAACAATAACAATCTACACATACATTTCGGATTTTTTTTTTAAAGATAATGATTGATAATGTTGTTTATTCGGACTACTATTCTCAATGTAACCTTTTTTCAGTTTCGAATAATACATCGCCCAAACAGTAGTTCGAATAATGCAACAATAATAACAATATATATATATATATATATATATATAAATAAATGATAATAGAATTACTTAGCTTACTGTATTGTCATGGTATCACCGATTACCAAAAGTGTTTTCGACTGATACCAGTCCGGAGACACTTCTGATGATCGGTGATACTATGAAACTGCAATAAATTCTTAAGTCTATAATTTATTATTTACATAGCTCTATCCTACAGGATATCGATCCATTTATTTATCAAAAGCTGCTGTCTTTATTCGGTTCTGTTCCGATTTTGAGAGGTTTGTTTTCTTGTTTATTTATATATGGCGATCTCGTGTTATTATATAGCCCCCCCCCCCCGACAATGGTTTAATGTTATTTAAATGTGATGTTACCTTTTTTCAAATCAATTAAAGGCACTACTAGAGTGAGTGAGTTCAATCTGTAATTCCTTTATATCCACGATTGTGAATAAGTTATTTATAATCCATAAAATTAACTCAATAAAATACTATTTTGCTTATCAAAAAGTAAACAAAAATAGTTTGTCAACATAAAATCGTAGTAAAAAAACGATTTTTTTTACAAATTATGTCGGAATTTACTATTTTTTCCAACTGTCAGAAAAATCTGAAATTTTCAGCATGAAAAGATAAAACTTTGGGCGAAATTGAGATTTTACAGCCTCGAACAAAATGTCCGATCAACAACATAATGAAAGAGATTTTAAATATTAATTTTTCATATTGCCACCCGAACTTAGGGTTAGTGCTGAACTTAAGGACGAGGATGCTTTTACTTTTAACATTTTCTTTCATCAACATGACGGTCTAAAATCTGATTTAAAAATAGATCCAAGCGAGAATAAAATTTAATTTAAATTTTACCATAAAAATCATAAAAAGGCACATGCCCTTCCTTACCTCTATAACTAACCCTAAGTCCTGGTGGTAACGCGAAAAATAAATTTTAAATAGAGGTATTTGTAAGGAATTGGTATCTAGAGAATTTCAATACTTACCCAATCAATCCTGGAAATAGCCAAAATAGTTTTCGATTTAAAAGCCTTATTTTCTTTTTTCAACTTTTTTTTTTTTGCGAGGCTAATTTTTTTTAACCCTAACCAAACTGTTCGTATGCTTAGTGTCGTCTGCCGTTTTACATTTTTTTCATGTCTTTCAAATCGTAAACTGCTTCATCATTTCCGGGACTGACTCGGAATAAAAAATGTACGTGCGATGTGAATGTAACGGGACCGTTACAGGGACCATTAAAGCCTAACTTCGCCTAAATCCTTATATTATAGATTCTGAATAAACATGGTTGCATGAAATGCTCTTTGTCGGGTTCTCATAATGCAATATCAGCCATTATTATTATTAGCCATCTATTTTGTAAACAAAAGAAATGCCGCAAATTGTTTCCAATTTCTGCGCGTTTAAAAAAATACGGTACTGCTATCGATCCCGAACCGGATGTCGTGACGTGCGACTCGGAATCGTTCGGCTGGCCTACGCAAACGGCCGAGTGTTGACGGGCCGAGCAGCCGATAACTTTGTTACAAATTGAAAATAAGTGCTTTCGAAGACGGATTTTTTGTCAGGAAGTTTTTTTGAAGAAAATAAACCCAAAATGAATTACGAACAGCTTTGCACTGCAGTATCATCGCGAGCAAGTAAACATAAATAATAAAATAAAAAAATATGTCGTGATAAAAGTAATTTTGGTACGTTTGTTTTTTTCAAAAAAAAAATTCCTTGTAAATAAAAATACAGTATTCATTTTATAACAATAACCTCGCTATGTTTTTTTCCTCTTTTTTTCAAAAAAATTCATCTAAATATGTTTAATTTTCTTTGTTTGTTTCTTTAAAAAAATTCCTTACCCTAACCGTAACCCTAACGAAAAAAATAAAAAACAAACAAACAAAACATTATTATTATAGGACGCAGCACCGTATCAAAAATGTCGTCTGGAACAAATCGGCTCGGCAACTCTCGGGCGTTTGCGTAGAACAGCCAAACGCTTCCGAGTCGAACGTCACGAACGCCGGTCCTGGATCGATAGCAGCACCCCCCCCCCCTTCTTTTTTTTTTTTTTTTTTTTAGTTTTACTTTTTATTCATAATAGAAGAATTTGGTGTATTTGATTTCCATCAAAAACACAACAACATTGAAAGCAACATTTGAAAGATTTAAATTACCGTTTCAAAATCAAGTGTCCTCTTCTCACTTATTTAAAAGTACCGTCCATAACTTTTAGTGACGACAGCGATCTGAGGTATGGTTCTGTTCAGTCCTCCTGGGAGGTCCACCCTCAATGAAAAAGTGTTAGTTTATTGCTAATCGCCTGAAGCGCACCTACCAGGGAATGCTGACGGGGCTGTTCATGCATTTTTTTTAGGCCAGAATGCACTGACACTCTGACCTTGTGCTTAACCTCCTGCGGAAGTAAATAAGGTACTTATATCGATCTTGACCCAGTTTTCGGCTATCCTACGCAAACACCCGAGAGATGACGAGCCGATTTGTACCAGACGACAATTTTGATACGGTGCTGCGTCCTGTGATTTTAAGTTATATTTTCAAGAAATTTTGTAAAAGAAACAAAAGAAACAAAAAAACCAGCAAAACATAGCGAAGTTACTGTTATCAAATAAATATTTTTTGTTATTTTGATACGTTGCTGCGTCCTATCATTTTTAGTTATAGTTGCAAGAAATGTTTTAAACAACAAAACAAATAAAACAAGCAAAACAGAGCGAAATTACTGTTATCAAATAAATATTTTTAACCCTAAACCCTAACAACAACAAAAACAAAATGAGCAAAACATTAAAATCATAGGACGCAGCACCGTATCAAAATTGTTGTCTGGTACAAATCGGCTTGTCATCTCTCGGGCATTTGCGTAGGATAGCCGAACGCTTCCGACAAGAAACTCACGGAAACTGGGTCAAGATCGATATAAGTACCGTAAATAAATATTTATTATTTTCGGTAAATTCCTATTTTAGTCAGGTAAATTATTTTAGAGTGAAATGCGTTTACCAAACAACTTAGTTTTACTTAAAGCATGTTTTAGTAAACGAAACAAAAACATTAAAACCACTAAGGGTTCTAATGCAAAATTAACAACCAAAGAATTACGAGATTTCCGAGTCATGACATACGTAGCTACCTAAACGCTCGGCGAACAGAACAATTTATTTTACAAACAATCTGTGCATTTTTTTCTTGAAGGCAATGTTTATTTTCTCCAGTTTTTATTTATTTATTTTTTCGTGGGAAAAAAAATACCATAATAATTTATATATTTGCCAAATAGAGGCCGAAGGGTGATAAACTATTATTTATTATTCTTTCAGTCTATTGGGAGGGGGGGGGGGAGTCTGTTGCCACCTGGTTTAGGGTCAGTTGTAGGATTTTAGTGATTTTTTTTTTGTGGGGATAGGAAGACTGCAAATGGAGGAAGGAGTTCTATAAAGCATATTTACGAAATATTGGAAGTCAAAGAAGTAGTAGAACGCAATGTTTTCGAAATTGTTTCTAAGAAAGGAGACACAGGCAAAAAAAGTTAATGGCAATAACAAAAAAGAGAGGACTAACACAGATGAAAAGTGTAAAAGAATCAAGATTGTTTATTTACCAAAAAGGTAATAACGTGAGAAAGAAACTGACGTCACCAACAGGAAATACGGAACGCCGTTACTTGAAGCAGGAGAGGCGGGATGACGTCACTGGAAGCAGATCTAGATGTCCCTGAGGTATAGTGAGGTACCTCAGGTCGGTCTGGTCCGTGTAGACGTAGCCTCGAGCTGGATCTTCAGAAAACTGGAGACAGTGGGATGGATGTCGACGGACACTGAAGCGGGGGCCGAACGTCGATGGGCACTTTAGAGATTAAAAAAAAGTTTACTAATTTTTTACTGTAAGCAAAATGTATAAACAAACGAAATAACATTTAACTTTTTTTAAAAAACTATTTTGCGTTGATTTGTCAATATCTCTTCTGTCCTCAGTCAGTGAAAGAGAAATCCTTCTAGACTGAGGCAATTTTCATTTTCGTCTCAATCCAAAGTGCATCTTTTTGGAGTGGCTGGATTTTCTGTAGGTTAAAAAAACATCTTTGAAATTTATGAAAAGGATACATTTTTAATTTAAAAAAAGTTAAAAACTTCCCTCTAGGGCAGATTAGACACAACCCGTGTCAACCCGAATCTATCCTTTTCTTATTTGCTTGTTTTGAGGTGCCTGAAATCTAATTATTATTATTATTATTTATTTGTTTGTTTGTTATACCTCCTTGGGCATCTCCCTTTTAACTATCTTCTCTATTCAACTGTTAAAAAAAAAAAATTTAACTCCTAGTAATTGATCCAAAAAATCTCTTTATATTTTCTGTTAACGGAGTGAGGGCAACGAGTATGTAACCATTGTTTCACAATGCTAATACTTCTAGTTACTGCTTGGCATGACAGTTACATCTAGCAACATAAACATATTTTACCACTACGCATAACACATACATATTTACATAGAGAATTTACTTACACAAAACCAAACTTGGGTTACCTCTACAAATGTTGTTCACAACTTACAACTTTTATAAGAAACATTGAAAAAAGCATCTTGGCTAAGAGCAAAGTGTTGTATCTGTTCTGAAATTACACTTCATCTGTTCTGTCCTCAATCAGACCAGCCTTCTAGACTGAGGCAAATTTAATTTTTGTCCCAATCCAGAGTGACCCTTTTCGGCACAGTGGATTTTCCCCACATTTAAAACCGACCTTGTGTCTAACTGCCTTTGTGGGAAAACAAGTACATAGGGTCATTATTCTTGTTTACTGTTTCTATTACAAAGGGAGTCTGGTTTGTTATTGTAGCCATACATAATATATTCCGTGTTGCAAATACTGATGGAAAACGGAAACGTCATACTTACCGTTGGATATAAGTGTAAGTATAGATATCTTCAACATCTAATAATTACAAACTCATCCAACGTTACATTGTAGATCTGTATATTTTTATTTTCATATTTTATTTAAATAAGAAAATAACAAGTAGAGCATGTGCCCCCCCCCCCCCCCCAGGAGCACCAGTGCTTGAATAATATAAAAAAAAAACACTGATCATATAGTAATGAATGGATTTTTAGATATTTTTTAAGACTTGTATTTTATGACCATTTAGCTGTGACTTTCAGGACCCTTGAAGGAGGGGCTAGGTAGACCACGTCACCAGTATATCATTTATATAAACAATCATTGATAACAAATAGTTACCAGAATTTTATATAATTATGAAAAATTGCAATCTTTTTCTTTTCTGCAAGAGGTGCGTTTTCAGTAACCAGGATTGGGGGCAAATCAGTGCTCTTTTATGGTTACGATTAGTTCAATTATATAAAAAGCCGTTAATCACAACTGTTGATGGATTTGGAAAAAAACAACTAATGCATCTAATTTTAGATATTGGTGAAAAAGTTCAATCTTTGCCAATTCAGGGATCATCTTTAGTCTTTCGAAGTGGGAAAATCAGAGCCTTCCTAGGCTCACTAGTACTGGTTTCTTGTAAATAACCATTAATCCTAGCACTTTGTTGATTTTGAGCAATAAACTAATAAATAGGACATTAGATATTTACCATTTTAACCCATTTTAACTTTCTGCAGACGTCTCCCGAAAAATCTGTCTCTGTCCGTTTTCTACATTCGTGTTCAAATAACTTAATGCAAAATTTTGTGAAAAACTAATAAACACAATTTTCATGAGTTCCTTGGAATCTCAGTGACAACAAGTCTCCCCGGATTTCCAGCACTTTCCCCCTCTTTCGATATAATCATGATCGTCATATTTGGCTAAACATCGGTTTTACATGCTGGCATATGTTGAATGGCTTTAAGAAATTGACTTCCAAACTAACCTATCTCTGCCAGGTCTTTACTTATCCCTCTTTCTTTGAAGTCCATTTTTATCACTTCCTCTTACGTTTTCCTTGGCCTTCCCCTGTCAACTGGACCTGCTACCTTTTAGAGCAACTTTTTTTGATATTTTTTCAGACTGAACAGTTTGATATAAAAAAAATAATTACCCTACAACTACCTCTAGGTTCGAGTGATAAGCCCACCTCCTAAAAATGCCTTCCCTTGAACGGGTCGTACCATTAACCTTAAATCTGAGTCACAAGCTACGCCACTAAAAAAAACTCCCTTAACACTAAAGAAAGCCCCCCCCCCAACACAAAGGTATAGGATTTATCTCTGACAGAAAATAAACTGCGCTAAAGTGACCCGGAAATGGTGGATTATTTTATATTAAATTTATATGTGAAACTAATCACCTCTAAATTCTAAAATCATTGTTTTATTTCTTTCTGCTAAGTTTGTAGAGTGCTCACATGTAATTGTCCTTAGCCCTACCACTAACCCCACTCCTCCCACAAAGACTCTCTTAAAACCACAATCGTCTAAAAAAACAAAAGCAGATCCCCAACAAGAAAAACGCACAGGGTTTATCTCCCATAGAAAAAAAAAATTGGCTAACTACCTTAAAACGCTAGAATGGTCCTGAAATGGGGGATTATTTTACATAAAATTTATATGTGAAACTAATCCCCACTCTAAATTCTAAAATTATCTTTTTTCTATTTTTCTTTCTGCCAATTTTTTCAGGATGTTCACACATAATTGCTTAAAAAGGGTAGAATCTCATATTTTTTCAGAGGGCCGATTTCGCGAAAGGTGTTAATCTACAATAATACCAAAAAATCTTATAATATATTCATTTTTAAACAGTCCTAATATTAAATTTTAGTTTCTTGTACATAAAATGCATTACAGTTCTTAAACTTTAATTTTATGGATACAAAGTATTTTTAAGGTATTGCAGCATATTTATCTGCATTTACTGCAGATTACATCAATTTCTCGAGATTTTTATTGGCATATTCTGATTCCTTGCACAAAAATACACTTATAATATTTTTACTGAAAAATTAGTGTAAAAAATGTGACGAAATGCATATGGTCTTAAAAATATCTAACCGTGCGAGGCACAAAAATAGTCATACTTTCCTTATTTTTAGTCGGATTTAAAAAAATTAAAAATTCTTTCTTATATCATCAAGCTCTTTCTATGTATGTATTATTGAGATATTTTAAGCCATTTCAATTTCTCATGTGTATTGCTTGTGTTACCTGGTTTATTTATTGTTGCTGTTGTTAAAAACAATTAAAATTTGTTGTTATTATACATTACTAAATTATTCATTTTTTTGTATTAATAGCTCCAACTCTTGACCCATTGTCTGATTTTTCGGAGATTAAAAAAATCTTACTCTGACTCTTAGCATCGTTACGAGTCTGACACTTTAAAAAACCTGCGACTCCGAAACTCTGATTAATAATCTAACACTGTCCAATGTGTATTTAGTTTGTGGTCGGTAAATGCATAATCTTTTCTTTTTTAAAAATCTTTTCCTTGAGGAAAATTGTCGCCTTGATTCTTTGTCGTATTATCTGCTGATGAAATACCTTTCTTCTTATTTTCACAGGCAAACCAAGGAATGTTTGGAAAGTATCGGCGCGTTGCTCTGAAAGATGAATTTTTTAGCATCATCTATGAAATTCACACACAAGAAGGCAGCAATAAACATCTGGCATACAAAAGCACCGTACAAGAGGCAAGTGCATCAATCTTCGTGTGACCATCAGAAAACTGCTGAAAATAATCGTATTTCGATTTTATAACTTAATATGAAAAAGCATAAAAAGTCTCTTGTTATAATCTAGATGAAGAATTACTTTTTTTAATCTATCAGAACTGAGGAGGGGCGGTGTTTGGCCTTATGAACACTTTCATAACATGAAATCGGTAAAACTTACTTCAAATGTTATCAGATCAATTGTGTTAGCAACTTGGGTTCAATTAATTGTATAGAATGAATCTTTTATAATAATTATATTGTTTTGATATTAAATAACCCAAAATGTGTTGATAAACTGTAAAACATACAACTGAAATCAAACCTTAACTTTAGGTTGTTTTTTAGCTGTTTTAAAAGGGAAAAGTCAGTATAACAATGCAATAGAATTGAATTGCAATCACACAACTCAAAGCCAAAATATAAGTCAAGGTACAGAAAATGTAAAACATGAAATGATAGTCATTTTAAAATTCCGATTCCAATGGTAAATAATGAATTCCTAAACATGAGTAGCTATATCAAAAAAGCATACTGCCACAACAACAGTTATAATAGCAAATTAGTTGGCTAGAGTTTGGTTTTATAACAAAAATGAATCCTATAATACAATGTGACATCTGTTTGTCTCCAGTTCACATAAAAATGTATGTTTTTTTTTAAATTTGTAAAGTTGTAACTTCTAAAAAAATAAAACACCACACCTAAAATCGTCAGTTTGACATGATAAAACTGAAAATGATATCTGTCTACACTTTTCACTCAAAAGTGTATTGAGCACTCTTTCTTTTTATACATTGTACCATAAATAATCTAACTTAATTAACTAATATCGCACCAGTAAGATACCTCATCATGTCACAGTTATATAAAGCAAGACAGCTAGTGCATGAGCTACTTTTTCAAAATAGAAAATGGTGAACTAAGCAGGTGACCCATTGTAGCATTTTATTTGTAGTAAATTAGTTCAATGGTTGTTTCAATGATAAATGACTACAAAAAAGAAAAATAACTGATTTTGTTTCTCTTTAAAAATTTGTTATTAATTTTAAAGTCATGTTTTACAACTGTTTCAGATTAACCGTCACCATGCGCACATTCCTCGAGCTGCTGTGGTGAACTTCACCAAGATGTGCCCCTTGTGCAGCCAGTCTCTTGAAGACCTCGATTTATTATCAGCCGGGGATCTCTCTCAATCATCAAATGAAAATAATGATAATCGGTTTCCAGGAGAAGACTCTTTTGTGGATATAAAGCCTGATATCCATTCACTTGCGGAAGCTGTTTCCCATAGTCACTTTGCCAATAGTCAAAGCCAAGATGTATTTTCCTCTTTCAGTTCATCCTCTGGTCAGCCGCCACATGGGGCATCTCTGCGGTATTCTCCAGCACCACCACCCTCAGCCACACAGTGGAGCAATTCTCTTCATCGGGGAAATGTAGATAGCCCACTTCCAGAAATCATAGAAGCCAATCATTTCATGGCTGTAGGGAAGGTAAGTCCTCATATATATAATATGCATGTGTGCATGTGTATATAATTATGCATAACTAGTTGTATCTACCTGGTGTTGTCCAGGAGTCTGTTCACTTTCATTTTATTTTGTTCATTGTTCAGAAGTCTTTTCTTCTTCTACATCATCATATCTGGTTTAACATCTGTTTTACATGCTGGCATCTGTTGGACGGTGTTTAAAAATTCCAAACTAACTTATTTCTGACCATGTCTTTATTTATCCATCTTTCTCTCAAATCCATATTTATCACTTCCTCCCATGTTTTCCTTAGTCTTTTCCTGCCAACAGACACTGCTACCTCAACTGTTCTACATCTACTAACTCAAACACTCTTATCCATTCTTTCAATGTGACCAAACCAATGAAGTCTCCTGTTCTGCACACATCTCTCTATACTATGCAGATTTAATCTTCCTCCGAGCTTATCAGATCTAAGCCTGTCTAAGACTCACATTACACATCATATCATTCTCATATCGTTTCTCTCCATGCAACACATATCCTCAACCTTTACTGGCCAGGTTTCACTTTCATACATCAGCACACTGCGTACACATGTCTGATAGACTTTTCTCTTGATTGATAGTGTTAACGCTCTGCTGGTTAGTAATGGCAAAATTCGTTGAACTTACTCCATCCACCCGTAAACCTTGATGCTATCACACTAGCACCGGCTCCTCTCTGTGCTCCAATGATATCATCAAAGTTATAAAACTTCTCAACAACCATCTATACTTTCTTCACATTTACATTCTCACCCATCTCCATAGTCTCACATTTCTTGATTTCTCGCACATAAACTGGTTATCATCTCTCAACCTACCTGTAATTCAACTGTGCTTCTTGTGTACTCAATGCTTACAAGTACTGTTGAGCTACTCTCAAAATTGAGCCGGGGAACTTTCCTCTCAGGCCTTTCATTGTTGGTATCTGAAACTGTGCTACCCATGTGTGGCCACCATCTTTAAAGTGTTGTTGTAAAGTACTACTCAACAAGAATTTACGGTTCAGTTCTTTATTAAAGTAGCAATACACATGAACAAATTTAAATTGCTTAGAATATTTCAATAATGGCATATATAGAAAGAGCTTGATGATCTAAGAAAGAATCTTTTTAAATTTTTAAAATCTGACTAAAAATAAGGAAGTTATGACTATTTTTGTGACTCGCATGATTGGATGTTTTTCCCATATGCGTTTCGTCACATTTTTTAGACTAATTTTTCAGTAAAAATATAACTTTGTTAAAACACAAGATTAAGCAATGAAAGTTGCCATATAAGTGTATTTTTGTACAAGGAATCAGAATATGCTACTGAAAATCTCCAGAAATTAATGGTTTCCAAGTAATCTACAGTAAATTCACATAAATATGCTGCAATACCTTAAAAATACCATGTATCCATTAAAAAAGAAGTTAGAGAACTCAAAGTTAAATTGTAATATATTTTATGTACAAGAAACTAAAATCTGATACTAGGACTGTTTAAAAATGAATATATTGCAAGATTTCTTTGGCATTAACACCTTCCGCTAAATCACCCCCTTGCCTCCCCAAAATATGCGATTCTACTTTTTTTAGACAATTACATGTTAACACCCTAAAAAACTTGGCAGAAAGAAAGAAACAAAAACAATTATTTTAGAATTTAGAGTGGGTATTAGTTTCACATATAAATTGAATGTAAAATAATCCCCCATTTCAGGGCCGTTTTAGGGCAGTAACCATTTTTTTTCTATGGGAGATAAATCCTGTGTGTTTTTTTTTCTTTCTTTTTTTAGAGGATTATGTGTAGTTTTAAGAGGGTCTTTGTGGGAGGAGGGGGGGGTCTAACCACTTGGACTTTGGGTTAGTGGTATGGCTAAGGACAATTAAGTGTGAACACCCTGAAAACTTAACAGAAAGAAAAAACAATTATTTTAGAGTGGGGGATTAGTTTCACATAAATTTAATGTAAAATAATTCACTATTTCCTGGCCATTCTAACGTTTTAGGGTAGTTAATCAATTTGTTTTTGCTATGGGAAATAAATCCTGTGCATTTTTCTTTATGGATGTCTGCTTTTTTTGCAGGAAATGGGAGATCATTTTATGGTAAATTTATATGCGAAACTGATTCCTCCTCCACTCTAAATTCTAAATTATTTTTTTGTCGTCTTTTTTCTGCCAAGACTTTTAGGGTGTTCACACTTAATTGGCTAAAAAAAGTTGAATCTTATTTATTGTTTTTTAATTGGCAAATAGAAAGTCATTACTACTAGAAATTTGAAAGTTGACTATATTTGAAAACCAGTATTTCTTTAAGTATTTTTTATAAATGAACCACAAACAGCATTACCTTTTTTAAGCACAAAAAGAGTTTTTGTCTTTCTTTTTTTGTCTTTTTTTTTTTCAAAAGAAGTTCGTAAACGAATTTTACAAAGCTTTATAAGCTTTACAAAGTTAGTTTATAACTAGCTGATGCTGATTGATTGTTATATCAGCAACACTAGCAGCCATTGTTGACTTTCGCTTAAAAGGGGTAATTTAAAATTATTACTATCAAAAGACAAAAAACAACATACAATTATAATTTTAATGCATAAAAAAAGATAAAAGATTGATTTATTTACTAGTTGGGGTATGAAAAATACTTTTTTAAAAATGATTGATACACGTCATGTTGAGGTTTTATTTTTAAGATTACCAAAAAAATAATGGATCAATTAATTCCGTACCCCGATAATAATTGAAATTAATATTTTTCCTGATTGTTTTCCAAATTTCATAACAAAATTCTCCAAAGACGAATGGTACGATATCTTTAAAAGAAAGTGGGGAGAAGGTTAAAAAAAAAGTTATATAAATGGCCGAAAATGGTGTCAACATTTTTAACACTTCAAATATATGATGTAGATTCCGAACAAAATGGTGGTATATTGACGACTTAAAGTTCTTTGGTTTAAAAAATATGACTATTTTAGTAAGACTACTTTGAAATCCATGATTATCCAAACTGTTTTATGGTCGGTGGGTATTGATAATTTAACCCTGACCAGAGAAACCATTTTGTGAAACATGGCACCAAACTCCATAAGATGTATACAGATATCCCCATCGTTGGGGGTAATGCCTTACGAAAATTCGAAACGTCTGCTTGAGAGCCCCTCCCCATTCTTCAATATACAACATAAGTTAAACAACTTTTTTTTCATTTTACTCTTTCAAGGCAGGAAAGAGTGATGAGTGACGCCTTCCCAGATGTGGTAACAGTACTCTATTTTTTAATGTTCTAAATCTTCCAATACCATTAATATTTTCCTTTTTCTGTCTTTCATAATATTGTATGTGTCTTTTTGCACATTAACTATAACAGCATCTCTTTGGACATTAAATGTAATGTTTTTTTGTTTTTTTTTCACTCTTCCTTATGCTTCTAACTACATTTTGAATTTGTCTCATTTCATGGCAAGATTTAAACTGAGTATTCAACATCTATTTTTCTAATGAGGGTGCATGAAACATTTCTCAATGTCTATTAATATTTACAAAACATTTATCTCTCTATATATGATTATGTGATCACTTCTCGTCTGTTTTTTGTGACAATGTGAGTTACACATTCTCTTTTTTTGCTTTTAATTGATTATTTATTGAAATCAAATACGCAAATATTCGTAAAATCTTATTTATAAAAATACTAGCTGGCTTTGCCAACTTACTATCACTTCACTAAGTTCGCTACTCGAAATATTTGAAACCAAAGTGTTAAATTTTAAACATTTCATTCATAAGTTTGTTGTAACCACGCATTAATTAACATTTTGCTAATTTCGACCTTTTTAATGAAATAGCCAAAACATGTGCAGAAAGACGACTATCAATTCGCTCTGTGTGTGCATGTGTTTTCTTTATTTTTATTTGTTAAAAACAATTTAAAAAAAATGTTACGTCAGTCGCTAACGGAAGGAAGCAGTCAGACACGCTTTCCCCTTCCTCTATATGACGTCGCTAACAGAAGAGAGGTAGATAGGTGGGGTCGATCAGTCAATCTTTTCTCCTTTCAGAACTATTTCTTATGCCCCGTGTATCTTTCCGTGGCCGTCGTAAAGCCAAAATCTTTCTCTCTGGTTTAAATTACTTCCCTTAGCAAATATTTTAAGAAAGATTTAATAAGAGATTTATGTAGTTTGCTTGAAGCATTGTTTATTGGTATATAGAAATGTGATATTTAGAAGGCAATACAAGGCAGAGGTGTGACGGATAGACACAAGTTGGAGCAAATAAGACATATAATGGTGGAACAAGTTAAATAGTTTCACCCTTAATACAATGTATACATACACATATATATATATATTTATTTATTTTTTTACAAACACACATATATCTGTCTATCTACACAATGTTACAATGTTATGTAATGCCTGTATCAAAATGGTCTGGTGGAAACTCTGTATGATATAAAATTTCGGGAACTCTTCCCTTCAGTACCGTGCTCAACTCAAATTCAAATGTGCATATGAAGGAAGCAGTTTTGCAGAAAAGACTAGTTAAATTTGAACAGATTAAAAAAAAATGTTTAGTTTTTTAATTTCTTATTTTATTTATTTATTTTTACTTTATTTATTTATTTTTTTCTCTCACTCTTTCAATTAGTTTATCTCCCAAATCTAAATTTTTTTTTTAATAATTTCTTTTTATAAATTTTTCTTTTTTAGAATCTTTTCTTTTTTAGAATCTTTTCTTTTTTTTTTAAATTTTAAATCTAAATTTAAACCAAGTTTATTGTTCGTTTAAATTAATGTTGATTAATACTGCCATTAAACATCGCATTATCTGCTGTTCGTTTTATATTATTGTGTATATTAATATTTAGTTTATTTATTTATTTTTTTAAATATGTATATTTTATTAATTTAATTCAAGCTAGTATTTGTTCATTCATCGCTCGTATCTGTCTAATGCTAATTAGAACAATGGACGGGAGGTAATTCAGCTGGGTCTGTTTAATGATGTTTAAGTCACTTTTAAATTTAGTTATTTCTAATTATGTTAGGTTAAAATATTGTTATTCTCATATAACGAATGTATTTCTTTCTTTTTAATTAATATTTTCTTTTATTATTAATTAATGTTATAGGGTATCATTCTCGCCGCGGTGGTTCCGATATTTTAACCCCTTTTACTATTGTTATTATTATTTATTTATTTTTACTGTTGTTATTATTATTATTTATTTTTTACTGTTATCATTATTATTTATTTATTTTTACTGTTATTATTATTATTTATTTATTAAATTTTTTTTTTTAATTTATTCATTTTCTCTTCAGCATATAATGTCCATCGGAACAAAGGCCGATCAATGATACAACATAGTATTTTAAAATACTGTATATATATATATATATATATATATATATATATATATTAGTTTATCTTCCAAATCTAAATATCTTTTTATATTTTTTTTTATAAATTATTTTTTTTCTTTAGAATCTCCTTTTTTTTTTTAAAATTTTAAATCTAAATTTAAACCAAGTCTATTTGTTTAAATTAAAATGTCGGTAATACTGCCATTAAACATTGCATAAACTGGTATCGTCTTGGCCTTCGGGGCTTGATTTACGCCGGTCTATGGGTCTGTCCTGTGCAGTTCTAGGAGGTCCACCCTTCCAAGCTTTGCCTCCCCTCTTTGGGGAGGAGTAAGTTTATTGCTTACTGCCTGAGGCGCCCCTACCGGGGAATGCCGACGGGGCTGCCCAACCAATTTTTAATGGCCAGAGTGCTCACCTTCTCGGGCGCTGGCTTTTCAAGTCCCATTTTCCCAACCCGACCTTGGGTCACATCTTACCTTGTGGGAGTAAGATAAAACTGGCCTTGTGCCTAACCTCCTGGGGAGGTAAATAAAATGTTGTATTATTGATTTAAAAAGCACTAACCTGTCTTAATGGTAATATGAGGGATAAATAAAAAAAACTTTTGCATTTATTCATTTAGAAGTGACATAAGTTCCAACTTAAAGAATGCCACAGTACTGAAAGATGCAGATTACATCAAGCTGTACCTTGACATAAGAAGGGCAGCTCCTGCATTGTAGATTCTTTTTGCAATCAGATCTGGACAATACAACAATGAATCACAGACTTGCAACTGAAGCTGTGCACAAGTGCAACACCATGCATTTTGGGAGAAAAACTCAAGTGTTCATATACACTTCCTCCACAACACAAATATCAAAAAGTCTTGTGAACATGATCTGGACATTAGTGTCAGCAACGAATTGTGTTGGAAAAAACGCCCATCTCTAAAATGGTCTAAAAGGCTACAAGCGTCTTGGCATTAGCCACTCTCCAGTTTAGAGATTCGGAGTTCTCTGCTTTTTAGCGGAATTCTTCTTTTTTGTAATCCCTAAAAAGTTGAATTCTGTTTCTTTTTTTTATATAAGAAAAAGCCAAATCGCTAGAGTTTTACGCTGTTTTGACTCAATTTTATTTCTCTTTCTTCCTCTCTATCACTTTATCTTTCTTTCTCATGTTTTTTCTCTCTTCCTCTTCTCTCTGTCACGTTTTGTCTTGTCTTGCTTCCTCTACTTCAAGCGATTCATTAGTAAGAGAGGTAGAAGACTTTTGTTTCATCAATAAATAACTTCTTGTCTCCTTTAAAACATATCAGTTGATAAAAAGATATTGTAGATTAACACACTTAGCTCCCCTCCCCCTCTCTCTTACATGTATTCACTCTGAAAAACTTGTTGGAAGAAATAAAAAAAAAACAATTATATTAGAATTCAGTTTCACATATGAGTTTAACATAAAATTACCCATTTCGTGGTCATTCTAGCATTTTAGGGCATACACCAATTTTTTTTTATGAGAGATAAATTCTGTGCGTAAATATTTTTTTGAGAGGGTCTACTTTTTTTAGATTATCTGGTTTTACAAAGTTTTTGTTTTTTGGGGGAAGGGCAAGGTAAACTTGCCACTTGGACTTAGGTTTATTAAAAGGATTAAAGGAGTTTTGGGGGGAGGGCTTGCCACTCAGACTAAGGGTTAAGGAAGAGGTTTTTTAAGGGACATTGTCACTCGGATTTTGGGCAAGTGGTATGGTTAGGGAAAGGTTTCTATTGAGGGGCTTACCACTCAGACCTATGGTTAGTGGTAGGGTAAATAATCTTTTTTTTACTTATTTTTTATCCCCTCCCCCCAAAAAATCCACACACAGCCCTTAAAAGCTTGAATGGCTCAGAAACGTGGCATCATTTTAGAGTAATTCCATATCAAATCATCCAGAAAAATCTGAAAATGTCACTCATACCTCTCAGATTCCTTCAAACTTTACCCAGTTGCTGGATGAGAACTAGACATAAAAATTGGAGTTTTCAAGTTTTGCACTCTAAGACCAAAATGGTGTGCTCTTTCTGGATCATCAGGCACCCATTCTATTTGCGGATGTAGCACTCAGCTGAATGCAGTATTGCTGGTTAATGCGAATGACCGGTGTGGCAATATTCGCTTTGGCCGAAGGGGTATATCTTGGGACCGGCATCAATATGGCACCATGGCTTTGGACGGCTGGGCGATCTTTTCCAGACTTTTGTGACAACATGTGCACGTATGTGCAATGTCTCATCTTGTTATGGCCAGTGAGCAATCATCGTCTGACGATAGTCACTGTCGTCTGCTTCTGGGAATGGCTAGCTGGCTTTTTGGTCAGGACCATCGTGCTGCAAATCAAACATTATGCAATAATGGAACAAACCATTTTACTTTTTATATAAAAATATGATTTATTATATTTCGAAAAGAAACATCTCAGAGAGCGCAACAACCATATCTTCCTCGTTCGGATTTCAAACCAGTCTCTCAATTTTCAATCTCTTTTCTAGAGAGACAGAGAGACAGAGGGATAGAGAAAGAGAGAGAGGGAATACAGCCGTCATCAGTGTTTCAACAAATCTCAGTGACAAGTTTTCTTTGACCTCTTAAACCTGGCTGGTGTCTCCAGCATTGTTTATATTTTAGCTGACATCGGATTACACCGAATACCCCGATCAGTGAGCTGACATTTTTAGTGCAGCGAAACTCAAGTCTGACGCAAGGGTTACGGATATAACGGGAAGAACTTATCTCCCCAAAAGATTATGCATTGTGCCACACCGGGAGTAAGCATACAAAGACCTAAGCAAGAAAGTTGTCTGTGACCCAGATAAGAAAGTGTGCATGATGCATCGCTGTGATTCATGTCCAGGAAATGCTGCATTGAAAAAGTTTTGGATGATGAGCTCATTTATTTATGGACTCTGAATTCTATTATTGTCAGTCAACAACATTCGAAGAATACAAGAAACTCCTCATCGACAGCATCAACAATATTACTCGTACCAGGCAAGAAAGCCAAAGCAAGATACTTGAAATTGATGAAGGAATCTCTTAGTGTGAATGAGGTTTTGATGCTCGGGGACTTTGCAGAGAACTACCAGTATCTTATCTAGGACAAGATATAAAGCTTCCACTGGAGCAAAGAGTATTGTACGTTGCATCTGTTAGTCATCAACTACAAAGATGCTGATAGAAACCACCAATATTATTTCCTCTGTTTCATTTCACATGACAACAACACACAGCACCAGTTTTATTCACAAGATGCAGACACTACTAGTGAAATACTTGAAGCAGAAGCTCTCAAACATCACAAAAATCTATTACATTTTCTAATGGTTTTGGTGGGAAGTACACAAATTTCAAGAACTTCCTTAATTTATGTTCCCATCGAAGCAGAGTGGATTTTCTTTGCAACTAGTCACGGGAAATCACCATGTGATTGAATTGGTAGTGTGGTTAAACACCATGCTGCAGAGACCACTCAACAACCAAATTCTGGACTATCGTGTGGCGCTGGAAGTATGCTAAGAAGAAATGAAATCTATTATATTCTTTGCCATTGACAAAGAAGACATGGTCGAGGTGAGAAAGAAGATGGAGAAGAGGTTCGAAGAAGGTAAAACAGTACCCGGTACAAGAAACAGTCATTATTTAATTCCCCAGTCAGCATCACAAATTGGACAAACTGTGCAGACGGTGATGACTCGTTTTTGGACATCCATGACTTCAAAAATCCAACCTGAGTTTATTTTGGCGACATTGCACCATCGTCTTACATCTCTTGCATGTACCATTCATAATGGTGGGTCGGTTTGATGAACAAAGTAGATGAGGAGCAAGGTGATGTAGATGACTAATTGATGCACTCCCATGTATCACGGAAAACATTAACTGGCAAGAAAGTGGTGATAGCTGCTATGTCCCTATAGTAGGCACCTACTGCAACCAATGGAAGAATTTAGATAATCTGTGATTGAGATTATGATAAACAATCACTGCGTTTGCAAAACTTAATTCGTGGACAGCTGTTGATTTGATTTTTTTAAAACATGCTATGATGTATCTTATAAATAACTTCTAATTTTACTATAGCAAAATGAAAATGAATTTTGTGATAAATTTGGGTTTGGGTTTACTTACCCTCCAGTGGAAACAGCAAGACTGTATTGTCGCGACGCTTCTTAACACGTAAAAAAATGCCTGTTTTTTTAAGTTACATTGTGATCTAATAGAAAAGAACAAGACTTCATTTTGAGAGAACGTTCAAACTGTGTTGAACACACAGAAAAAGAAAATTTTCATTTTCCATTAGTGCCACATACTTTTTTGAGGCTTGGTAGTCCCACACCCAAATTTAGGCAAACGTATACAATAACTCAAAACAGTTGATTTTTAGAGGTTTTAAGTGTTATTTTTGGATTCTTTGTGCAAAAAAAAAAAAATTTTTAACGTCCTAGCTCGTCTAGAAATCATTTTATGCACAGCAAACATAATTTTTATAACAGTGCAATTTCACACCTGAAATCTTAAAAATGCAATATTTTGGAAACCGCTTGGAATTACAAGCTCACATTTTCAGGATTGTCTAGTTTTTATGATACCAACAACTGGGGAAAGCTTGAAGAAAATGTAAGAGGTATGGGTACCATGGTTTGGATGATTTGACATGGTATTACCCTTTACGTTAAATTTCATAAGTGCACAGGGTGGGGGGATCAGAGGTGCCATGGTCCCTCAGGTTAGAAAATTGGTAGGGGGTTAGGGTTACTCACATACCTGAAGACTATACAACTATGTTGCGGCCACATTTAGAATTTGTATCATTAGTCTGGAACCACCATCTTGCTCAGAACATAACAAAGAGAGGGAGAGCGGATGTCTAATTAGTATTTACACTCTTCTCACCTTCTCACATCAGACAATAAGTATATGACCAGTTTCCCCCTCCCTGCATTCACATAGTAATCAACTCCCTCTCTTTCTCTATCGGTCCGTTTGCTGATTTGGTATGTGTGGCTCTTAGCTATTGATTATTAAATTTAAGAGTTAAAAACAAACCTGAAAGTACTTATGTGATTTAAAAAGAGAATAAGCAAAATTAAAAGTGAAAGCAATGTCATGTGGCTAGAATAGCTAGTTTGAATAAAAATGTGTCATTCCATCTCAAATCATCAAATTTAAACAAAATCCACCTTTCACTCTCTGAAAAATCTCCCTCATATTCCTATACCAAGCTTATGAAAAATATTCAAAATATTTGATTTTTATATTTAAGTTCAGTAAGGATTGTCAGTTATATTTCTGAGGGGGTTACGCATCAGAACCTTGGGGATTAGATATCAAATGATCCCGATGCATTTTGATAATCCTCCAAAATGGTAAATATCATATTTTCATTTTTTAGGTGAGCATTATTGATATTCAAGAACTGCTGAGCCTTTCAACCCCTCCAAGACACTACACCTGCCTTGTCCACTATGTTGACGTCTGGTCGAAATACAGTGTCCTTTGGCCACTAAGACTGAAGGATATCGATGAACTGGCCTTTGGGATTGCAAAGAATGTATTTGCCTATTTTGGTTCTCCCAAACAGATTATCTATGATACAGACTTTGATGGAGCCCAGCAGCTGGAGGAATCTCTGAAGAAATGGTCAAAGCAAGTGAAAGTGACTATTGGTTTGCAGGAACCTTTAGCTTCATCAGGTCCCGTCCACTGGAAGATAGTAGAGAAACTAAAGGAGCTTTTAGTTGAATCTTGGGAAGTGAAGTTGTCCAAATTACAATGTAAGTTCTACATTCTGTTTATTGGTAAAAACAAAGTGTTTGCCATATTTTTCAGTTTTACGTTTCTTTTTGCACTAATTTTACAGATACTGAATTGTTAAAATCGCCTGAACATTCCCAACTCTGCTTTCAAGGTCAAACATTTCATTGACATTCCCAACTCTGCTTTCAAGGTCAAACATTTCATTGACATTCCCAACTCTGCTTTCAAGGTCAAACATTTCATTGACATTCCAAACTCTGCTTTCAAGGTCAAACATTTCATTGACATTCCCAACTCTGCTTTCAAGGTCAAACATTTCATTGACATTCCAAACTCTGCTTTCAAGGTCAAACATTTCATTGACATTCCAAACTATGCTTTCAATGTCAAACATTTCATTGACATTCCCAACTCTGCTTTCAAGGTCAAACATTTCATTGACATTCCCAACTCTGCTTTCAAGGTCAAACATTTCATTGACATTCCCAACTCTGCTTTCAAGGTCAAACATTTCATTGACATTCCCAACTCTGCTTTCAAGGTCAAACATTTCATTGACATTCCCAACTCTGCTTTCAAGGTCAAACATTTCATTGACATTCCCAACTCTGCTTTCAAGGTCAAACATTTCATTGACATTCCCAACTCTGCTTTCAAGGTCAAACATTTCATTTTCGTCGACTTTTCTCATAAAAATGATTGCCACGTAAGTTTATTTTTTATTTAAAAGAAAAACTAAATTAATATTAATTAATTCAAAGATTAATTAATTTGAATATTAATTAATTACTATTTGTGTGAATCAATTTACTATTATTTGATTATTTAGTGAAATCTAAAATGCAATAGGATAAAATAAAGCGAATTTTTAAAACTAATTTTTAAATAAACTCATTTAATTGTGAATTTCAGAATTCATTAATGTATTTAGTTATTTCAATAGTTAATAGTTTAAAATGAACAGAAATTAATTTCTTGGTGACACTTGGCAATTTGAAAGGAATTTGAAAAACATTTCAACTGTCAAATAGAAAGTAATTTCTGACCTGGGGTTTTTACCCCACCCAATTAACCGGTATTGTCCGGGCCTTTGAGTCTGGATTTACGCCGGTCTATCGGTTGTCCGTCCTGTGCAGTTCTAGGAGATGCACCCTCCCAGGCTTTGCCTTCTCACTCTTTGAGAGGGGGTTAGTTTATTGCTAATCGCCTGAGGCGCCCCTACCGGGGAATGCCGACGGGGCTGCCCAGGCAATTTTTAAATGGCCAGAGTGCTCAAATTCTCGAGCACAGGTTTTTCAAATCCCACTTTCCCGACCTTGTGTCACATTTTACCTTGTGGGAGGAAGATAAATAGAAGAAAGTAATTTCTGACTAACATTCTTAGCAAATCTTTATGTATTGACAGTTTCAGCAGGTATTTACGTCCGATAATTTTATGAATATTAAAACATTACCATAACAAAATTAGTTATATAACAATTTCATGACCGAATGATACCATGATTATTAAATTTAACTTTCAAAATCATATTTACAAAAAAGAAAAATAATTTGGTAAAACCAAAAAAATGGTACACTTAAAATATAAAACAAAATAAAAATGAAACAATAAACAGACTTCCTGGCAATTATTCATACAATTTCTCTTGAGTTTCAAAGTTTAATTTCTATTTTCAGATATTTCTAATACAAAACTTGTGACCACACATGGACACATCTCTCCATATAAAGCAGTCACAGGCAATGATCCCCTTACTGAAGCGTTTTCGGAACTTGCTGACAAATATAACATTCATCCAGATTGTTTGCAGCCTGATTTCCTATCTACAGAAATTCGAAACAGTGAGTATGCACCCCTTTTCCTGGATAACTTGGTCATATTTGTGATTCTCTATGTTCTGTCAGAACCTTGATGTCGCTATAATAGCGACATCAAGGTTCTGACAGAACATAGGTTAGGTTTTGTCATCTTACGGATGCGAGTATAGCAACGACCTGACACTGGGATGCAAGTATGATATATAATATACTAGCAAATATATGCTCCCTCCAGTCACATATTTTTGCTCAGCTTAGAGGATGTCATGATGAACGAAAACGGTGACTGACTTACCCCCCTCCCCCGACACCATATAGAGGAAGGGGAAAGCGTGTCTGACAGCTTTCCCCGTTAAAGAACGACATCATATGTTTTTATTGTTTTTAATAAGTAAAAATAAAGAAAACACACACACACGCATGCACATGCATGCACAGATCGAATTGATTTCCTCTTTCTGTTCATTCTAGACGGTTTTATTAAAAAGATCAAAATTAGCAAAATGTTAATATAATTCATTAAAAATGCCAAGCTATAAAGACATTTTATTATAGTTCTTGACCTTTTGGCTGAGATCAACGTGTAGTATCTGTTCTCAGCATTCTAACGACATCAGACGTTAATTTAAAAAAAAAAACAATAACAAAATAATAATACGGTGTCGTAGAAGAAAGGGAAGACAAAAAAAAATCATACGGTGTCGTAAAGGAAGAGGGAGAGAGAGGAAGGCCAGCCAGAGAGAGATAGAGACAACCAATCAGTAGCAAGCTAGCCACGCTCATCCTCCTTTTCTCTTTCTCCCTTATTCCAAATCGGTAAAGTAAAAATTCTCGCAAGCAATCTTGCAATTAGTTTTTTTCATGTCATCCATTTTTTTAATTAAATCATTTTAACTAATTACTATTAATATTCACGAAACTATTGCACATATGTAGATAAGATTGTACAATGAACTTAGAAATAAATAACATCAAATTTTAATTTATTATGAAGTGATTAACAAATAGATATGCAAATAAGATTATCCAATAATTGTTCTTCAATGTTGCGTCTCTAGTATATATATAGAGTATTACAAAGGAGTGATGAATGAAAAAAATTTTTGCATTTATTCATCTAGATTATAATAAATATACTTTTTTGCTATTGATAAAAAATTAAAAACATTTTTCCTGTTATAAGATTGCATGAGGCATGCCATGCTTGAAACCATTAAATGATGATGATATTTATTTGTTATCATATGAAATTCTATTGTTTACACAAAATGAGATTATTATGTGAAATGTTGAATATGTATGGATGAGCGGAAGAGAAACAAATTACTTACATGTTGTACAAAAAATTAACGATTGTTTTTAAAGAGTTTTTTTACCCTTTTTTAAAAAATTAATACTACACTTATAATAACTAAAAAAATATAACTGAAGTGAATACTTTTAAGGGAAAAAAACTTGAATTTCATCAAAATAAATATAAAAAATAGTTTGAAAAGGCTATTAGTTTCGCATATAAATTTAACGTAAAATGATCTCTCATTTCCCGTCCATTCTTGCCTTTTAGTGCAATTTAAAAAATATTTTTTCAAGCTGAAAACTTGATATGAAATAGTTCAAGTGACAAGCCCACCTCCTAAAAATACCTTCTCTTGAACGTGTCGTACCATTAACCTTAAATCTGAGTAACAAGCTAGCCCCTGAAAAAAAACTCCCTCATCACTAACCCTAAGTCCAGGTGGCAAGCCCACAATCATACAAAAAACCCTTTAAAACCACACATAATCGTCTAAAAAAAAAAGCAGACGCCCATAAAAAAAACGCGCAGGATTTATTTCCCATAGAAAACAAATTGATTAACTGCCATAAAACGCTAGAATGGCCCGGAAATGGTGAATTATTTTATATTAAATTTGTGAAGCTTATCCCCCACTTTAAATTCTAAAATAATTGTGTTTTTTTTTCTTTCTGCTAAGTTTTCAGATGGTTCAGTGACAGGAAGTCCAAGTGGCAAGACCCCTCCTCCCACAAAGACCCTCTTAAAACTACAGATAATCGTCTAAAAAAAAGAAAGAAAATAGGAGATCTCCCCCCCCCCCCAAAAAGAAAATAAAAACAAGAAAAACGCACAGGATTTATCACCCATAGAAAAAATGATTAACTGCCCTAAAACCCTAGAATGGCCCTGGAATGGGGGATTATTTTACATTAAATTTATATGTGAAACTAATCCCCACTAAATTCTAAAATAATTGTTTTTGTTTGTTTCTTTCTGCCAAGTTTTTTAGGATGTTAACATGTAATTGCCTAAAAAAAGTAGAATCTCATATTTTGGGGAGGCAAGGGGGTGATTTAGCGGAAGGTGTTAATCTACAATGATGTACAAGAAATCTTGCAATATATTCATTTTTAAACAGTCCTAGTATCAGATTTCAATTTCTTGTACATAAGATGTATTACAATTTAACTTTGAGTACTCTAACTTCTTTTTTTTAACTGATACATGGTATCTTTTATGGTATTGCAGCATATTTATGTGCATTTACTGTAGATTACTTGGAAACCATTAATTTCTGGAGATTTTCAGTGGCATATTCTTATTCCTTGTACAAATTTCTATTGCTTGATCTTGTGTTTTAACAAAGATATAACATTTTTACTGAAAAATTAGTTTAAAAAATGTGACAAATGCATATGGGGAAAATATCCAATCGTGCGAGTGCCTCGATTATTCCTGATTTTCTGTAAACGACCTCCCTAATGCAATTGCATCTGAAATGGGTATATTTGCTGATGATACCATGCTCTATTCTCAACATGAGGAAGAATCGAACGCATACATATCCAAAGCAATGGTGGAATCCTTAAATAATGACTACTTCCAGTTTGTAGAAGAATGGGGCCAAAAATGGATGGTTAGAATGAAACTAGCTACCGGAACAGTAGCAGAAACTCGCTATGAAGCAAGCTGACAACAGAAGATATTGTTGTTTGGAAGAAACAGTATACCTTGTGGGCTTCTATATATATATATATATATATATATATATATATATTTCAATGGCTTAGCTTCTCACGTGTTGTTTGATGATTCAGCGTTTTTGTTTTTAATGGCTGAGCGTCTTAGTCTTTGTTGTATAAAAACGTTCTCTTATATCAAAGATGAAAATTTTTTTTAAATACATAAATTAAAATAAAATAAAGTAAATAGCTAAATAAATATAAATAAATAAATAACATTCTTAACGTTAAATACCGAGAAATTATTCAAGGGAGATAAATTATCTAAATGGTTCAAGGGAGATAATTAATAAATAATTTTAGTAAATAAATAAAAAAATTTTTTTCTTCTCACAGAGATAATTATATCACCATGAGATATTCCTTTTTGCCCAGAGCCACATTGCACATTGTTTGGTTATCTCAATGAGGCGTTTAATTCCAAGCTGACCTAGGAATTGATACAGAGAGCCTGAAAGGAAACTGCGTGCTGGGTCAGCTCTCTCTTTTAGGTCTTCGTATTTCTCTATCTTATATTGGTGTTGTTTCTCATAAGTTACATTTAATGCTACCATGACAAATCTCGTTTTATTAAACAATTATAAAAAACCTTTCCAACCACCGATTGCCATGGCTGATATGACTCTTCTTGAAAGGCCAACATTGAAACTCCTCGGCCTAACATTCACAGGTAACATGAATTGGAATAAATACATAGAAGATACTGCAAAGTCTGGGGCAAGGAAGGTGGGCTCCCTCTACTGGGCTGGAAAACCTCTTACACTTGCCAGTATAATATATCTCTACAAAACCATCATTTGCTTATGCATGGAGTATTGTTGCCACGTTTAGGTTAGTGTACCAATCACTAGTCTCTCCCTCTTGGACAGTCCAAAAAATACTCTCTAATCTAATAAGTCCCATAATTTCTACCAAGCTCCAGCCCCTGTCTGTTCCCCACAACGCTGCATCCCTGTGCTTGTTTTACAAGTACTTCAATGGAATGTGCTCCGATGAACTTTATGCACCTTTGCTCTCTCAGCATAAATACCCTGACCAACACGACACACAGCAACATCTTACCCTTTCACTGTAGAGGTCTCCAGATGCCAGAAGGCTTCTTTCCTCGAACCACTTGCCCTTGGAATTCCCTCCCTGTTTCCCCCAACTGTATTAACATGCAGAACTTGTAATATGAACAAGCATCTCGTTGTACAACTCCCCACTTAGGATGCCCTTATAAATCTGGCCCCTAATTCACAGTAGCCCCTTATGTCTCAGTGGCAATGTGCCCCCTTGTTTGGGATGAATTGAAATAGAAAAAAAAAACCTTAAAGGTTAGATTACATATTTATATCTTTTATTGGAATCAAAGATTACCTGCGATGATTAAGCGAATATCATTTTAAAAGTGTTTTAGTTTTTCTTTTATTGCTGAGTTCAACGAACAGTAAATGAATTATGCTTATCCCCCTTTGAATGAATCAAAATGGCTGACATATTTGCACTTCCTCTTCGTAAATCCCTAAAATTTTATTTTCTTTTATAAAAAAAAACTACTTGATTAATTGACGTGATTTTTGGTATAGGAAATATTCAGCCCGTGACAGGTACGTACATCAAACAGATATTCCTCAGTTTGTTTTATTTTATTTTTTTCAAAAATATCCGCTAAACTGGAGATTCACCAGAAAATGTAATAATATATAATTGTTATTTAGCACTAAAAAACTGAAAGAATGGTTTACTATGACAAATATCACGTCCATTTGAGATGTAATGACATCCGTGTGAAAAATATTCCTAATCGGATTTAATAATTTTTTAGGGAAATAGAATCAAAAGAGTTTTTTTTATTTTAAAGAACATGATATAAAGAAAAGAATGGAGAATTGGCTATTCAGAATGAGATATTGATTTTGTTGGAAGCTATTTAGGTCTAACTTTAAAAATTCGGCTGACATAATTTTCTAGGTTCGATTATTTTTATATTTTATTTCATATATATTTTATTATATTTTATTTTATATATATTATACTAAAGCTGAGCCAATGAACGTTTGTTTCCCCTCAGGCTTTTTTCCCATATATTTTAATCACACAAAATACATGCTTAGTTCTGGATTGACTTTGAAGAAAAAATCTGTATTTTTATAATTAGTCATAATTAACTGAACAAGTCATGCATCTCTCAATTAGCTTTCTATGTATTTCTCCCACTTCCTCTCATTCTGTTTGTTAAACCACTTGCTAATATTTCTTAATGTTCCTGTGAGTATTTTAATAAAGAGTGACTCTTTTTTTCAGCATTGGCATCTAGTTTAATCTAGTGTTTGTACATACCATAAGCACATATGGCAAAACAACATTGTTTCAGTGATTGTACTTTCTGGTCTTCTTCAAGTGCCTTTTATAAGAGTCTGTAAGACCAGAGAGTTTATCGGAGGAGACATTGTGAAAATGCCAACAATCTGAGATATTTAAATGAGGATAATATGATTTCTTGAAATATTTTCAAATAGTTTGATTTGAAATGATGTTTTAAACAATTTTTTTTTTTTTTTTTGAGATATTGTTTGAACTGGTAAATTTTAATGGATTTGCACAATACATATTTTAACTCACAATTCTGTTTTACTGGCATTGCCCACCTCCCTCCCCCTGATAGATAAGGTACTCACATGAGGAACTACGTGAAGGTTGCCAACATTCTTAATAAAAAAAGTGCTCGGCACATTGAGTTGTCAGTTTACGCGGATATCCACTTCACCACATGCACCCCCCTTTTTGATGTTGAAATATGGATTTTAAGTTTTTGGAGGTGGATTTATTTTTGCAGGTTGTTTTACTGTGTTGTCTATGGAGACATGAATAAATATGATTGCCTTATTTTCTTCTTCAGATCTACAAAATGAAACGAATTTAAAACCTCCCAACGAACTTGCGGGCTATTCTGTTTATTCAAACTCAACTCCTACCCTATCAAACGTCTGCCACATTAACCTTACTGACAATCCTGTGATATCTTCTCCAGTTGCTACTTCCCACCAAATGGAACCAACACCAATAGCTTGCACACTTAACGTAGCATCCAATGGCCCTACACATATGTCCAATCAGCTGGAATTATCGGTCATTGATCAGAAAGTGTCACACAACTCTGGTAAGCATTAGTCTGAAAGTTTAAATTTTTGATATTATATTTATATTATACTTAACACACTTATGTGTCAGGCAAGCAAAATATTGCAGTAATTTGGATGATAAAGGGAACAATCAATTTTGCAAGCAGATTTACATATTATTATCAGGGTAAGTTGATCTCTTTGACCTGGTGGGCTAGCTGTTTTGAAATATCATGTTTTCAGATTACTCCTTGGCATTTAATTCTGTTCTATAGCAGGGATGGACTTATGGGTCAGTGAAAGGTAGGCAGCTTTTTTAGATGTCTTAAAAATAAAGAGAATGAAGGCAATGTTTTCTGGGTTTTTTTTTTTTTAGAATTTTCAAAATTTGTTTTATTTGTAAAACAAAAATGAATATTAACATTAAATCTTACAAATTGATAAAATAAACAGAAATCATTAAAATCAGATTTTTATTGGCTCTGAGAATTTGATTTGTGATAAATTTTTCACTTGATTTTCTTGTATTTCAACATTTTTTAACACTGTCATTTTTTACTTCACTCTCTTTTTTTTATGGACATCGCTCCAGACAAGGCATGAAGCCATTTGATGTAAGAAGCTAACAAGAACGAAATATGATTATCGCAAAGACAGGAAAGACCAAGGCTATAGATAGGAGGAAAACAGTCAGCAAGAAGAGAGTTCCACAAGCCTGCAGTTCTTGGAAAGAACCTACTGGAATAGGAAGCTGTATTACAATGATGTATCAAAACTGCGAAGTGATGGAGATCACTAGACCAACACGTCAAACGAGCTCACGCAAAAGAAGCAGGGAATAGATCACACAATTCCAAAGAACACATGCCATAATAGTACTTATAAAACAGGCTGAGACTAGCAACATCACGTCTGTGAGAGAGAGAAAGAGAGTGTAGAGGAGAAGAAAGACTGGGGCCAATCAAATTACAGATACCTTTTTACACCTTATCAAGAACCCTCAAATGAGACAGAGATTCACCAACCCAAATATGACAACAATACTCCATACATGATCTGATAGTAGATTTGTAGAGATAGAGAATAGCCTCAGGTGTGAGAAAGTATTTGGAGTGATAGAAAGAACCGACTTTACGAGAAGCAGAAAGAGCAATGGATCTAATGTATGAACTCCAAGAAAGATTTGATGAAAGAGAAAGACCAAGAAGTTTCAGAGGTGATTTCTCCTCAAGAGCAGAGCTATCCATGAGAATCTGAGGGAGAAAAGGGACATGCATACGATTGAAAGACACGAGCTGAGTCTTAACAGGATGAAACAAAACAAGCCATTTCGTACCCCAACCCACAACTGAACCCAGGTCAACTTCTAGGTCAGCTGCATATTTCGACTGATCCGAGGGAGATGGGCAAGAAGCAACACCAGAATAGAGAGTGATATCATCAGCATAGATGTTAATTTTCTGAATAATATTCTCTGGAAGATCATTTATATAGAGAAGAAACAGTGTTGGTCCTAGAGTAGAGCCCTGAGGAACACCAGCATTGAAAAGAGAATGAAGAGACACCGTCCAAAGTTACTCAGATCGATCACCAGCATTTTTAAAGATAGGGACAACAGAAGACTTCTTCCAACAATGAGTGAAACAAGACTGAGACAAACAGAGATTGAATAATTTAGAGAGGATAGAAGAAAGTTCTGGAGTACAACGCTTGACAACAAGAATTGAATCAGGACTGGTCCAGATTAGAAAGAATTCTAGCAAGCATCTTTGGAGTGATAATGACAGAATCAAGAGACTGATCAGTTTTCAAAGGAAAATCAGGAAGAACAACATTTGAATTCTTAAGAGAAGAATTGTAAGTAAAATGGTTGAGCAAGATAAAATAATTTGAAGACCATTAAAATAAGGAGGAATAGCAGACTTGCCATTATTAATAATACACTATTGTAGATTTTCCAAAAATCTCGAGAACCAACCCGTTGAGATGAGATAGTCACAAATCCTTTGAGAATAGCTAGACTTAGCCTAAGAGATTGCTCTCTTGCAGACATTGCTAGCTCTTCTGTAGGATTGTCTAGAAGCATCAGAAACATTCCAACGATACTGATGAAAGTAATGGTTACAATAGGCAATGGCAGAAGCACAAACAGATGAAAACCAGAGAGGAGAATGAGGTTTGGTTTGAAACTTACGATGAGGAATGAAGGTGTCAATTCCAACAAGAAGCCATTCAGTAACCTCTTTAGCAGCATCATTCGGAGACATACCAAAGATAGGACCCCATGGAATGTCATATCAGCCTTTCTAAGGGACGATCAATAGAAGACTTCACCGAAAAATCAACCTCAACATCAACGACAGCATTGTCAGAAGAACCCAATGGAGAAGAAGAAGAAATAGAACATGAGTCAGTAACAGAAGTAAGAAAAAGATAAGTAAGGATAGTTGATGAATATCATTATCAGGAAAACGTGTGGGGAAGGTGTCAATTTGGGACAAGTCATGAGACAGAAAAGTTCAGACAGATTTCATTGCTATCCAATCATGATGGCAAACATCACATTTGGCTTGTTTTTAATGGGCACAACAGCAAAAAGCATTTTGCTTTTGGTCTAAGTCCAAAAACGGTTCTCATACGTCTTACAGAACCTTGAATTTTAGATGGAGATTTTTCAGTTCTGTAAAAAACGATGTTGTTTTCCTAAAATATCTTGGAAAATTTAATTTATCTAAGAACCCTTCTCACGTTTCATGGGTGTATTCTGGATTATTTTAACAAGTTTATGTCTTTAAAAGTGTATTGTTGATCACAAGCAAACAACTTCATTGTATATTTAAATTCTGTAATGAACCCTACATCATAAAAAAGATAAGAATAAAACTGATTAAATTTCTCGATATTAGAGATGAAATCTTTAGAAAATGTCCTGGAAAATGATTTTCTTTTTTAAATGGGAACACTGGTTGTATGTTAACATTTACCTGGCAAATTCTGTGTATCCGTATAAATATTTCTTTGTTTTTTATAAACGATTCCTATGGAATCTTAAACCCTGTAAGGAGAAAGGGGTTTTGTTGCTGATTTTAATGCTGTTTAAATCACAGGCCAATAAAATAAAAATGTACAGATTCACAAACTGAGAGCAAATTGCAATGATTTTTAAGATTTTTAATGGGCGCTTGACTCCATTAAAATGTTTCTAAGCCATTAATTTCAGTTGTGGCAGTAATATTTCCATACAGTTTTCATCATAGTATTATTTTTTATGGCTGCTTTTAACTATTTTGGAGTCCAATCCATCTTGCAGATTCCAAATGTGACAACATTACGAACCCGTCCTAGTAAGGAAACAGCAGCTATTATTAAACAATAATATGAGGGATGTAATTTTTTAGATTATAGTTATTATTAAACAATAATACTCTGCTATATGTGAGAGATGTAATTTTTTAGATTATAGTTATTATTAAACAATAATACTCTTCTATATGTGAGAGATGTAATTTTTTAGATTATAGTTATTATTAAACAATAATACTCTTCTATATGTGAGGGATGTAATTTTTTAGATTATAGTTATTATTAAACAATAATACTCTTCTATATGTGAGAGATGTAATTTTTGAGATTATAGTTATTATTAAACAATAATACTCTTCTATATGTGAGGGATGTAATTTTTGAGATTATAGTTATTATTAAACAATAATACTCTGCTATATGTGAGAGATGTAATTTTTGAGATTATAGTTATTATTAAACAATAATACTCTTCTATATGTGAGGGATGTAATTTTTGAGATTATAGTTATTATTAAACAATAATACTCTGCTATATGTGAGAGATGTAATTTTTGAGATTATAGTTATTATTAAACAATAATACTCTTCTATATGTGAGGGATGTAATTTTTGAGATTATAGTTATTATTAAACAATAATACTCTGCTATATGTGAGGGATGTAATTTTTGAGATTATAGTTATTATTAAACAATAATACTCTTCTATATGTGAGGGATGTAATTTTTTAGATTATAGTTATTATTAAACAATAATACTCTTCTATATGTGAGGGATGTAATTTTTTAGATTATAGTTATTATTAAACAATAATACTCTTCTATATGTGAGGGATGTAATTTTTTAGATTATAGTTATAATCTAAAAGCTTTAAAGGGTTTGAATTGAAACAAACAAAAACAATTCATATAGAGAAAGAGAGGCTGCCTCTTAATCCCGAATTTGTTAGGTAGTATTATCCTGAATGTGCTTCACACTTACCGGATTTTAACTTTCCACATTTTTATCTATCCTGAAGATAATATCTATCAAAACAATCCCAAGACTATTGCTGAACAGAAAATGACAATCTCAATCCCAAATGGAAATCTATGAAATCTTTAATAAAATTCACAATCCTCTTTTTAGTCTAACTATACAAAGAAACTTCAGTCTATGCCTGACTTGTCCACCGAGTTTCATTTATTAATGTCCAACAGATTTCGTTTTATCACTGTTTAATAATAAGCACACATGGATACAACATGCACAATCGTCAATAATGTTTCTTCTCTTGGCACTGCTCTGATTTGGGATTGAGATGGTCATTTTCTGTTCACCAATAGTCTTGAGATTGTTTTGATAGATTTTATCTTCGAGATAACTCCATAGATAGAAATGTGGGGAGTTAAAGGCCGGTAATTGTGAAGCACATTCAGGATAACACCTCCTACTGATCAGACAATCACCAAAGTTTCATTGAATGGCGATAAAAGAAAGACGGTTGGACATTCATGACTGAAACTTGGTGGACAAGTCAGGCATAGACTGAAGTTTCTTTGTACCAAATATGGTTGGATTGCAGAAAGGATTGTGAATTTTATTAATTGATTTGATGAGTGGCATTATTGGGGGGGGAGGAGGGGGGTCTCTGTATGATAAACTTTATTTTGTTTAGAATTTAAACAACAGAATTATCTTTCTAACTCTTGATGGTCTGAAAGACAGGGTCCAGTGTTTGGATTTAAAATCGATCTATGCCAAGAGAGGGAACCTGTTCATCCCAAAGTTTGTTTCTTTTTGTTGCTATAAACAATTTTCAGGATAATGTTTTAGAATTCGTATTGGATTGCTCATTAGGTAAATGTTTGTACATTAATGTATACATTCAGTTCTCTTAATGGATTGTAAACAGATATTTGATCTCATTCACTCTTTATTGTAAAACATACACTCCTGCTGCTGTTGCTGCCGGTCTGCACTTTTTTTTCCTTTGTTTATTCATCGTTTTCTTTCTGCTGCTACTACTACTCTTTTCTTTATTGACGTCATCTTCTCTTAGAATATTGCTGCTACTATTGATTTGTTCCATTACTCCTACCACTTATAATCGTATTCACCCTTCCTCCCACCATCTAAAACATTCAATGTGCAAGCAAGCGAGATTATCAGTTTTAGTATCATATTGATTCGTTCTAGGGCTGCATTGGGTGGGGAAAGACTGAAAAGGTAGACAATTTTCGTTGTTTATTAGTTGATGATCCTGCGTAGAAAAATACTTCATCTAGTTGAGTAATATTCCAACTATGCTTCTTTGTTTCTTCATTTTCTCTCCGTTTTTATTTTTAGGTTCCGTATCTTCTATTGGTCACTATCCTTCACCTGGGTCACAGGTTACCACAGCCGATGTCCACTCACAGCAGGAGATGATGCCTTCAACTGTTTCTGATGGCAACAGCCATCATAATCATTTGATTTACATCGATGATGATGATGATGATGATGACGACGACGGTGGTGGTGACACCGACATAGTTGAGTACGATGCTGGTGATCTTGACAGAAAAAATGTCTCGTTTATTGAAGAGCTCAGTTCTACCGTGCGGCCTTCTTTTGCAGAACATCCGCCTACAGAGCATCATGCCGAAAATCATGACACTAAAAACACCATATTGTTGCCAGATTTCACACCATCTCTACAACCTGTGACCCCCCAAGTCTTTCCAACGGTGACAGATACGCAAGACAACGACACTAAAAACATCCTGTTCATAGAAGATTTTGACTCGACGAAGCAGCCATCGACTTCTCAGAATCCTGAAGCAGTTGAAACCGAGAAGTCTGGTAAGTAATACGCTTTATCCTTTATAATAAAACAGGAGATGGCGTTATATTTATTAAGCTTTGTGTCAGTTAACAAAATAAAGTTTGAACTTTAAAATTAATACAGTGCAGAGATTAGGAAAAATGTGCTCAGGGGACAGGCATAGCCGAAGATTAATGTACTCTTTTATTCCATTTTCTGCTCTGAGAATTTTAAAAGAGCAATTTGTTAAATAATCTAAGATATTTGAACTCACTCTAAAAAACTGGGTTATTATTTGCCATAATGGTAAGAGTGTTAGCTAATAGGTCAGGAGACCAGAGTTCAATCCTCGGTCAAGTCATACCAAAGACTTTAAAAATGGTACTTGAAGCCATTATGTGGAGTAATCCTTGGAAAGGAGTTGTGCCCTCCATTACACCTTGATATAATATAAGAGCTAATACAAGAGAGTCTTCGAATCACCCTCAACTACGGTTGACCACTGAACTTTTTATTATAACACCTATCTATACCTACCCGGCGTTGTCAGGGAGTCTTTTTACTTTCAGTCTCTTTGTTTTTGAACTATGACGTTTTTACCAAATTATATATAAAAGAAAAGGATTTTGAAAGTTAACTTTAATAAGTATAGTATCGTTTAGTAATTAAATGATTGAGACAAATTATTATAAAAGTATAACTAATTTTGTTGAGGTAATGTTTTAATTTTGATTTATGAAATTATTGGAGGTAAATAGCCTCGAAAACTTTCTAAGCATTTTAAAGCCAGTTTAAACGAGTTTCAATTCAAGAATTTAAATGTTTCAAATTTCTTTCTTATTTGGAAGGATCCTGAAGTGCTGATGTAGAAATTTGCAGATCAAAGAATTATTATTTTTTTGTTGAAGATATTTGATATTTCCTTATAAAATTAATTAAAAAAAAGGTTTCAGGGCAACGCCGGGTAGGTGCACTTATCATATGATAAAACTTTGAACTATACTTTAATTATTAAAGCAGATGATATTGCAATTTTTTCAGATTGCAACAATAGTTCAAATCACAAAGGAAGCATGGAAAAAATTAATTTTCCAATAATATAGAGTAAATTAAGAAAGATTTCACTTTAATCCCCTTTTTTTTTCAAAGGGGCTACTTTGTCATCTTGCTGTACCCGCCTCTGCCAGATAAAAAGTTATAACAATCATCTTGATTAATACATCCCATTAAGAAAACACATATAATAATTGATGTTTACTTGTATTTCTATTATTTACATGTTTTGAACAGTTATCCTCATTTTAGTTGTTACATTCACAATGTTTCGGCTTGTGTAATTTCGGGCTTGTTCACTTCAATTCCCTTTTCTGCCATCATCACTAACTTTCCTGAAATTCTGAACTAAATCCTCCTTTATTGAATTCGCTGAGGTAGACTACTCTCATTCACTGTTCCATTTCATCATCATTGGTTTAACGTCTGATTCACATGCTGGCATGTGTTGGACGGCTTTTAGAAATTGACTTCCAAACTAACTTATCTATTAATAACTAACTCCCATGTTTTCATTGGCCTAACCCTGCCACGTCAACTGTTCTCCTAATCCAAGAACTTTCATCCATTCTTTTAATGTGACTAAACCAACAGTCGCCTGTTCTGCACATATCTCCCTATACTGTCCATATTTAATCTCACTCTGAAGTCATCAGATCTAAGTTTGTCTTCAAGACTCGCATTTCACATCCATTGTATCATTCTAATATCATTTATCTCCTCTTTAGATATTTTTTATCAGCTAATTGTTTTTTAGTTCCTTCACCAGGAATTGAACTCAAAGCCTCTAGGTAGAATTCACTCTAGAATATATTTATTTTTTGTCATACATGTAAGAAATTTCAATAGACATTTATGATTTCACAGATAATCAAAGAAAAATTGAAAATCTTTTTGCCCCATGTGTGCAGGTTTCGTTTTAAAAAATGTGAACCATCTCACTAATAAAACCCTGTTCAAAAATGTCGAAACGCAAGAGAATACTTTTGGAACTATTAAAAGGAACTAAATTCAAAAACATAAAAAATCCAATTCTCATTGGTTTGTAAATCAATAAAAATTTGATTGAAAACTTTTTGTTTATTTTTATTAATTTTGTAAAGTTTAACGTTAATATTATATTTTTTACATATAAAAACATGAATTTTGCAAATTCCTCTAAAAATTGTCTTTTGGCTAGGGTCATTGCCTTAGTGCTCTTCATTTTTAGGAGGTCAATGAAGGTAATTTCTGTCTGACCTTCTCTGACCTCTAAATCCATCCCTGCTATGTAATAGATTAAAATTCTAAGGGGTAATCTGCAAACGGGATATTCCAAAACAATTTCTCGAAAAGCAATTCAACTATTTCAAGGCATAAAACTGGCATGAAAGAGGTCACTCATCTGCTGTTTCGCTCAACCCTGTTGGACAGTTGTGTTGTTTAACACAAAACTTGAAAAACTTTTTTATAAATTTACAATTAATTTAAAAATGTAATTTTTACATGTATTTTGAAATTAAGTGATTAAATTTTTTTTTTTTTAGAACAACATTTTTAAACAGCAAAGGTTGTATAAAAAATGTGTAGCATAGTTAATTCATAACTGTATAATGACAGCATGAAAAAGTTAATCAATTTAATAAAGTTGATTATAAAACATAGAAAAGAGAATATTTCAACCAAATTTCAGTTTTCTGTTAACAGTGATTTTGGTGGACATAAAGTACATACACACACATAAATAATCAACTTTATTAAATTGATTAACTTTTTCACGCTGTCATTATACAGTTATGAAGGGTAAATCCCAACATTATATTACATAAAAAAATTGAACCAGGTCATTTATTTTAGTGGTGGTTAATCCGAACATGATATCACATAAAAACATTGAACCAGGTCATCTATTTTAGTGGTGACTTCGTAAGTAATGCACTGGTCACTTCCTTTTCTGGGATTTTTCCGAGCAACTGAAACTCATTTAGCTCAGCAGAGATTTATCCATTAATAATCCAAATTTGTCTGTAGCATCAATTGTATGTCACATTATTAAATGTGTGATCATTGCATTCTGAACAATATTTTAATTTATTACAGATCTTATTCACTTGAAATTTTCTGTCGTGGAAAACACACGTTGCAAACAGATGTTTGTTATTTAAACTTTGTGTTCTTTACATCTTTTAGAAATTATTTCTCTTTTTATTTCTAATCCTATTTTTAATAATGTTAATATTTCTATGCAATTAAATTATCTGTTTGAAAACAAAAACAAAAACAATCTATTCGCTTGAATTAATGTTTTATTGGTGGTGGCAGTGGATTAACTCCTGGGTCTGCAAGGTTCGAATCCAGTCAGTTCCATAGCACCACTTTCACTTATAGATGTTGGCAACTTTCACGTGGTCCCTCCTGTGAGTACCTGAAAGAATCAGGGAAACCAATGTGAACCAAATGATCAAACCAGTCAAAAAAGTCATACAAACTGATGTTGGTTCATACAAATTTACTAATGTTTGATTGTAGCCATGTACGTTACCAGAAATCTTTTGAACACTAATGTTTTTGTTGTACTCGACTTGAACAATGCTGGATAGCCCTGCAAGTGTTTTATAAAAACATAGCTTAAACCCGACGTATGAACCTCTTCCCTCTCCCATCTCCAGATAAAATAACTGTTTATCTCCAATATGGTCTGGATATAAGTGAGTCTGAATGTTATCGCATCTTAAAATTGAATATAGACAAGATAAAAATGAGTTAACTTATTTTGTAAATTCTACTAACTTAGCTACCAGGTGTTGTCGGGTATTATAAAAATAACACGAGCAAAGTCAGAATGAACATTGAACACAATTCATCACAATTTCCCCTTATTCACTTCAATAAATATATTGCCTCAAATCAAAATGGTTGCCAGTAATGTTTTTACATTTTTTCCAAATTATGTGCTAAAAATAACAATCAGCAGATTATAAAATATATTTTTACAATGCTAATACAGTGTAACGTCCCATGATCACTGCTATTTCTGAGATACACAAAAAAGGTTTTAAAAGTGTTTTACATAAATGAGAACACCTGCCACAACTCGATGCAAAAATGTACGAACACACAAAATAAATATCTGTGTCAATAAGTACACACCTTGCAGAATTTAAAAACTAATTTTGTTCTTATTAATATTTATTTAGATTTTTTAATTGAACTTCCGAGAGTTCCTCTTGAGATTCTCCTCAAATCTGTTATTCTCTTTCAAAAACCAATGAAAGAAATCATAACAAAAGTGCGTCTTTTCAAAAGACTCTTCTTTTTATTTGCTACGAGATAACATTTTGATCAGGAAAAACAACTCTTCTGGAGTTGCAGAAAAGTCGTTTTCCTAATCCAAACACTACAATCTCTCGAAAGATACTGAGACATACAAAGTGAGAATTAACGTATATCAAAAAATACTCTGCAAAAAAATATTTTTTGATTTTATTCATAAACATGATTTCATCCTGATGCATATTTCAAAATTAAAATCTTCGATATCTTCAAATTAATTTTTCGGTGCTTATGCATATCAGCCCTGACAATGAAATATTTAAAGAATGTATAAACTTTATTATGTACTTACGTGTTAGCTGAAAATAAGATTGTGCAGAAAAAATGACGCAAATTCATCCAGTAGTTATTAAATTATAAGAAAAAGAAAAAAAATGATTTTACGTACATTTTGGCATTTTTGTAAACAATGGAGACCCTAAACCCCGAAATCGTGAAAATATGAGTTATCGTCCTTGACCACTGGAAAATCTAAGATACAAAATGGTGGAAATATCTACCGAGTAATAAAATCGTTTTTTATTTATAATTAAATAAATACTGGATGAATTTGCATAATTTTTGGTGTACAATCTTTTTTTCATCTACCACGTAAGTACATAACAAAGTTTATACATTTCTTTAGCTATTTTATTTTTAAGAGCGATTTAACATGTCAGGGTTGATATGCACAAGCACCAATTTTTCTGTAAACCAAATTTCCGTATATAATTACAGATGAAGTATGCACGGTGACAAGCAAGACGATAAGTCTCAGAATTTTGGTAGTATGCAACAAACAACTGTAGAGAACGTAGACTGTGATGACTTTCTTTAAAAACTACAATATGCAATTGCAATCTCTATTACACTTACCAATTATTTGGATAATTTATAGTAAGTTTTCTAAGTTTGACAATGGCCTCTCTTGATTTGCTTATTTCATAAAATTCTGATTCTGATGTTTTAAAAATGTTCATTATTGCAGAATTTCAACTTTTAAAGAAGTTCTTTGTATGATTACATGTTGACTACCAATTGCTATTATGGGTAGATACTGAATTATATAAGTGTAAAAACAAAATTTCTGTCTCTGATCCAAGGCAATCCATAATACTTTTTACATTAAAATTTTTTTACCAAGGGACATAACTGTCTGAATTATCTCCCTTACAATTCCTTCTGCTTTTCATTACTTTTAGCAGAAATAAATTCAGAATTTTCTTTCTGCGTCTTACAGAGCACATAAATAGATACACTATACATACCATTATAATAATTATTCGTTTTTGCATTTTTATATTTTAATGACGTAACAGTTGTTGGTAATTACTATAAATACGATTCTAATTTTATATTTTGTAAATTTGTTAATATTTCATTTTTTTTGTGAAAACAAGTATTTTTTGTGCAACTCCATGGCTACATATGAGTGAAATATGGCTGGAAAACTGTAGGTAATACTTACTTGTGATTGAAAAATATTAACGTACACTAGGGACCACAAAAGCGCACCATAGAAGTTACCCTCCCTATATGTAACACAATGTAACTTGAATATAGGTTAATATTATAACTTTTGTGCCATTCAATAGAAAAAACTGCTAATGATTTTTTTTTAAATTTCAGCGTACGAAAATAATTAAAATGAGAAACTAAAATCGTGTTTACAATATCGACGCCTTAAAACAACGTTCCTATGTTGTGATCATTTTTAACGCTCAGATATGTGTTTAATAAATCTAGCAAAAATCAACTAATTGTAAGATTTTCACAAAATTCATTTTTGGATTAATTTATATTTAAAATGCAGTTTTCGTAAAATATATGAGCGGAAATACTTTTTTAGTACGTGGTACCCCCTCCCCATATTTCATTTTATGAAATTCGAAAAAAATATATTATAATCAATCGGAATTTTAATATTATATAAAGCTGAAGAGTCTAAATAAAGATATCCGATTTATTTTTTATGTTTAATCAAACCATAATTTTGTAAACTTACGATGAATTTGTAACAAAAAAATGGAAATAAATTCAACATTATTATGTTTTGGAAAAAAATACTGTTTTTTCTATAATCTGTTGATTTGCAAAGAAAAAAACATTCTAAAAAAATAATTAATTTTTAAAAGATTTAAATGATTTCATCCTTCGAAATGTTCAGTTTTAAATGTCGATTTTGGAAAAACGAGTTACCAATTTGTTAAAATATTTTAATATGATATTTAAGTGACTCTTGGTAATTGTAAAATATCGAAATTGAAAGCGATTTCAAAATTTGTGATTGTAAAAACGTCTTTTTATTTGTTAGTGGCAAATAATGTCTGCGACAAACATAATCTAGATCAATAACCAGTTTCCCAGCAAGACCACTACCCTTCCTGTGGATCCAGAGTTTGCACTGGAAGCATTCAATCGAGTTTACACATACACCTCTGTGACATATAGCGCAGGAAAACTTCTAAGAGTAATGTTTTCTGTAAAACAAACCAAACCGTTTACTGTAAAATTTCCTTCTGAGAGCAATGCTTTCTAAAAGTATAAAATCATTATCCTACCTATAGGATTCTATTTGACAACTTTATTCGAAATTAAATGATGGTTTATATGCCATAAAACAACGCCCCCCCCCCCCCCCCAAATAAAACCAAAAGAAAACTGCACAAAATTTATCTCTCATAGGCAAACATTTTTTAGTTAATTGCCCTAAAATGCTTGAATGGTCTGGAAATTGGGTATCATTCTATGTTAAATTTCACAGGGAAATTGGTAGCATGGCCGTGCCCCTCCAGGTTGAGAAATTGGTAGGCACCATAGCTACCCCCCCTCCCTCTTTTGGAAAGTTTGTGTCGATTTCAGATTTTTTTGTAATGGATACTGATGTAGACTATGGAATCTGCTAAGAAGTTATCGATCTATTCCATTGTAATACTATGGGGTAGGGTATGAACATACCTCACCAGTTATGGTATTGTCTCAAGATTAAATAATTGGTAGTGTATTAACACCCGTCACATAATTAACTCAAGGCACTGTCTACTGTATGAACAAAATGAAAATGATTTATTAAATAAAATGAGTCTCCTTCCCTTCAATTTTTTGACGTTAACACAAGTAGACTTTTCTGCTATAGACCCTATTTTTTAAATGCATCAATGCATCTCTAAAAAGCTCTTGGTTAACGCTAACTTCAGGAGAATCCAAAACAGTGCAGCTCAGCAATTTTTCAAAAACACTTATTATTGCATAAAACTATTATATTTAAAATTCTTTTTCAAGAACAAAAAAGCAAAAACAATAAGTTAAACCAATTTGAATCATAGACGCATAAATGAATAAAAAATCTCCTCATGTTGGATTTTTTAATATTACCGATATAAATATATTGTGCACAACAGAAGGGAAATAAGTCTGTTTGCAATCTGCCACAAGGCAAAAAGACTCTACTCCTTGACATTTTTACAAAATGAAGAAAATGAAAACATGTTTTATTTGTAATTCTATGAAGGGTTGTGGTGCTTTTTCAGCACTCTGCATGTACAATTCAACTTACTATAACTTAAAAATGTTTTGTTTTTTGCAAAAAGTCACTGTTAACTAGGCTCTTTCTATTAAGTTGATCTGTCACACTTAAGTTTGAAATAGAATTCACTGATTGAATGAATATTCATCTTTGTCTTTTTTTTATTATCTCATCAATAGACAAATCCTTGAGGCCCTGGACATGTCTGCCTAATTCTTAGTAAATAGGGACTCTCCCACTGCCGGGGGAAGGGAGATAACCTGATTAAAAAGATATGATTTAAAGGGAAATAACTATATCAAAAGCAGTAGGAGTTACTTCCCTTAAAAATATAACTTAAGTTGAGTTATATAAGAATTGAGTTAATATAATTTTCTTTGTGCCACACAAGGCCAAAATGACAAGGAATGCTACAGAGAGATTAGGCGTTTCTTTACAATCATCATGAAAAAAAATTACTCAAAACAACTTCTTTTATATTAAAAGTATGTTTTAGTAAATTAATTAAAAAGTTACTTATAGTAAGTTGACTGATACACTGGATAAAAACTCGTCATTCAAAACATTCAATATGGAGTCCTGAAATTTTGGAAAAGATTACAAGGGAAACACATATGAAATCATAATTTTAACAAAGACAGGTAACCCAATCCTATCTGATCCCCACCTCTAACTCCTTTATTTCGTGTATGTCTGTTAACTTAATGTTATTGTTTTATGTAAAAATGATTTTAAGTAAAAATAAGTTTTTGGGGGATAATGTCGAAACCCATTTCACTGTAAATAATGAGCGACATTAGGAAATTATTTTTGTTTGTCGCCATTTTAGATTACAACAGCACAAAACACATTATTTTAATGTTTGTGGGCTTAATTTTCAGAACTTTTAATTTTGTTGCGTGAAAATGATCATAAAAATAACTTGTCTTTAACTATTTTATATTGTTGACCATACGGTCATTTATTTTTAAATAAATTATTTTAAACTTTGCTTTTATAATTATTTTATTTTTCTCATTTCTGAAATTTTTGATTTTCCAAATTAGAGAAACACGGAAAGTTAAGTTTCTTGAAGAAGTGGTAATATGTTCACGAAGCAGCAAGCGTGAAAATGACGAGTTTCTCTTCCTGCTGTAGTCTAATACGGTGGCAAACAATATGACTGACAGCCATATTGTTGTTTTTAGTAAAAGTTAAAATTCCAATTAAAAATAAAACTCGTTGTTATGGAAAAACACCAAAATTCTCAGGGTTTATGGCTTTTGGCGTATTCATTTTCCAAAATTTGACGATTGAAACAAATATTAAAGTTCTTTTTTCATCGTGGCGGTGGGGTGTTATAAATAAGCATATGAGGTTATTTCAAAATTGTGTGAAATTTCCTTCCTGATTTTCTTTTTCTTTCATTTCTAACTTAATGGCTCCTTGGAGAAGTACTGTTTATTTTTCGTTTAGGAAAACAAATGAACAATAATACTTGACTATGGTGTAGAAACTTTAATTTTAACCAGAAATTACCTTCGAATTAAGATTTTAAAGATTTCAAATCACATTCAGATTTGTCATCGACATGATAAACACATTGCTGTTGGACATTTCAGTTTTTATTATTTTGTATAAAAACTGGTGCTGTTTGTTTTTGTGACCGTGGAAAATTTAAACATGATTTTGAACCTATTGGTGAATAGAAAATAATTTCTAGTGAAAATTGAAGTTAATTTGCTTAAATTAAGTATTATGGTTTATTTTTAGTATTGAACCAAATTTAAAACTATTTCTTGGAGGAGCCATTGATGTAGAAAAGAACTGTTATTTCTAATATTTAAATCTGAATACTTTGGTCTTCTTTTCTAATTAAATGTGCGCTCTATCTCTGTCGCAAACATATGTGAGCCCCACTTCTGACTGACCCTTATTTGAATCTTTTGTAGTGTCTGTACTAGACAACTTACCCAGGCTAGCGCAAAGCTTCAGCTTTCCATCTGTGATTGATAATCAGGAAGAAGCCGGGTGCTTCTCCGACCCTACTGACCTGGAAACATCCCTGGCAACATCATTAGCAGACTGCGGTCTGCCATACTTCAACAAGTCTGCACAGCATGTAATTGACAAGTACAGGCTGAGAGCCAAAATTTTGAACTCTACGCAGATGAAGGCGACTCGTTACGGAGGTACAGAAGGAAGGCTAAACCATGCAAAATCAAAGGTTTATCCTCAACAGCAACAACAACAACAACAATCTTCGGTGATGCTATCCACAATTTCAAAATTACAGCCGAAACAACGTATTCTTTACGGCATCACTTCTGCCAATTCCACTCGAGGTTACCAATCTGCGACAGCATCAGCCCACAGGCTGAAATCCCGGACAGCGCTGAACAGCAGTCCTGACCTGGAGGACAAACGTAAGGAGTACTGGCGCCGGATGAAGCAACGGGCCAGAGCTCGGCTGTCACAGGAAGAGCGAGAAATAATCAACGAGCGAAGAAGGCAGAAATATGCGGAGCGGAAAAGGTTTGGAAATGAATCAGACCATAACCATTTGGTTTTGGGCGATGCTTCTTTTCAGGCTCCTTTTGAAAGACGTGTTTAGCAAGTAACACCACATCATTAACCATTTGAAATACCGGTTTATTTGATTTGGTATCAGATCAGAAATGACATTCTTCATACAGTCTCTTTGTGGAGTAATGGGTTGCTTGAAATATCACCTATTTATTATGGATTACAACAGTCTGGTATGAGTGCATTTTGAAAAAGTTAAAGGGGAAAAAAAGTATTGTTTTCATAGAAGACTGTATAGCTTGACTGGATATAACAATGAATATGCATTGGCCAAATAATGAATGACTAATCTGATTCGGCAGAAACTATATGTTTTGAAAAAAATACAAAGAAGACTCATTAAAATATTATTTATAAAAAATATAACGTGACGAAACATTTACTTAATACGAATGATATGTTATATCAAAATATTAAGAAGAAAAGAAATAAAAATAATATTCCATTTTATGTTTCGGGATTTTTTGAGATGAAGATTCATAATTTGGATTATACGGACTACTATTTTCATCTTGGATATTATTCTGACAATATTTCGGCCAATGTGACATCAAACCTTCTTCAGGTGCAACTTTTTTTTATGAATACAACACCCCCAATGAGGATAACAGTTTGAAATCTGTAAATAAAAATAATCTCTCATCTGAAAAATTTCATCAAATAACAATCAATCTGATTGTGGTCAATGACGACCATCATTATTCCTACAGTCTTTGCTGTTCATATCTCATGTTGTAATGGAATATATTTATTATAAAATATGGCAATTTGGTGCTCGTGTATCAAAAAAAAAACGAAAATAAAAACAATGAATTAGTATCTGAACCGAGAAACTATATATATGCATGCTGGATGTAACAATATACTTACATTATAGACAATGTGTCAATCAATAAAGATAACAGATTAGTTAGATGATCATCTGCTTTAGCAGGAACAACCATGTTTATAAAACAAATTTATTATTGAAACAAAGTGGATAAAGATTTTATTTATAAAAAAACACAAAAAGTCAACACATAAAATCCATATGAAGAAAATTGAACTTTATGTAAAAAAGAAATGAAAATATTATTCTTGAAACACTTTTTTTCAACTACAATTTCTCAGACGAGTATCGTTGGAATTTAAGTACAATTACAGTAAAATTGCTGCTAGGTCACACGTTTATATTTGATCAAGACCAGCTGGGTTGTCTGGATGAAAAGGTTTAATATTTAAAAACACAAAACTCAGAATGGACCAAGACATTCAACATCACTGATGCTGTGGCCTATTGCATTTCCTTGATATATTTTACGAATTAAACATCGAATGTATGCTTTCACAGTTATGTTCAGATTGGAATTATATTCTAACGATACTTTTCTGATATTTATGAATGGAAGAAGGGGATTAGGTGTGGATTCAGTACCACAGTTATGTAGGGTGATAAAAGGAACAGATTTAGTATAACATCATACCTGACATCACTCAAACTCTACATAAAGAGAACACATATTTGCAAATTGACTTGGTCTTAGAATAACAATGTAGATTTATATCTTACTAAACGAGTGTGTTGGTGTGAAATGAGGTGATAAGCAAAGAAAAAACTAAGGCAAAAACTTGAATAACGATTTCCTTTCCCGAACATTTATCATTGCTCCAACACCCTGCTTTCACCCCCCCCCTCTGAATTAGGAGCCAGATTTATAGGAACATCCTAAGTGGGGAGTTGTGCAGCGAGATGCCTATTCACATTACATTTAAATTTCTGCATCTCGTTACAGTCGGGGAAAACAGGGAGCAGAGAGGAAATTCTAAAGGCTAGCGAGGAAAGAAGCTATTAGAGTCGAAAGCTTTTCAGTATTTGAGGACCTTGCTTGTCGGGTATATCGGGATATTTAAGTGATAAGGTCAGGTCCACATGCTTTGGAGGTGTCACGTTTTTTTTTATGATATCCAGGACATGTGAAGTTGTGATGATCAGATCATTAAGTGTGGCTTATGTACGTAATGTGAGATTTGGGAGAGAGTTGTTTGTGCAGTCTAAAGTTGAGTTTAAGATGAACTGCTGGCAAGAAGTTCAGCCTTACCCGTTGCTGTGCAAGCAACATCATGGTGGTTGGATAGTGGGGAAGTTATTGATTGCTCATTGTTCACAACACTATTATAGATTTTCCAGAAATTGAGAATTCCTAATTTCTTTTACTCAATGCATTTTCTGCGGCTATTTACACTCTTACAATGGTTTCTTGGTGCTATAAATTTTTGTCTATTTATAGCTGACTTATGGCGGTTGAATCATGCGAATTGTTGCTGCCTATCCGCAATAGTAGCTTCACAGGTCGAAGTGAACCATTGGAGAGAGTGGGGCTTAGTATAGATTTTCCGCATGGGGAGAACTGCTTCAATGTCTACTTTGACCCATTCTGTTACCTCATTTTGTATTCATCAGGAAGAGAAAAAGTTTCACTCCATCGGGCATCTCTTATGAGATGAGAGCTTGTTGGTAATATCTTGTCGTTTTAAGTAACGCCAGTTTGGGGTCGGAGATTTAAGTTGATATTGACAATGATAAAAAGTTGATCTTGAGTGGGCATTGGGCATCTGTCACATAAGCCTCAGGCAGTGTTAAGAATAGGCCGCAAAGTGAGGCTTGCTGATCTTCACAATCTCGGAAACGGGTCGAGAAAGTCACAGTTTATGAAAGGGAATGTACAATAGAGAAACTATGTGTGCTGTGACCAACTGTGTCTGTGTAGAAATCCTCTCTCCCCACTTTTACTGCCTCAGCTCTTCTCTGTATAAAAAGTGACTTCAACTTAATAAATATTCATTCCCTGACTAAGACCCAACAACTTGGGTCAATATATTGGAATCAACATTTTAAACATGGTTTTGTGTTAGTAATTTTACATAGTTGGTTTCCTTACTTATCATCTCAGTCCATACACACATCATTTTATTTTGTTTGGAAATTTAATTTCCTTTAAACACACAGGCGTACGTTGTCAGTGATTTTATACAGCAAGTTTTTAATGGTTTATGGTCTTAACCTCATACCACCTTTCTACTGGGACCCTATTGATTATTGAACATATATCGAAATGTGCCGCCGTCATTGCTCACAAAGATAACTATTTACAAAAAAGGTGTTCTGAAATCAAAGCCGCCTGTAGGACTGTCCGCAACTATTGCAAAAGGGTATTGAAAATGTGACGAATCCGTTAAGTCTAGAGTAGTTGAGCAGAGGATTGGTTCCCACAAGTTTTGGTGAACATGCGCAATCTCTATTCCAACCATCATCAATGGATCAGAGATGATTTCTTCAGCATCTGATGAAGCTTAACTTCTTGCAAAGAAGTTTGCATCAAATTTCACCCTTTGCGATCAGGGCTGTCTATCTCCTGCATTTTCTCCTATGACTGAAAACACTCTGAGCAACATTCATATATCTATCCGGAATGTTGCAAAACTTATCAAGAACCTTGATGCCAGCAAAGCAACTGGTTCTGACAACATTCCAATCATAGTGCTTAAGAAGCTGCAACTGGAACTAGCTCCTATTCTTACAAACCTGTTCAATTGTTGCTTAAAGGAGAAATGCTTCCCAACACCTTGGAAAACTTTGTCAGTTTGTCCAGTATTTAAAAAAACTGGAGATCGGTCTTGCATCTCAGTTCAGACCAATCAGTCTCCTTTGTGTCGAGAGTAACTTGTTTGAATCTGTGAGAAATCAAGGAATTGTCAACCACCTCAGAAAAAACAATCTACTCAGTAACACGCAATATGGATTTCATCCTGCAAGATCCATAGCTGATGTGCTGACTGTAATATCACACTTGATCAATGAATCTACTGACAAGGGTTTGTTTCTAGAGCAATAGCTCTTAGCATATCAAAGACCTTTGATAGGGTTTGGCACAAATGTGTATTTCACAAATTTGCTAGCTATGTAATATCTGGAAATGTTTTCACAACCATTAAATCTTTTGTCTCTGATAAGTTTATAAAAGTAGGCATTGATCGGCAGAAGTCTGAAGCACATAGTATCAACGTTGGTGTGTCTCAAGGACATTCTGGGCCCAACCCTCTTCGTGATCTTCATCAATGATCTCCCAAATCACATTCTAGGATCATTCATTGACATTTATGGCAACACTTCAAAGAGCATTAATGATCAAGATCCTTCTGATTCTTTCTCTTCCGACCGGCAGCACATTGTGCAATGGGGAAAAAGGTAGATGGTTACTTTTAATACATCTAAAACCAAGCTTCTCTCTTTTCACCACCAACACTCGGATCCTCACTTTGCCCAAATTAAAGGAGCTTCTTGTTTTGATAAGCTTCTAAGATTGACCTTCACTCCAGACCTGAAACGAACAGAGTACAAAACCGACTTCAAAATCTAGTGGGGAATGTCCTCTTCTCGTCCCTACAGCCTCTTCTCACAGAAGAGACGGTGCTAGTCTTTCTCTACTCTATTTCTATTTTCATAATAGGTGCTCGATTGAGATTAAGTCTATGGTTCCTCCCTGTAAAACGTTCACAACAAAAGCTTGTCTAGCTACAACCACTGTAAATGATTTACGTTTCTTCCTCTGTGTACCTAAAACTAAACAGAACTTCCATGTGCAAAGTTTCTTTCCAAGAACTACCTGTCTGTGAACATAATACCATGGGGCGGCTTCCCAGCTAACTATAACATTTTTCAAGTCCGATGTTAACAAATTCTTGTCCTCTTAAATAATCAAATTTTGCCCAGTTTCAACCATCGTTTCAACCAATCCTCACAGTGTGGTCTCACGATCGACCTAACAAACTCAGCCTTGATGAATGGCCTTTGGGTCTTGATAAGCGGTGACTCATTAGTACAGTAAAAAGAATCCTTTGGTTGTCAATAAATATATATATATATATATATATACAGGGTGGGCCAAAATAAGGGTCCTATCTTTAAATTTGAATAACTTGAATTTGAATAACTTCCACAAAATAAAAGTTAAACTCACCAAACTTTATGTGTGTGTAGACTGACCCTTCCGAGATTTTTTGAAATAAACGAAACAAATTTTAGCCGAAAAACACTTCTTAAAACTTTCAAAAACTAAAGTATTGTTTTTTACACTGTTTTGAGTTTTTTAAGCAAAAATAATGTTTTCTAAATGAGGGTACGTTCCTTAGGGCTAATACGGCTCATGCTTGCTTCGGAAGGGGTCCTTTACTTATTCTAAAAAAAAAATTTAAAAAAATCAATAAATAAAAAAGTTATGAATTTTTAAAAATAGGACCCTTATTTTTGCCCACCCTGTATATATATATATATATATATATATATATATAGTAGAATACAAAATTTATGACATTTAAAATTTTGTAATGGTTGTGCTCTAAAACATTCAATACAACTAAAGTTAGTTATTGAACAGAACTTTTCTTTATATATATATATATATATATATATATATATGATAAAAAATGGAACTAATATTCCCACATAATGAAAAAAGGAAAACAAAAAAATATTATTTATGTATTCATCAACGTTTTGTCTTTATTTCAAGACTTCCGCAGGATAATTGGTCTGAAGAACTAACACACAAGTACAAATATTTGAAACAGTAGCAGTAAGAGGAGAAAAGCTCAAAAGGCCGCTTATGAAAAGATAAATTATGAGCTACAAATAGATGGTAGCAGTGGGAAAAGTTGAGTTAAGTGTGGGAGAGAAATGGTAGCGGTCAGTTATTTAACTATGAGGGAGGAGGAGGAAGCATGCGTCATATTTATTGAGGTCATATAGTTGGTTATCGGAGCAGGAGAAAGGGAGGGTTAAATATCAAGGTCGCAGGAAGTCTTGAAATAAAGACGAAACGTTGATGAATACATAAATAATATTTTTGGTTTTTCTTTTTTCATTTTCCTTACATATAGTTCTTACATGAAATAAATACTTGCAACTTGAAAATTAAAAATAACTTGATTTTGATTGCCTGCAAATAAATATTCCATATGCAACATACTAAATGCACTAATAAGGTTATATTAGTTTTCCAAAAAGTATCTTCGAAAAAAAACTTTATTTTTAATAGAAACAAATTACTTGGTATTCTGAGACATTTCTCTACCTTTCAATTTTTTAATAATTTTGTTTTTTTTTATTTGTAAGTAATGGATATATATTTTTTGTAAGTAAATATAAATTAGTTTGGATTTTTTAAATAGAAAAATGTAATTCTGAGATTATGTATTCAAACTGAATTTCTGTTTTTTAAATATACTAAAAAACTTTGTACGTATCCATATATAGTTCTGCAAGATATTAAAAAAAATACCAAATTTATCTTGGTATCTCAATTAGTACTTAAGTTGTGGCCATTCAAAGTTAGTCGAACATTGCGTTTTGTGTGATACTGAATACAAGTCCAACTTTAAGCAGTGTATAACTGAAGATAAAAGCGTCAAATAAGTGAAAACCCTTAATAAATATAATTCCAAAGTTCATTAAAAGAAAGGTTATATAGATGGAATTAATAATTCTTAGATATACCCAGTCTTAAACATTGGTTACATGCCGTCACAAAAAATGTGCGGAAATGATACAGAAGAGCAACTTTGACTTTTCATATAAGTTTTATTTTAGCAGCTAACACATTGAAACTTATTATTATGATTTATGATATCATACAGATTAAGCTAAATTTTTATTCATTAATACATTCATAAAAACCTCTTATTTCTAACATGCAAACATGGCCCGAAGCCCAATTTGGGAGTTGGGCAGAAAATTGGGTCAAATGTACACTTTACCAAACCTTTTGTAAAATGTTACATATTAAAGATACAATCCTAAAACTTTTCTACTTAACTAATTTTGGGGTGGGGAATTAAAAAAAAATTCTTTCTAATATTGGAAGATTTTGTGGAGCGATCCGTGCGTGAAGAGTTAAAAGAAGAGAAAACCCTCCCCACTTACCTTTTTCTGTTTTCGATCACTTTCTTTTTTGTGAGAGTCCGTACGTATTCCTTCTTTCCTTTCTTTCTTTCCTTCCTTCTTTATTTCTTTCTTTCTTTTTGTCTCTTTTTGTTTTGTTTTTTTTTCGCCTGTGTCCGGAACTTTTACTTTTTTTTTTCATGTTCAATCTCTATTTTTTTCTCTATTTTCTTTCATTCTTTCTCGATCACTTCTTGCTAGCTCTTGCATCGATTTTTGTGTTTTTTTTTCTTCTTTGGCTTTTAAGGGTCTGTTACTTTTCCTTTTTTTTTACACTTTTATGTTAGCTTGTGCGTTATATTTTTCTTTTATCTTTTTTGTGTCTCCATTTTTTTTTTTTGCTTGCAAGGGTCGATCCCGATCATTGGCACCAATTGTAAGGCCACGTCCATCTCTCGACAATCGGTGTCAACCCCAACGTTGTATGTGCCATGGTTTTCTTCTGTTCATTTTCATCTTTTGTTCTGGCCATGTCGTCTATTCCACTGACGAATCATGTAGGGCACTGGTTTACAAGTTTAGAAAAACAATGCAACTCAAAAGAAAAACACAAACTCAGATACATCGTGTATAAGTCAGTTGAAACTGAGTGTGTGTGACACCGTCGCGGACTGTCGAGGCCTCCAGGTACATCCAGCTCATCTCGGGTCTGCCCAATCTGCTCTCGCCCGAAGTTGACTTCAAACTGCGATAATTCGTCTGTTGAGGCCACAACCATCACTCAGTTGATTAGTTCATCTCGTCATTTGCTCGGCTTGATCTGCTCTCGCCGAAGTTGACACCAAACTGAATGTCTTCCCTCCGAGTCGCTAACTCTGATTTTTTGTCAGTCACTGACAAGCCCTTCCTCTCTGAACAATACAACCTGACCACTCCCGCACTTTCTTTTGTGTGCATTGATAAGTCACTTCTTATCCTTTTCTGGGGACTCGGCTCTTGTGGCATCCATACTATCACACATATGGAGGTCAATTTCATTTTTAAATCCAACAATAAAAAATTTATAAGCAAATTACTATGGAAAATATATTATAACCAAATTACTATGTAAAATATATTATAACCAAATTACTATGGAAAATGGAAAATTTGTCAAATGATAATGAAATATTACTGTGTTGGATTCCAAGAGGAAACAACAAAGGTTGCTAGGGGGGCCAGCTCTGCCTTAGGCATTGCTCAGGAAACCAATTTTAAGATTCCATATACCGATTTAAAAATGAAAATCAACAAATATATCCAACAACGTTGGAGTAGCAATACACATAAATTACTCCTAGCGATAAAAAACTACAATAGAAGAATAGGAAAAAAGCTCACAAAAAAGCCGAAAGAAGGAAGTAAGTAGTATTATCCAGACTTTGCATAGGTCACACAAGGGTTACACATGAAGACAAACAGCAGCTAATATGTCATGCATGCTAGACTACATACACAATCAAATTTATTCTTACTGAATGGATTGATCTGACCCCTATAAGAGAAATGTTATACAGACCAGGTACAATGAAGGAACTATTTAAAAACATAATGTAACAATAAACTTTTTAAAAGCTGATGATCCATTTAAAAAATATGAATATCTAAAGACACATAAATCCAACTTGATTTGGCATTAAGTGAGCTGAAAAAGGATGATATGCCATAAAAAAAGCTTTAAAGTATGTTTTCAAAAAATGTTTTTTTCAAATTCGTCATTAAATGTCCTGAAAAACAAACAAACGGAAACATAAGAGTATATAATTATTTTAAAATATTTATTTCAAAATGTGGGGATAGCAGGTTTAGTCCCTATTTTAAAACTATAGGGGAGGGAGCCTATCCCCGTCACTCTTGAACAGTTTTAATTTTTTGTTGCTGAATTGTTCTGGCTTTGTGCCATTCTTCTTATTTATTAACTTGTGCCATTTTTCCGATGCTATTTATACCTTGCAATGTATTATTACATGTAAATTTATTTTAATTGTGTAAAAAAAATGAAACTTTCGATAAATTCACTTGGTTAAAATGCAGTTGCATTTACAACATTACCAAACATGTTTTAAAATGAAATAAAACATTTTTGTCAAGATAGAAATACTGACAAAAATCATCGATAACTAAATTATAAAAAAGTTAAATATAACTTTTTTTGTTTTAATTCATATATGCTCTTCGGCTTAATTATATGGTGGCTTTTGTCTGTTTCCATGGCATTGGCAAACCTTACAAGAGGTGGGCAAAAAAAACTTTGAACGTTTTGAAAAGCTAGGTGTGGAGTTCTATTAGATATAAATAAATTAGATAAAAATCTTTAAATTCACTATGTATGAGAAACCCATACTTTGGCATCAGTTCTTCTTTGATTTTGAGTTTCCATGCCTGTGAACTGGTTGGAAAAAAGAAATTTCAAAAGATTTAAAACGTATCTGAACTCTTTTATTACACACAAATAACTTTTTGGTAAAAAAAAAAATCAACCTTGATTGTTCTTTTAATACAAAAGAAACAGAATTTCTAACCCCTATTAACTTGCCTCCCCTCGAGGTCCGAGTTAGACACAGAAAATCCAGCTCCCCAAAAGGGGCATTCTAAATTAGGACAAAAATGTAACAGTTCAATTTAATTTTGTAAGACATACATCTTTTTCGAAGATATAACGCCGGATGTGGGGGTTAAATGTGTTGGTAATGCGTTGGTAATGTGGACAGCGCATCATCTCCACAAGTTGTTTGTTAGAAATGAACATCAAAGCAGTATACTTTGTAATCTTTGAAAAAAAGAAAAAGAAAAAGGGGAACAGTTTTTGTCCCTTTTTTCTTCTTTCGTTTCACTTCGCAGTATTTTTATTTTAAAAATAAGTTACTTACTAATCTGTTTAAAATAAAATTACTGAAAAGGTTGACCTATGTTCAATTATATATATATATATATATATATTCAGACATCTCGCTGCGCAGATCCCAATTTAGGTTGACCACCCCCCCCCAAAACCTTCTTCCTTTTCTTTCTTCTCAGTAGCCCTTTACGTATACAGTGGCGGATTACCTTGTCTGGGGTGAACTATGTTTTAAAAAAAAAAAAAAAATTGTATATGAAAAAAATTCAAATAGCATTTTGTCAACTCATGATAAACTACTGCAAATCAGCTTTGTTTTAAAAGAGAAGAAAATCTTTAGTTTCCTCACTATTTTCAGTGAATTAAATGAGTAATCATTTTGTTACATTACACCTTACCGTTGGGTTTCTAAACCGTCCTACACTGGTGTCGTTTTTGTTGTAAGCCCCAGGGTGTTGACAAACACACGCGGATGATCCTTCAGTCGTCGTCGTTGTAGAAACTGAGGCTGCTCTTCGGCTCTTCATAAAAACCACATGGACACTTGTTGTTTGGTTATAAAAGTTTTATTTAAAACAACAGAAAACTTTGTATGCATATGAGAGAGAGAAATAGAGGGCACGCGATAGACTAACAGATAGATACAGATAAATGGCCGGCCTCGTTACACTTAATTACATTGCACACTTTTGTAAAGTAAGAGAAAGGCTGATAAACATGATATTCCAAGTCACACAAATTACTTTCAAAATTGCAATCAAGTTTCAGGAACAAAAGAAGCACGACCGACCAGTTTCAAGATGATTGGAATTCATTCAGTATTCCAAAATTAGAAATCGGTATCAATGAAACGATTCGGAAAACAATAATCAGTAATTAGATGTCAATGTTCAAAATACACTTATTAGGGCTAGGAGTAAAGTGTAGTATCTGTTCTGATACTACACTTCATCTTTTCTCATACTACCCTTCATCTTTTCTGATACTACATTTCATCTTTTCTCATACTACCCTTCATCTTTTCTGTCCTAAGTCAGTGAACGACAAGTTCTTCTAGACTAAGGCAATTTAAATTTTTGTTCTTTATCCAGAGTACCCCTTTTTGGAGAACTGGATTTTCCCATATTGAAAACCGACCTTGTGTCTAACTCTCCTGATAAGGGGACCAGTGAATAGGAACACAAATTAGAAGTCAGAAACCAGTATTCAGACAAGAGTAATCACGAGTGAGAAAACTATTAAGAAACAAGTATTCAGAAGTTACGAATCTTAGTGACAATTATTTTTCTCCCGTTCAAATGCATCGTGTGTTTTTGATGCTGTCTTTTCGGCTTTTTAAACAATTTTTTTATTCTTTTTGTTTTGTTTTCCAGTGACTTTTTGGACTGCTTACAACCAAAGCAGAAATCCATTTAGTGGACATCACCAAATCTCATCACTAACAGCAGACTATACAAAAAAACTATCATCCACAGAAAGAATGCGGCTTTACCGTGCCCGACTACGGCAGGATCCTGAACTGTATGCCCAGTACAAAGCAAGAGAATGTCAGCGGAAGAGGATAGTTCGTGCTCGCAGCCGGGAGAAAAAGAAACGTGCCATATTAGAGAAATTTGGTAATAAGGTTGCAAAATTAAACTTCCAGAGATTTTCAGAGAGAAACCGTGCCCAAAATTATTGTGAAAATCAAATTGGGCCAAATGAGGCATTTGCTTCAACTGGTCAGGAATTTGGTCAGAGTCATAACTTTACCAATAATGATTTTCTCCAAGCAAAGAATTCTTTACTCGTTCCAGCAGATGCTTCTCAGATCGAAGAAAAGTTATTCCCTTTCTCAGTAACCTAGCATCTTAACCGATGAATGTTGTGAAATGACGGCAGCGGATGTTTCGCATATGAGCTGTTGTTATTTACATATTTTGCTTTTCTGTCTTATCTAGCTTCTGTTCACGACATTTTGTTTTCTGTACTCACCGGCCTTCTCCAGATGCTTTTTCTTGTCACCATTGACAACCTGAAATCTTTTAATTAAACCCTTATATATCTGCAGTGAACCTGGAGGTCCTGAGTTCAATCCCTAGTCAATTTCTAGTTTCTCATAACACAATCTCATAATACGTTTTCTAACTCCTCGCAATACATTGTCTTCTCATAATATATTTAAATTACTCTTAATACATCTGTAAATATTCATAAAACCTTCTCAAGTTTCTAATTTTTTACTTTCTTGTAATACATTCTTCGAAAGAAAAGTAAATGCATTGACTGATAAACTACACCTGAAGGACTGGATTGCAACATATGAACAGTCGACCTGTGCAGATAAAATAAGTGTTTACATTGAAAATTCCAAAACCCTCATAACTATGCCAAACGACATCTGAAGAAGGCTGGAGAGTAGAGCTGTTGAAATGTTGTAAATATGAACACCAAGATAAGGTTTTAAAATAGTTTATTAATAATAATTTTCCCAAGCATTGATGGCATCTATCTTTCCTTGCCTTTTATTTACCTTAAATCGCAGAAAAGCTACTGGGTGCAGGATGTCGTAAAGTTTGGACACATCAGATTATTCAATATTTTTCATTTAATCAAACAACAAAATTCCATATTTTAAACTTTTTACAAAGGTAAGCGATTGGCTGAATGGCGGTTTCTCTAATTGGATTTGGAGACGTAGTCATGTGGAGTGGTCTCCTAGTTTAGCAGATCCTAGTCTTTTTGATTTCTTTTTCTGGAATATGATAATGGAGAAAGTGTTCTCCACAAAAATCACAGATTAAATAGACTTGACTCAACGAATCAGGAATAAATTCGCCAAAATTAAGCAACGTGGATTTATTGCATCAAATTCATGAAAGTTTTGCGAAATGCATCAAGATGTATTTGTAAATGATGGAATCATATTGAAGATATTATTTGAATAATGCTTGTATTTTTACCTGTGTTCAGACGTTACAGACAACCTGTACAATAGTTATTAGTAGTTATTGATGCAAGCTGTAATGTTAGCAACTTGTGTTCAATCCATTGTATTCACTTACTAATATTCAATGTAAGGATATAAATTCGCATTTCTTTCAGACTGTGGATAAAATGTCTGTGGAACTTTGTTTGCCAAACAGACTGTGACATTAAGTGAATTAAGGGTTGATGTGCCATAACAAATGAATCAGTTAATCAAAATTGATATTTTATTTTTGCATATCAACATAGAAAAGATCAAAGAAGGCAAAACAGCATATAAGTAAATAAAAAACAGAATGTAAGTATCAGGTTGGAAAGTATGTTTTTTTTTTGTCATGGAACGGCCGCAATCTCTCTATGGATGATTTTTTTTTTTATAGCACCGCAGCTGTTCGAGGTTTTTCTGCACACACTTTTTCCTCAAGCTGTGTGAAGACATATGTGTGAGTGTGTGATTATTTGTATGTATGAGTGTGTGTTTATTTGTATGTGTTAGTGTGTGATTATTTGTATGTATGAGTGTGTGAGTATATGTATGTGTAGGGTAGACTAACCTACAAGAGCCATAAGAGGGCCAATTAGTCTAAGAGAAAGAAAACAGACGTTAAATTTATTCAGAGCAACTGCATACACTGGCCATTAGCTCACATGTTAGCGAAACGTGAGTTGACAGCCATAATATGTGCATGCGTATATGTGTCGATGTAGGTGTATGTGCCTGTGTATATATATGTGTGGTTATATATTTATTTGTGTATATATAGATAATATTTCATTGGATAAAGTAGACATTTTGTGTCTATTTAATCTGTTGATCATTCTATTTAATATTCTTACAAATTTAACAAATAAATTTTTTTTAAAATACCATGTTTTGAATTTTTTTTATTTCTTGAGCTTTTCATTAAATTTTTGTTAATTTTCAGAAAATAATTAATTGTAAAACTGGTCAAAAGTGGAATATGAGAGAAGACTTTAAAGGAAAAAAATTTTTTTAGTTGAAATGGATTGTATAACATCATTCAGTTCTAATAAATGCAATCTGATTATCACAAAGTCTGTAAGTATTATGGTTCATTATAAACATTTGAGAGTGCAAACATCTGTCATATATTACTAGTGTTCTTAAAATATAATCATATATTTTTTATTGTTCTGTTGCAGTGAACAAATAGGGTGAGAGAAAGAATGGAGAGAGCACAGAAGTTGATCTCTCGAATTTGCTAGCCAGCAGACTGTTCGATCTCAGTTTGGGCCAGTTAATAGTACATTTTTGGACACCCGCACATCCATAACTGCAACCCCCATTCCAGGATAATGCACAGTCGATGTAACCTTTACGGACCGTGATTTCTATCCATTTTATTGTTTATTTAATGACGGGTGCATTTCTGTCTGCAGGTAATCCCTGAAGTTTTATTTCTTCCGATCAAATATGTGTCTGTCAATCAGCTAGCAAGGTGCTATGTTCGGTACACCAAGCCCGATATTCAACACACCAACGTTATGACTACTGCTGTGTAGGAAAAGTTGTTTGTAGATTGGTTTCAAAATTGTTTGATACATGAAGATTTGATAATAATTTTAGCCTTGTTTATTAGAAGCTGTCTAATGTCTTAAATATGCTTGTATACATTACTAATGTGCTGGCTATGACACTCTGATCTGATAAATGACACATGAGTCTACAGAATAGAGTGGTTGTAGTATGGCCGATATAAAATATTTTGAGTTTCACACCCTCAATTATTATTTTTGTATAATTAAGGGTTTCTTTTCTTCAGCTGAATGGACGTTTTAAACTTAAGCATAACGGACGGGGCTGCCAGAATACTGTCAACAGACTAAAAATGGGAGGATCGACAGCAGCACTGGGCTATAGTTTAGATATAAGAGTATTGATTTACTCCTCTCCAGGAGTTAGGCACAAGGCCAGTTTTTATCTTACTCCCACAAGTAAGATGTCACCCAAGGTCGGGTCGGGAAAGTGGGGTTTAAAAATTGCCTGGGCAGCCCCGTCGGCATTCCTCGGTAGGGGCGCCTCAGGCAGTAAGCAATAAACTTACTCCTCCCCAAAGAGGGGAGGCGAAGCCTGGGAGGGTGGACCCCCTAGCACTGCACAGGACAGACCCATAGACCGGCGTAAATCAAGCCCTGAAGGCCAAGACAATACAAGTTTATGGGGTGTAGTATCCATCGGAACAGATACTACACTTTGATCTTAGCCAAAAGACCAATAAAGAGTAGATAGAAGACAAAAAAGTGCAACGTGGTGTTAGATCCTCATGGATAAGGAATAAGGAATGTCCAGAACCCCCATGACGAAATTCAGTGATTTGCTATGAATGTGTTGAGGAGGGTCACATGGCCAGATTTCAATGGGGAAACGGACAAAAGAAAACTACTGCACCAACAGTTACCCCTTCAATCCAAGATTCGACAAACATGAAATCATCAACAATTCTGATTGAAAAAAGTGGCACAAATTTTCTGGTTGATACGGGGTTTACTATAAACATAATCTTGAAAGGGTGAAATAGAGGAAGACTAGAGTGAAATAAAGTGTAGCGAAACTAGTCATATAGAAATGCTGGTGAGTGAAGTGAAGTCGTGTAGAAATGCTGGTGAGTCAAGTGAAGTCGTGTAGAAATGCTGGTGAGTGAAGTGAAGTCGTGTAGAAATGCTGGTGAGTGAAGTGAAGTCGTTTAGAAATGCTGGTGAGTGAAGTGAAGTCGTGTAGAAATGCTGGTGAGTGAAGTGAAGTCGTGTAGAAATGCTGGTGTGTGGAGTGAAGTCGTGTGGAGTGAAGTCGTGTAGAAATGCTGGCGGGGGAGTGAAGTAAGAGGTGGAGGCGATAGGTATTGACAGCATCATAAATGAAGTAGCTATTGTTATACGCATAATTATAAACAGGCTTCTACGATGTGTTACATTAACAAGAATGGAGTGAAATTTGGTATCAAGAATGTCTGCACCACATGCGGAAAGAAAGTAAAGAATTTGCGCAAATGCTAGTGCGTATCCTTTCATAATCAACAATGAAGAATTTTCCATAGAATTTAATGGCAATATTTTTTTTTTTTTAACTTTTATTCACTCCAAACAAAACATATTGCCAGTGAGACGCAAGCAGCTACTATGATTAGGGGCTAGATTTAAAGGGCGATTCTTGATGGTTAGGGTTAGCAGCAATTTAAATTTCTGCATGTCGGTACAGTCGAGGAAACAGGGAGCAGGGAGGGAATTCTAACGGCAAGCATTTCAAAGAAAAGAGGCTATTAGAGAAAAAGTTTACCGGCATCTGGGAACCTCTACAGTGAAGGGGTAGGACTTTTCTGTTGGCCGGGGTCATTAGATTGTGGAGGTACAAGTGCAGTAAGTTCGTTGCGTGGAGGGATGATAGAAGAGAGGGAAACTTTTTTAAGCTGATTATTACTCATACTATTAAATTAAAATTCTTCTTCCTTTAAAAATTAATGATTTATCTCGTAGTTGCAGAGACATTAAATTACCAAATTCAATATTCTCTTTAAAATATTATTCTCAAAGTTAACGAATGAAACAATACATCGTGACGTCATAACTGAGTCATATGAAATTTAAATGCTATATTTTGAAATACATAAAAAGTGCATCTTGATGAAATTCAATCTATTTTGTTTTTATTGGGAAAAAAAAACGGAATTGCAAAAATAACAGGTTATGTGATGAGCTCTGCACTGCGTCTGCATACTTGACCTTTGGATAACCCCGTAAAACTAGTTACATATAAGATTTAACAACTCTTTTCTGCTTGAAAGACAGCAATTTGAGAACTGATTATTCTTGATACCAAAATCAGTAATTAAATTGCCTCGACAGCCGAGACTTTATTGCTGCTGTGCAACTGACCAAGGAACGTTCCTACTACCAATCATCACAACAGACCAGATTAGAACAACAGTGACAAAGTTACGCACCCACATACTTGTTTGTACGCAGCACCTATTTCCTTTTCTAACATCCACAAACAAAGGGAAAATTACTACAATCATCAGAACACACCAGATAAGATTCATAGCAAGCAGTACACACATGCACACATACAAGTTGATACACAGTCAGGCACACATACTGACTTGTACACAAGAATGGCATTTATACACACATTCTGGCTGGTACTGTTAAGTATATACGGTTTTTCACTTTTTCACTTATTTTTTATTGGTTTAAAGAAATGAAGGAATGTGATTGAGGGCAATCTCTTTAAGCATGAATTCATTTCGTTTGCCTTATTTTTTTTATTTTTCTTATCTTTCCGTTTTTGCTGGAGATGGGGCATCCTACCGGATGCCAGACATTCACGGCTATTTCAGACACTCCAGCCTAGATATCGTTTTAAGATTCTAACTGTCCTTTTAAGTGCAATTGTTTGTATTTCTCTTGCACTCGGTTCACCGGGTATACTCGCCAGATAGCTTTTGAAATTCTTTTTCATTAGTCCTGTTGCTCCTATAATTACTGGTATGATGGAGATTTTCCTAAGATTCCAGTTTCTTTTCATGTCGTACATAAGACCTTGGTATTTCGTAATCTTTTCCCTTTCAGCTCTGTTTAATCCTGCATCATTAGGGACACTAACTTTAACTAGGGTTGCTACTTTCTCCCTTTTGTCCCATATTACGATGTCAGGTTTAACAGCTCCGTTTTCTAGATATGTAGCTGTAGGGATTGCATAGTCATAGTGGATGGTGTATAAATTATTTCCAACTGTTCTTTCTGGTATATGCTCCCAGGACTTGCTGCGACACTGGATATTCAACTGTTTACAAATAGTCCAGTTATATAATAGTCTGTTATATAATAAGATATTTTGTCTCTATTGTATTTAGATTAGAATATGTATGTTTACTGTGGTTCATTCGATTATTTCTTTTTTTTTTGTATTAGGGTTCAAGTACTTTTTAATAAATTTAATTTCATATAATTCTATTTTAAAGAATAAAATGTATTATATATTGGTTTTTAGAGTGAAATTCACCTATGCACACAACGATTATTTCCTTTTCTCGTCTCCCTCCCCAAAAAGGAGACACTACTACCATTACTCAACTTGTTTACCTACACAGACAATGTCTCTCAACCTTCTAGCATACACGCATGAACAATTACTATTTTCATATTACTATGATATGTTGTTTATTTAACTTGCCCATTTCTTTTCTTGTGAAAAACAATTTTTTGTGCTGCTTACGTTTTTTGTTGCTTGACATTTGGAATTTATCTTCTAAAACTTGGGTGGCGGGTACTCTACAGTCATATCAAGTGACAGGCCGGCAAGTCTCAGTTTATGTTATATTATGAGGGGCCCTGTATGCCTAAAAGCGTGTAGGTCCACTAATTTTGATTGTGAGAGGGGTGAACTTTGTTCGAGTTAAGTGCAGGTCGAAGGGACATCCATTTTGGGACAAATAGATTTGTCCTCAGAGTGAGTAATCCCAAGAAGTCATAACAACTGGTGAAACCTGGCCAACTTCAAAAGTTGAAGTTTAATAAAGGTCAGACCAGCTCTGGTTATGATTTGAATGACAGGACAAAGGACTATGACGTCACTCCTTTTGTGAGAAACTAAGGTTTTTAAAATAGTTACGGGTTTGGCAGTGAGCCGGACGGTCGACCTCTCTGTGGGTCCTCAAATGAAAGAGAAGGGCTTTGGAAGTGAGAGCGTCAGGTCGACAATGTAATCGTTCATCGTAATGGCTGGATCTCGAAGAGATCCAGCAGAAATCCCCGTGCATAGTTGCATCCCCCAGCGAGAAGGATGAATGAGAATCGAGCGAATGAATGGAAAAAACGAAGTCCAGAATAAAAGACCTGAATCTCTCTGAGGAAAAATTGTCTCTGCGTTTGTCTTCTGCCTGTATATAAAATTGTATCCACAGATCAAAGATCACCAACATAGATCACGGCCAGAAATACGCAATGGAAACCGACGGCACCAACGGCGATCACAACCAGACGATGAAAGAAAATGTAAGGTAACTTTTTGTGCATCACATTTTTGGGGTCCTAATCTGTTGAGCTTCAAGAGACTTAAAACTGAAAGAACTAAAACAGAAAGAAAAACAGAACAAGGTTTAATTTGATATGCTTAACGAACAATGTTTAAAGTGTTTAAATGAGATACAATGTTTAATGAACTGTGTTTAATGAGAAAAGAATTTAAAAAGAACTATGTTTTAAAAAGAAAAATGTTTTAATAACGAGAAGTGTTTAAAAAGTAATGTGTAATAGGACTGGCAGTTTGAAGGCTTAAAAACGCCCAAAAGAAATGTGCTTAAGAGTGTCTTAAAAATGTGTTAAGAAAGGTTGAAAATGCTTCTAGACTTTTCATAAGATTTCATATGATTTCATAAACTTTTGTATTGCTTTCGTATTTTGAGAAGCGCTTAATAGACTCATTCATGGAAAATCCTAACTCTAACCCTAACTCTAACCTTTTAACTCATATATGGAAATATATTTCAATGCTATACTTATAAGAATTACATTTTAGAAAAGTTTTACATTTTGTCAAATCCGGCTTCAAATAGAGGAAAGACATGATTAGAAACAACAATCATGTGATATTCCAACAGCTGCTTCTTCTTTCGCGTGAATCAGATGATTCTGTTGTTGGCATTAGTTTCCCCGATGTTTTTCTAGTTAGAAATCTTTCTGGAAAGACATTGGGTACTTAGAGGAAGGACCCCGAGAACGTTGCCAACATCCCTAAGTGACAGTGGTACTGTGGAACCGACTGGATTCGAACTTGGAACACCCAGGTCTTCATTCCGTGTCGATATCCACTTAACCACTGTCACCTCCCATTCTAACAGCTGACTCCTAATTTATAAATCCAGAAAATAGGTTATGGTAGAAAAGGGTTAATCACATCAGTCAGTATCAAACTTAAACGGCAGAAAAAGAGAGAGAGAGTGGGGGGAAGAGCGAGGGAGAACATAAAACAGTCCATACACTTCAGGAGATTTCTCTCACCTACTGGGAGCAAGGGTGGAACAAAAGCGAATCGCTGTCATTAAGATCAAACGTATATATGATGCCGCCACATGCTTACACACTGACGAATAAAATAAACGCAAGTACATGCAATTTAACACCTTTAAATGAACAAACATGATGCAAACAATTTTGCTTACAAACACAAAAGAGCAATTAACATTTCCATACTTTCTAATTTTGTAAATATATAAATATCATAAAAGGGTTACTTACCCTTTTCTCTTAAAATAATTATTTCCATTTGTCCATTGTGACAATGAATTACCTCCCTTGTATTCAAAATATTTGCAATTGGCCGCTGATTGTGCAAGACAATTTTCCTTGATCAATCACCAGGCTCTTTATTTTGACGGTCCGAAGACGAAAAGTCTTTGTTTCCTCTGTATAGTGGTTGGTGTGATGAGATGCTTATTTTTTTAGTAGTGTCCTCGGTATTCTGTCTCTACAATCAACTTCATTTAACAGTTTCATTAACACAAGAAACATGTAAGGCAAGTTGGTTCAATAGGCGGGCTTTTTAGCTATAGAAAGAGAATTGAATTCCAGAGTTCCATCTCATCCTGTCACGTCATGGCAACGGACAAGAAGAGGGTTTTAGCATCACGTTATGACGGTGTTGTCCTTGGTAAAGTTATTTTGGAAGACGATTGCGGCTTTGAGAATTTAACAAGAACCACACTGACAATTAATATATAAATGATAAAATGGGGGTAATATATGGCGAAGGAAGAACATGAAGGATATTAAACAGGCGAATGAATGAAATATTTAGGGAACGTAAAGGTCACCAGTTGGCAAGTGCTAACTTAACGCATGAACAGAGTTTTGTAAATGAAAAATCATAGAAAACATTATTAAATAAAAAAACATTTATATAACTATAATTTTGCAAGAAGATAGAAGTCATTTTTAGTCAGGAAATGTTTCTTTCGGAAAGTTTATGCAAACTCGTGTTTTTGTAGAGAAGGTTCAGGGAATAGGCAGACACGAGTGGTTGGGATGTGCATGTCTATATGTTAGTGTGACTATGCGTGTGTGAGTATTAGTTAGTGTGGCACTGTGTATGTGTAGGTTTACCTTGTTCTGTTAGTGCGTGTGAGTGGGTGCCAATTTGCTTCTGTTCGCCTGACCTCTTGTTAGTGCATATGAATATGTGCGCGAGATTATGGGGCTTGTACGTGAGTTTTGAACTGTTCTTTTTCCTTTCGCCTTCCTTGGTCAAAAGCGCGGAGAGAGCGTGTTGAGCATACATTGTTCAGCCCTGTTACGATGTCTGCTGGCTCTCTGCTTCTGCTTGTTTGGTTTCCGTGTCACACAAGCTTACTATAGTTTGGGTTTAAATCGAGCAGGGCTCATTATTATTAATAGAAAATTCTGATTTAGCTACAACATGTGAAAAATCTTTATTTGCTTTTGGAAGTGAAGAGGAGAGCGTATCCAAACGAACCGGAGAAAGTAAGAGGGTGGCTATTCAAGCCAGTAACCTTTTGGCGTTCGTTCGAATTGTATCGCTCCTCACCACAAGATTTCCACAGCGTTTGTCCATGAACTGTTTGTATTTTAGCGCCAAACTAAGGCTGGGCAGAAATGAGCATGAGAAATGAAAGGTGAGTATGCTCAGAAGTGTCGACTTGCCCGATGTATTTCTACGTGAGTTTTAACCAACAGAACCACAAATTAATAACTAATCACCAAGCAAGAGCTTGCATATGAATACAAATGAAAGTAGATCTCAGTCATGTAACTGCTACATTAACCCCTGCTTAGGCTTTTAGCCGATACAGAACAAGAGATTATTTATTAGTAGTAACAACACATGAGAATAAATTTAAATGACATGCAAACTGCAACAAGAGGGTAAATAAATGTTCAGTTTTATTAAAAATGTCTGTATTTTGCTGTAAAGTGAAAAATGTATGTTTGTTTTTGCAGAAAAGAATGTTCTTTTGCTGAAAAGAGAAAAATGTTCTTTTGTTGAAAAGAAAAAACACTTGGAAAAAATAAACCAAGTAGAAATAACATTTTTAAAAGAGTCCATTATATTTGGAAAATGTAGCTGTCTAAATATACATAATTTTGCATAATCTTTTTGGCCAATGAACATGACAAGACCAGAACATGACCAGAGCGTGTGGTGGTGACGTGAGTTGGAAGAGATGATTTAGCTGTCTCTGGAAGTTCCGTCTCAGGAAAATTAAGTGTCGGTGGAACATGAGGTTCTTGGGTGTTGGTGTCTAAAAATGCTCGTTCACTCTATCAACCGACACAGTCTGTTCGGTACCACCAACATTCAGAATAGAAAATTTTCCGTTTCGTGTGAGCATACGATATGGACCGGAATAAGATGGTGTGAGTGGGGCTTTAACCGAGTCTTTCTGTATAAAAACATGGGTCCATGATGCAATGTCCTTAGGAACTGCTGATTTGATGGTTTGATGTGGAAGGTTCATCAGTTGAAGTAGCATCTGATCCTGTTAACATAGTGTTCAGTATCAACCACAGAGGCATCTGAGGGAATGAACATATGCCCAGGTTATGCGAGTCGGGTTCTGTACACCAGTTCAGTTGCAGAATATCCCAAATCAAAGAGAACAATAGGCACATACTTAATCCAACATTGAAGATCAGGAGCTGCACGTAAAGTGGCTTTAATTGTCGATGAACGCACTCAATCATTCTATTGCAAACTGGGTGATAACTGGTGGTCCACGTACCCAGGATTTATGGTGTTCTTGAAATAGATAAGATTCGAACTTCCTGCCACAATCAGTGGTATCAGGGACACCATAATGCAAAATCCACCCCAACATTAGGGCACGTGCTACAGTTTCAGCAGAAATATAACTCGGTGGGATGGTTAACTCGTGCATCAAGAATGCTAAAAGTTCTTCAGATTTCTTGCAGAATAAACAGGAATGGTTTGAAGCAGTAATTTCATGTTTCATAAGAATCTAGCTGAAATAAGTTTCACTGTGGCAGAAATTCCGATGTGAGCCAATCCATGCAAGGAAGAAGACAGTTTTGCAATGCGCTTAAGGAATGAACGGACAAGGTGAATTCTCGCACAAGATCCATTCATCAGCTGTAGGAATGGGAATCTACAGGCAGAAGAGTAGGATGGGGTCGTCGAGGATGTGGAAGGAGGAGGAGGAGCAGAAGATTGTTGGTCGCCGACGACGGGATAGAGTACGGCTATCTGCGACAATATGGCGTCGAAGGGATTTTTCTTGAAAGTCTGACGCCACATGAATTCCCGCAGATAGCCGTCTATTAGGGTCCTGCTCGTCCCGCATTCTTTTTTGTTCCTCTGCTTTGCTTCATTCCACATTCTCTCGACATGATTCGTGCATGCCCCGTCGTCAGATCCACTAAATGTTGGGCGTGATTAACAGTTAGGTGTCGATATCTATCCTCCTCTCCTAACCTGCTATAAGCCCTCCAGCAATCGGAGACGACCGTGGTCCCAGGGGCGATGTACTGTCTGATTATTGGAAGGAGGGTTTCTGCATTCCTGTTTGGTACCGTCACCAGGAAACCCTCCTTCTCTGCGAGGTTGTATCCCCCGAAGACCCAGAGCGGCTGGAGAACACGACCGACGTTGTGTTTTCTACGGTTGAACAGACTCTTGTCTATCTCAACCGTATGCCCTGGGCCTCCGAGTCGTCTGGGGTTTCGCGCTAGCTGTTCGGTGCACACCTCCCGCAGAAAATTCTTCCAATCCACTTGCGTGGTTCGAGACAGTACGCCGCATTCTTTTTGTAGGTTTTTACCGGTCGCCATATCCTGGGACCACAGGTAGATCATCTTTAGAATGGTCGAAATTTCTAATTTTGATTGCGAAAAAACGTCCCCGATCGCAACGAAATCCAAGCCCGGCATTCCTGGGTGGGGCATATTTGTCCACCACAGTCTTTCGTGGTGCTAACCGGAAAAGTCGGCCGCCGCCGCATCGCATACACCGCATTACTTTTGCCAGCAGAGCTTTCTGGTGACAAAATTTAATGCACTCCTCCAAAGATCCAGCACTTCGAAATTCATTTTTGCAATTAGTTAACAAGCGTCTCTCCTTTAAATCGTTATCGGCTGCTTGACGCCAGCCTCGTTTTCGACTCGGCAGGTCTCGCACGCTTCCGTTAGCTGTCGGCTCGCTGCTGCCGGGCAGTCCCGGAAATTAGGTTCAAATCCTGGACAAGTACCATATTTTCAAATCATTACATGAATATATTTTTAAATCATTACATAAATATATTTTTAAATCATTACATAAATATATTTTAAAATAATTACATGATATATTTTTAAATCTTTACATAAATATATTTTTAAATCATTACATAAATATATTTTTAAATCATTACATGAAAATATTTTTAAATCATTACATAAATATTTTAAATCATTACATGAATATATTTTTAAATCATTACATAAATATATTTTTAAATTATTACATAAATATATTTTTAAATCATTACATAAATATATTTTTAAATCATTACATAAATATATTTTTAAATCATTAGATAAATATATTTTTCTAAATCATTACATAAATATATTTTTAAATCATTACATAGAAAATATTTTTAAATCATTACATAAATATTTTAAATCATTACATGAATATATTTTTAAATCATTACATAAATATATTTTTAAATCATTACATAAATATATTTTTAAATCATTAGATAAATATATTTTTCTAAATCATTACATAAATGTATTTTTAAATCATTACATAAATATATTTTTAAATCATTACATAAATATATTTTTGGATCATTACATAAATATATTTTTAAATCATTACATAAATATATTTTTAAATCATTACATAAATATTTTAATCATTACATAAATATATTTTTAAATCATTACATAAATATATTTTCTAACAAAGTGACTGATTTCTTTTTTTATAGTTCAAAACGCATCATTTTTGCTTAAAATATACTTCTAATATTTTTTGCCAAGAAAAACATTACGTAAATACAAACATCGTGGTTACTTACTCTCTTATACAAATACTAAACGTATTTTCTCCAAGAAATATTGCATACCCAGGTACGTACCAACACCGTTTAAGGAGAAGGGATAAACTAATATAATTGCTCATTTAATATATGAGATGATATGACTTCATTTTTTGGAATCTGTTACGCATAACTGCGTTATAAAATCCAGTCCTTCGGAGATTTGCATTTTCTTTTATGGCCTGATAAAATGGTGACATCTTTTTTTCTACTGATGCAATGTTCCCGCACCGAAGTCCTGAATTTGATCGGCATCACGATCATGTCTTCCAGCAAAACAGCGAACAAAAAATATGTCATATTCCAAAAAGTCCGCCGTGTACGATTGGTGTATGCTGCTTCCACATGTCTCGTGGAGATAAAAGATATGCCACGGGGTAACGTTTATTTCTAACTTTCTCACGATCGGTGTGTGCTGTTTTCATATGTCTCGTTAGGGCAGTATTGAATTCTTTCCCTTCTTTAAACGAAGAAATTTACAGATTCTACAGAAAACAGAAGGATTTGTCACGCCTTCCGCCATACCAATGTTTTATTACTTGCTGAAAAGTCAACCATTTTTGTGTTTTCTTTTTACGCTGGCAACGCAACCGTTACAACTATTGTTTTTTTTGAACTCGAACATTTGTACAACAAAATTTGTACTCAATTTTCAATAAACAAAATCCACGATCGTTTGTCTTTTTAACTTTCTTTTTATTAATTTGACCATAAACAATCCTACTAAGTCGACATTGAGGTAGGAAATCGCAGCGTAAAATTTGAGATAAACTTCCTAGTAGACAAGAAAAGCGGGTTCAGTTTTGTAAATTGTCTTACGAAAATACTTACATAAGATGCAAGATTAATACTTTATTTTTAATGAAACGAGGAAAAATAAAATTTAGAAATATTTAAAATATATTTGACTAAACTTTTGATAAGCATTAGGATAAAGGAACACGATTTGTAATCTATAGGTGTACTTTTTCCGGGTTGCGTATGCTTCGTGATAACGTGTGTAAATCTCGACAGTAAGATAAACTCCTAGCGACACTCAAAACTGTGAAGCATGGTATATTTTAGACACAGGTTTATTGAACGTTGACAAACGTGAAACTGAATAAGAACGAAAACACTGTTTCATTAATACGTAAATACAAGACGAAAGTGTAGTCGAGACGAAGAGTTTATCCAAGTTTAATGAGAGTCTATCGGATTGACATCCTATAACTAAGGGGAGACAAGTACGACCTTTCCTTCAATTTGACTCAGCCCTTTTTTTTTCGGCAAATCACGTTGACAGAGGTTTCCGACCAATCACAGACCAGAGATCATGCGTGACCACGCGTGATTTGAGCGATATAAAAGAAGATACGCCTTTCTTCTCCGCCTCTTTTTACCCGCTTCCCAGCAAGTAACAGGTCCTGTCAACAAAGTGTTTCTTTCCCTACGATCAGCGATTAAGACAATCCCATCAGCATGACTCGAAAAGGCATGGGGCAAGAAAACACTGCCGACTACTGTCTAACAGTAACTACACGCCGTCTCCCCGTTCCTCCTTTCCAAGAAAAAACTTTAAAAGACAATTTTATACAAACAGTAAAATGAACATTTTCCTGTGCACAAAACTCAAGTTTGAGGAATTTACACAATTTAATTGAACCACGTTGAATAAATTGTTATGTTTATATGTAATTTTGAGTGCTGGCTTTCTTACTTTTGTTGGTTATTGGCGTATTTTTACTCGTTCTTTCAAGTTTAACGTTAAGAAGTCGTCAGTACCCCCACAAGTCGTAAACTTAATAATACGACAGAAAAGAAGATATTTGAGCGTAAAAATAATGTTAAAAAGGAAAAAAATGCAAATTATGCTAGATGATAGCCAAGTTATGAGAAAATAATACTAAAAAATATTAGCACTATTTCATTCCATTCTTAGACAGACAATATTTCTTACCAACGACGCTTAAGTGTCGGAACGACTTATCGCAATCGGAATGGGATAAATCGGAACTTTTTGAGGTATCGGAATCGGAAAAATTTTCGCTTTCTGATTTCAAAAACGATTCTTTTAATTTTTATTCTTTACAATAAAAAATTAAACGAACACAATGTAATTATTTATTAGAAGATTGTTTATTTACAACATAAGACGAAGGGCCACAGAACCGAAGATTAAGAATCCCATTCCCATAGTTAGCACTGACTATATGAGTCTAATTTAATTTTTTTATCTGTAAATTATGGTAAACAAACTAAATATTCTAGAGTTCACTTACGCTTATTCCCTTATCAAACCTTTTGAAATGTTCAAATTTCTTTTCTAACCTATTTGCTAAACGTCTATATGACGCCACCCAGAGTTCACAGCTGAGTATTAAAACGCCCGGGACAAGTTCTGTTTATTTTGGTGGCGTAGCCCTGACCATGGCCGTTGTCCGGTCACCGCGTATATACCCTTTGAAATAATTAAAGTTTTATTGTATTTTTGTTTTTTTTCCTTACAAATTAATTAAATGAATTTTCAATTTATGGAAAATTAAAAAACGTATAGCTGCTAATCTATCTCTAAAATAGCTATTTTCACTGAATATAGGAAAAATGGACCAAGTGAAAAATATAGATAAACATTTCACAATGAGTCTATCAAAATCTTGGATACATAAAGAGTAAACAATTTAAAAGTTTGTCAAATTAAACAATAAATTAAATTTACACTTAAAAAGTAATCCCCAAATGATATTCTACTTTTTTAAGCGATTAAGTGAAAACACACTGAAAAAATATGTTAGAATTTAGAGTGGGGGGGATTTAACATAAAATGATCTCCCATTTCTGGGACATTCAATACTTTTAAGGCCATTAACTAATTTTTTTACTACTAACCCTAAGTCTGACTTGGAAAGTCATAAAACCACACGTTTATTTTTCGTATTACTACCCAGACTTAAGGTTAAGAAGGAGGCGTGTTTTTTATGACTTTTAACCATGAAACTGAAGTTTGATCAGGAACATTAACATGGCCAAGATTTAAAACAAACATAATTGGTTACATGTCCCTAAAACGCTGTCTGGTACGAATATGGTGATCATTTTACGTCAAATTTATATGAGAAACTGTTTTGTTTTTTTAAAATTTATATTTACCACTACTTTTTCAGACTGTTTTCATGTAATCGCCTGAAAAATGAAGAATCGCATTTTTCTTTTTGGGTGAATTAGCATAGGGTTCAGAGCTCTAATAATCACCTTATTTGTTTTCACAACAAAAAGTTATAATTGCGAATTAGCGAAAAAAACAAAAACAACAAACAAGCACCGATGGATCAAGACTACAATAAGGACCCCAGTTCATTAACACAAGACGCGGAACATATTCCAGAAGTCACCGGCGTCTTCCGGTTGACCTCGCAATACACGTGGTCGCTATTTACAAAACACTTGTAAATAAACCTTTTATTTATTTTAATAAATGCAGTATATTTCGGAATTTTTTTTTTTAACATGTTAATATTTATTTTAAGGCAGAGGGTCCATAAATAAATAAGATATTAACATGTTTTCTTTTAAAACATGTTTTTGTGTCACTATTTACTTGCCTCCCCACGAGGGCAGAAATGGGGGGGGGGGTTATGAAATATTTATCGCCGTACTTAAGTAATCTTCCGTTTTGTAGGGAAAAATCAAGCTTCCCAAAAAGGGGTACTCTGGATCTTACCTCAGTTTAGAAGGATTTTTCCATACTACACTTTGCTCCTAGCCCGAAGAGGCAAAACGGAAGATTACGCAAGTTATTTTAATAAATAAACGAAATATATACGCTTTTTAAAAAATCGGCTGACTTGTAATCTTTCGTTTTGCCTCCCCACGAGGGCGAAGTTAGACTTCAAAAATCAGTTTCTAAACGGAAGCAATTTAAAGTTTTTGTCCTCTTTTTTCTGTAAGCAACAAATGAAATAAGATTTAACAAATACGAAGTTTTATTTATTTGTTTATAATTGTTGCTTACAGAAAAAAAAAGGAAAAAGTTTAATAAACTTTTAATTGCTTCCGTTTGGAAACTAATTTTTGAAGTCTAACTCCGCCCCCGTGGGGAGGCAAAAGTGTAGTATCTATTTTTTTGATACTACACTTCATCATTCTTATCTGCGGTCAGTGATAGAGAAATCCTTCTAAACTGAGGTAACTTTAATTTTCATTCCGAGGTAATTTTAACCTACCTTGTGTCTACCTTTGCCCTTGTAGGGAGGCGAGTAAATAGCGAAGTTTTGTTTTTTAATAAGAAATAAGTTATAAAAAGATTTGTAAATAAAATTATGAAGAGAATATTAAGAAACCGTTAAATAAATTTGAAAAAAAAATGCCGAGCGGAAGGAATACCTTGAAATTACAGTGTTTTCTTTTCAAATTATAGCTAAAAAACTTGACCCCCTGACGAAATCTGCTGCATAGCCTCCTTAGGGGGTACTTAGAGATACGAGAATACTTGTAGCAGTCATCAATAGGGACTACTTTTGAATGCGTAATCACTGTCCCTGTGAGCTGGCTTGTCCGATCAAATCACAGGGCGCAGTAATATCGTTAGTTCCCTAAGGGACTACTTATGTCGCCTTAGGGGTCGAAGAAAAAGATCAGACGATCTCCTGGCACCAGCTTGGACACATCGCAGAGAGCAACAGCGAGGAACGAGGAAACGCCCTCTCTCCGTCGCCGTCGCCACTTGACGACTACTACCATCTTCACCTGAAAAAAAAACACGGGCGGCCCTAAGAACTCTTATATTCTTCCTCTTCCTCAGACGGACACTGTCCCACTCTCTTCTACCTATACCAAACGGTATAGGTAACCTTGAGTTAATAAAACCCCTTTTTGTTATAGTTACAGAAATACTTTTCGTTGTTCCGTTTCTTTACGAGAAGATAAAAGGATAACTCCTTTCATCCGACTCATCATTCCCCCTTACATACTTCCATTATCTTTCCCGGTTAATTTTACATAAGAATTTATGTAGATTATCTAACCTTTTTTCTATAGCCCCCCCCCTATATATATATATATATATATGAAATTTAAGAGGCCCCAGTGCAATACTCCGACTAGATATTGATACTCGTCGTTTTCAATGTAAATATCACTTAATTTCCTCGTAATCACGTGCCAATCTCTTGTGGCCCCAAGGACTAAGTGAATGCTTACAGATTCAAGGTGTCTCTTTGAACCAGATTCGCGCCCTGTGACTGTCTGATATTGTTATTTCTCTGCGGTGATGAGAGCTGTAAGCTCGAAACGACGTCGTACGTAATTAAAATATTAAAAAGTATATAATTTAATATCATAATAAGCCCCTTTCAAGTAAAATTGAAATTAGAGCACTATCGGTGAAATTAAAAATTGACATCTGAGGCCCCTGTGCAATACTCCGACTCTGTCGTTGAGTTCTATCGTATGTCTAGATATTGAGATTCGCCGCTTTCAGTGTAAATATCACTTAATTTCTCCGTAATCAGGTGACAATCTCTCAGACCCGCTTCCACATAATCTCCCTCTCGGAGTAATTAACTAAGTAGAAATACAAAAGGCAAATTCTCTTTCTGTTTGGAAAGAGAAGGATTTAAGTTCGTGAACATCTAATCATGAAAAACAAGAACAAAATAGGGCATGACGATTATTATGTGTATCACGCGTATTTCTTCGCAAGTATTATAATTTATTTTCTTTCAAGGGAAGTAAATAAGATTATATATATTTGTAGTTATGTCCCTTGAAAGATTTCATATCCATTGTAAAATGTCAACTTAGACTTCGTGAACGGAGAAGTTGAGATACGTTTGTGGCGACCCATTTTCGCTTAGAAATTTGGACAGGTCCGTAGTTGAACTGGGGTCGGGTCTGTTGCTCGAGACGCCGAGGTTAATAAAATAAATAAATATTCTTCTCTTGCAGACACATTTAGTGGCAGAGTTGTTCGCCGTCACTCATTTGCGTTCTTATTAATGATTTCAATGATATCATCTTTCTAATGATTTCATAAAGGCCTGATCAACTTTACAAATAGATCCAAACGGTCGCGATGACGAATGATAGTCACGAGTATTTTCTTTTTTTTTTTTAATCTCTATCTATATAAAGTTAGGTATGTGTATATGTTTATGTTTATATATGTGTATGTATATGCTTCACTCGTAAACTAATTAACCGATCATTGCGGTTAGCATAGTAATGCCTTACTCCAAAGATTCATCCTAAAAAAAACTATTCTGTTATTGGCAATTAATAAACAATCCTAACTTGAAAATAATAATAATTAGTATTCATATATTCTCCAACACCTTTGTTAGATAATTATATCTATCCATTTATCTACCTTCTATTTATTTTCCTCCGCACGATGGCAAAGTTAGACACGATGTCGGTTTTGTAACGTGGCGGATATCCAGATATATATTATTTGCCTGTCAACGAGAGCAACGTTAATGGTAAAGGCCGAGAAGTGTCTCATTACTTTGTACGAAGGGAAGTAACTATTATCTATAGTTCGAGTTATCTCCCCTGATAAGTTTGTGCAATTTTAGAAGACTGCAATGGTCAAATTATCTACTTGTACAAGGCGAGTGTAATATGAATAACTTTGAAATAATCTGGAGAGACACAGGAAATCGCCATGGTCATCAATGCCGACATAAATGTCTGTTCGACTTTACATATAGATCTAAACGGCTGTGATGTCACTTGTCATTTTTCAAGTATTTGACGAGTTTTTTCATCTTTTTTTAAAAATCTCCATATAAAGTCAGGTATGTGTATATGTTCATATATTTGTAGGTACATGATACACTCATAAACTAATTAACCGATCATTATGAACTTTGGAATACAGCTGCTAGGCGTAAGGGGTCAAAATGTGTGCAATATTTATGGAGGTAAATCTTACCGAAACAACCGAAACAACTAATGGAGATAAAACTTTAAAAAAATATGCGAATTTAACCGTAAAAAAACAAATACAAAAAAAAAAAAAAATACCCAATAAATTTTGTTTCAAAAACTAAACTAATACTATCTCTCTTTTCTTCCTCACCCCTCTCCCCTGAATATGTTGTAAGAGCGCGGACCATAGCTTGTTAGGATATGTGTCTTAGAGAATATGCTAAGATCCACGCTTAAATTTAGATTTTTAAAGACTCCATTTTGTAGTGACGCGCGGACCACGTGGGGAGAATTAAATTGTGTTGTATATTTGTGAAAACAGAGAAAAAAAAAGTGAAATGCTTCAATAAAAAGATAAGGCATGCATATAGTTGAAGGAAGAATAAGACATAGTTTAAAGTAAGACAAACTATTTATATATGTACAAATACAAAGCATTAATTGTTCATTTCCAGTTGGAAAAGAGATAAATGTTCATGTGCGTGCACGTGACTTGATAAGTCGTTTAGACATTTGTACGTGCGTGTGTGTGTCTTTTGTCAGCAATGTGTGGTTGTACGCCTGTGTGTGTTCACGTTGCATCTCTGTGCCCGTAGATTATTCCTATTTTTGTCACACAAATATTAAGAATAAGAGGACTTTTTTTTGTATCTATTAAAAGTGAAAGGAATTATTTCCTTTAGTTTTTTAACAGTTAATTTGCATTCTTACTTTTATTATTACCAGTAATTAGTAATATTCAGTCTTCTTTTGTTTCTACATAAAAAATACATTTACATACGTGATTATTGAAACGAGCCGGACACACGTACGCCCACTTTTCTTATATAGATTATAAAACAATTAGAAAAAATTAATTAAACATTAATACACGTCGGGGTCACCAATCATGTAGGGGCCATTTAGTTAGTAAAGATGTCTGTAACCCAGAGAAAACGGATAAATATTGAAAAAACATGTATGCAAGTTAAATGAGTATAAGGGCATGCATGAGTTGAAGGAAGAATAAAACGTAATTTTAAGGTAACACAAAGTATTTATACATTTAAAAATTTTACATGGTAAAATGTTAGTTTGAAATGTTCGTTGGAAGTCAGTTCCGAGAATAGTAGTAAGCACGTGTGTGCGACCATATTTGTATGTGTGTATGTGTGTGTGTTTGTAGCCATGTGAGGCTTGGCGTTAGTACGTCGAAATGTGTGAATGTGCGTGTCGCCTTTTGTTCATGGTTGTACGAATGTGTATGCGTGAGAGTTGATAATTCGTTTAGGCATTCGTATGTATGTGTGTGGTTGTATGCGTTAAAGAATGATAGGAGTGTAAGCCTGTGTGTGTGTTTAGTAGTCAGCCGACGCTCATGGCACCACCTCGCCCAAAGGCGAGGGGAAAGAAAAAGAAAGATTTGGGTGTACGGTCTGCTTTTATATTTTTTTACAGTCGTTTGGCGGACGTAGTACAGAGCACGTCACGTGATCAACATTTTCAGCTTTTTGCGCCTTTTTGTTTGACTGTCTCTGGGAGCTGATTTTTATGGCCTCAGTTTTAGCTTTTCTTGTTGAAGTGAATTCGGGTTGGTTTCTGTTTTTGTGTTTACGCCGTGTGTTGATAAAATCGAGGATGTCAATCCGATAATATAATTAAAGCAGATTGTTGCTAAAACAGTAAATAGACATTGCGTTGGATTTTAATGAACAAAACTTTCGTTCATTCGTATTGAAAATAATTTTCATAAATAATAATGAATGCCACTCCTTGAATTTGCATATTTTTATTTCAACTATTAAGATTTTTATTGTGTAGAAACTAGTTTTTGTTAACAGTTTAGGATATGATTTTCAAGCAGACACATAAATACAGAATTAGTAATTAGAAAAGAAACAAACAATAATTAATTAAATCAAAACTTAATGATAAAAAATAAATATAAACAATACATGAATTAAAAAGTAAAAAAAAGTTGTAGCAGAAGCGGATTATGATTAATGGTGTTTCTGTTTCATTCTAGGTAAGGCTGAGTTGTTTTAGTTCATTTCTTCGTAGGTATTTAATTGCTTCCCACCGCAGCAATATGTGACACAAGGTCGGAAGATGTGGGGAGGGGAAGAGTCAAGCCAGCGCCCCTAAAGAAGGTGCACTCTGGCCTAGCAAAAATAGCCGGGGCAGCCCCGTCGGCATTCCCCGGTCAGGGCGCCTCAGGCAGTAAGAAATGAACTTACTCTACCCCAAAGAGGGGAGGCAAGGCTTGAGGGGTTGTTCCTCCAAGGACAACCCAGAACAGTATACCTCAGCCCGGCAGATAAAAGGCCACCGAAATAGCCCAGTTCATTCCGGACTGATTGTCAAGAACGAATCCTTGACTGGTATTACCCCATCCCAAAGTCCTCAATCAACTAAAGTTGCTGAGAGACTGGACGGGCTTTCTTCGTTTCTCGGTCGTACTGGCCTTGACAGTCATCTGTCATAGTAGTCGTACGTTTAACTGAGACTCCAGCTGTGACATCGTTATTGTTGCATCAAAATCTGACACGTGACAAAACGAAAACGAAACAGGCAATAAAAACAATAGTTTCATATGCAGACACCGTACAGTTTCTATAGCAACAGTTAAAAGTTGTAGCGGTCATACACAGACCTATTTTCTCCCTCCGAAAAATGTCCCCATTGAATGAGCGGGTCACACACTGCCCAATCAGCCTGCAGGGCGCATTGATTCCTTCTGTCGGCTGAAGAACTACTTCAGCCCCTTTGGGAATCACATGAGGTCCCCAGAGAGACCCCAGCAAGCAACGAGGAAACACTTCTTTCACTCTCTCTCCTGCACCTACCGACTGGATGCTCACAGCAAATACTATCTTCGCATGAAGATAGTTGCTGACAGACCTCAGGCAGCTCTAAGAACTCTTAATTTCCCTTTCCTCTTTCGGACAAGTTTCTTTCTACCTATACAAAACGCTATCGGTAACCTTTGTGAACAATCTCTTTTCGTTGTTATTTCATTTCGTGTCTGAAACCTAAGAGAGGGATAACGGCCCCCTTCTTTACAGAGTTACATATTACATTATTTTTCAATGAAACAGCCACCGGCGGAGACGACAATCTCAAGGCGGGTGCGAAATGAGTCACACGCTACAAGAGGCAGTTAAAAAAGAGGACTTAAGAGGTGTATACAACAGCCTTCTATCACACCGGAAGACGTAATCAAGAAGATGGATTTCTAGATCACGAAATACTCGCCATGTTCCTGCGATCACAATAATATCACAAGAACCGCAAAAAATATAATGTAGTATGTAACTCTAACTCTTGCTAAATAAACTGCCGGATCTATGCATGCTCAATTTTTAAAATGTCCTATTTATGTTTTCATTAGAGTTATTGTTCTTTGTTATATGAGTGGCGCTGTTCAAATATCTTGTTATCTTCAATAAAAACAAAAATAAAATATCACGAATGTTCTGTTTTATAGCTGAATGCAACTCACAGAGTTTTGGTAGCAGAGAACAAGCATTACTATAGAAAACAGTCAGAGGGCGAAGAGCTGAAGCAGAAACTACTTGAGCCTCGCTACAAAAAGTAATCTAGATCTGTTCACTTAATATTTCTTGCCAGCTTTAGGAAACGTTCGAACTTGGCAGTACTTTCTAAGGCGTTCAACATTTGATCGGCATTTGATCAGCATTTGACGGTATCTTTTTTGTATCTTTGTATCTTTGTATCTCTATTTGTATCTTTGTATCTTTGCATCTTTGTATCTCTATTTGTATCTTTGCATTTTTGTATCTCTATCAAATCTGACGGTCTGGTCTGCATGAAGTCCTCCTCGTTGGTCGAAACTATTCGTTAAGCTGCAGGATTGCGGGTATTTATCACTGACACCGAGAACAGCAAAGCTCAGCTGCTGCATGCGAAGTCAGGGAAGGTTTGGCTTAAAACACGTAAAGAAATGGTGCAGAAACAACGTTGCCACATTCACCCCATTGATTTTCGGTTCCGTGTCTGGAGTTATTTGTTTACCACATGCAGAGGTAGAGAAAAGCAGAAGATGTCAGATCCCGACTCCGGCTGGATTTTCACCAGAGCTCTGTTAGCCGGTTGCCCTGACACAACTACATAGTTGACACAATGGCTGAAGAAACGATTTCATTCCGCCGGTCTGTGGGGCTGTCCTTTGCACTTCTAGGAGGTCCACCGTCCCAGGCTTTGCCTTCTCACCCTTTGAGAAGGGTTTAGTTTATTGCTAATCACCTGAGGCGCGTCTACTGGGGAATGCTGACGGGGCTGTCCAGGCATTTTTTTGTAATTCAGAGCGCGCTAACACCACCTAACCTTGTGTCTAGTCTCCTGGAGAGGAGGTAAATACAAATACTTTGACCTTGTGTCTAACATCCCGCTGGAGAGGTAAATAACTTGACCGTTTGGCTAAGACTAAAGTGTAGTATCTTTTCCGAGAATACACTACATTTGTCCTGCCTTCGGTCGGTGAAGAAGAGATATTTCTAGAAGATTTAATTTTCTCCCAATCCAGTGCCACGTTGTGGAAGTGACCTTGTGCCAAACTTTGCCCTCTTTGAGAGGCAACTAAATAGGGACTCACCGACAAAGAAAAGTTCCAGGCGCAGCGGTCACTAAAGAAGGTCATGCTAAAAGGTTTCATGACATGCAATGTCCGATCATTATCGATTCATTTGAAAAAAAGGTGTAAACAATGTTTCCTATTGTAAATCTCTTGAACAAGTAAACAAAGAAGTGAAGAAGAAACGAACGGCTTATACATCTTCCGGGCTATTCTGGCATAAGTGCAATGCAACACCTTATACTGCAGCAGCAAGAACAATGGGAACCGTCGGTCAGATTGGGTTAGAACAGCTGCCAAAACCTCCTTCCAGTCCATATCCGGGCCCCTCTCCTTTCCATCTATTTCGCCCTCCCATCAAATAACTTCTGCGGCAAACAAAGTTTTTAAGATCTGAAAACCCCGCGGGTAAATAGCAAATAAGTCAGTCCAAAGATGTCGATGCTGTAGGAAATCAGAAACTTTTTTTCCGAGAGGAAAATGGGGTTTAAAAATTGACTTTATATAAAGCACGATTTTTTTTCCAGGATGAAATGGAAGATAGTTTATGTATTTCACGCCTTTCATAAATGTATATACATTTTATTCATATATATATCGCGATATACACGCATATGATAAATTATTAGGATAAAATAAATGTGACGAGATGAAAGCAAAATGGAAAAAAGGAAACCCTGAAACGCTTTCGCAACATCAGGGCGAAACGTTGATATGCAATTTTGAGTTTTTGGTCTTTCCTCTTTTCATCTTTCCTTCATTGAAATTTCGCTTAGTCTAGCCACACTGATGAGCCGTAGATGGCGAGACACGTGTTCGTAGGTAATTATATTTTATATGTCCCCATATTGGAGCAAGAGACTGGTGAAGGGAACAATATTTTCTTCTTAGCATTTAAGTAAATGCTTCCCCGTAAAAAGATATTTGAATACGTTTAATTATTAATATCGCAAAACCAGAACTTAAACCAATAATATAAATAAAATGACAACATATATATATATATATATATATATATATATATATATATATATATATATATATATATATATATATATATATATATATATAGAGAGAGAGAGAGAGAGAGAGAGATAGAAGAAAGAAGAGTGATAAATATGCGACGATTGTCCAAATTTATTTCAAATTTCAATTGTTCAATGCAAGGTGTATTCAGTAATAAACTAGTGTTTATTATTCTTTCCTTAAGCCAAGGCTTTTCAAAGATCGAAATCTTATCATCAGAGGAGAAAATACAGATGGATAAGTTGGCTTTCGAAAAAACTAAAGTTCAAATATTTGAAAAATATGAAAATTATTATTAAAAATTATTAAAATAATTTTTGTTAAAAAAACGTATTGAATGAAAAGAAAAGTTCCGTGAAAAAGATATGCAAATTGTCCGGGTTGTAAATTTCCGTTGAAAAGAAGTCCGGTGAATTGTAGAATGTGAAGAAAAACTCTTTGCGTGGAAGCAGATTGGAGAAAATGCTCAAAATATAGGTAAGTCCAGACGCACTTAAAGGGGGTTGAGAAGAGGGAAACAGGCCATTTTTTTATGTACTTCCAAGGCAAAGTAAAACAGAAGATATCTCATTCAAGGTTTAAATCCGAATGAGACAAAAAGGCAACTTGGTTAAAGATTTGGGGTTGGGGGGGGGGTTTATGAGGTACGGGATTGTTTAAAAGCCGCTTTGTGAATTGGGGGGAATAAAAAAAGAAGGGGAAAGGAAAAGGAGGAAGGGTTGGTATGGGGATGCAGTTAAAGTGACAGGTAGGTTAAGGGTGTGGGCGGGCGGTAGAATGTAGGTTTTGGGGGGTGGGATTAAATGAAGTGGATGTGGGTATAGAAATTGTTGATTCTAAAAATAGAAATCAAATGAGTGAGCTTCTAACATTTCAGGCAGCTAAGAGCAAATTAAATTGTAGTTACCAGTTTTGGTTTCAGGGGGTTTAAAAAGGGTTAAAGTAGAATTAGTTAAAAGCATGGTAGAATGAATAGAGGGATGTGAGAGAGTGAGTGATTAAAATTAAAAATTAAAAATTAAAATTTAAAAGGTGCTAGGGAATAGTTAATTAAAAAAAATTGTATTTTAAAACCAAATTAAGGGGTTGATGAATAATTAGGAGGGACATTAAATGACCAAGGAGACAAGAGGGGGAAATAAATTAATGGGAGTTAGTGAAATTAAAGATCAAGTCTGTTCTACTCGGTTATATTGAAATTTAGGAGAGGGGAACAGTGTAAGGGATAAGGATAGATTGTTTGAAACAATTTGTTTCGATTACAAGTAATAGGGGGTGGAATTGGGTTAGTTCAATCAAAAACTTGAGTGCAGTGTCATTGTTATAATCTATGGTTTAAGTGGTGAGTGAGTCGTAACAGGGTAACAATTAACAATTACAGTTTAAAATTAAATTAGATATATAAGGGAAGCTTGCAAGGGGTTTCCAAGTAGTATGAAAATATGATTTGAGGGGATGGGGGTGAGATTAGTCAAAGATAAGATATGGTGAGCAAAAGGAGAATATACCGATAGAAAATGGCTCGCGAGTAGTTAGAGGGATTAGGATTATTCAAAATAGACCAAAATAAGTAGTTATGTAACTAGCTTGAATCAATCAATTAGTTGAAAAGATTTCTCAAAGGGGGTTATGGAGGCTATTAAGGAGATAGGACAGAAATGCTAGTAACAGTTGAAATAATATAAGTGTTATGGGCCAGGGTTGGATTGAAAAATAAAGCAGACTTGCGTTTTCAAGCTAGTGTGTTAGAGATCTGATAAGAATTACAGGGGGATATAAATGGACCCAATTGGAGGGGAATTCAAAGGTCGTAGTTAAAAGGTGATTGTATACAAAGTAACGTTATATATTCCTGTACTGTTAAACAATACACCATTGCACAAATTAATACCAATATGCAAAATAATGCCAACATACAATCTCCCACTCTTCCCCTCAACCATCTCATCCCCCAAGACACCCCATTTTCCCCAACCAATAACCATAACTTAAACTTCGACCTGAATCCGAGCATACAAACCGTAAGCATCCCCAATAATATAAACAACACAAATAATATAACAACAACCCCCCACAAAATTCATACCTATATTGGTGCCAAGGCCTTTGACAAGGTTTGGCATAAAGGACTTCTGAAAATACGCTCATACGGTATTACTGAGAAACTACTTAATATAATTAGATCCTTCCTAAACAAAAGAAAAAAGAAGGTTGGCTCCCTCTACCGTGCTAGTAAACTCCTCACACCTGACATGATCCTGTATCTCTACAAAGCCACCATCCGCCTATGCATGGAGTATTGTTGCCACATCTGGACTGGTGCATCATCTACTAGTCTCAACCTCCTTGCCAAGGTCCAAAAAAAGAGTCGCCAACTTAATAGGGCCCTAACTGTCAACTAAGCTCCAGCCCCATCGCCGCAATGTAGCATCCTTATGTTTGTTTTACAAATACTTCAATGGATTATGCTCCGATGAATTGGCTGCTCTGGTGCCTCCTCGACGTAAATTCACTAGACTGACTCGACAATCAACTAAATCTCATTCATTCACTGTGGAGGTCCCCAGATGTCGGAGAGCCTTCTACTCAAATAGCTTCTTTCCTCGTGCTGCTGGCCTCTGGAACTCCCTCCCTGCTCCCTGTTTCCCCGACAGTACTGACATGCAGAAATTTAAAACTAATGTAAACAGACATCTCGCTGCGCAGATCCCAAGTGTGGCTGACCCCCCAACCTTCTCCCTTTTTCTTTTTTCTCAGTAGCATCTTACGTCTACAGTGGTGGCCTGCCTTGTTTGGGGTGAACCATGTTAAAAAAAAATAACCAGAAAAATAATGTCTTTTATGGCTAGGAATTTTTAAATGAATGAAAGAAAGAAAATGATTTAATCGATTATTGTATCATCTTTTAATGGGGTGTAGCATCGGTTTTGTTGTCATAAGACCGTCCTCCTTGGAATTACCTCCTCCTTTTTTAAGGTGGTAGGGTTAATTCTCTCAGGTATATCATCCTAGTAATGTAGTATCTGTTCTGTTTCCATGATACCATACTCACAGGTATTAGTTACTCCTTTTTAGTATATCGTCGTTTATCATGATATTACCATTCCATGATTATATTCTCCGTTTAGGAAGGGTAGTTTACTATTCTCATGATGTTATCCCCTCAGGCATTTACTCCTCCTTCTTGGAGGGAGGGGGATTTCGTCATGATACCATCCTCTCAGTCATTATCTCCTCCTTTGGGGGACCAATGTAGAATATGTTCGTTTAGAATGACATAATCCTTCCAGGCTAGCATATATTTGCTAGTATATATATATATATATATATATATATATATATATATATATATATATATATATATATATATATGAAGCACGGGAGCCTCTGTGTAGCTTGATTGCCATATATATTTTCATTGCTTACTATATATATATATATATATATATATATATATATATATATATATATATTATATTTCTGAATTTGTATAATTTTGGTTATTCGGACTACATTTCTCATCTTGATGTCATCATTACAACGTTTCGGCCGCTGTAACCTCCAGCCTTCTTCAGGTGTATCTCTTCGAACTCGGGAACATTTCTGTCGAACTAAAGAATCTGTACGAAATTCCGAACGGAACCCTTTATTTAATCAACGGAGGTAGCATGTGCTTGTTCCGTCAGCCATGGCTGGGAGAAATCTTCAGTAATTCGTAATCGTTCGTATCGTCCGCACCGAGGATTGAACCTTCAACTTTCAGATGACTATTACTTAGAACTGAATTTAACTTAGTACTATATCCACTGCGTCACGGGTCATTGCACAATTTTTTCTTTTTATTTTCTCATAATAAATTAGCTTTCTTCTCTCTTTTAATTATTTATTTTCTCCAACCACGTACCTCTCTCGTCAAAACTGTCAAAAAAGAGAAGAAGAGAAAAAAGAAAAAAAAGAAGAACAATAAGCAAATTACTATGTTCCTCATGCTTTAAATTTTACCCCGTTTATACCTTTTAAGAGAAAGAAACCTCTCTTTAATCTGTTGCCACGTGGGGTCGTAGAAATACTTGGCATAGTACCCAGGCGCGTAATAACCCCACTCAACAAGGTAGACCCGTAGTTCTGGTTTGATCCTTCATCTCTGAAAAGAAAACTCTGATGTAAAACCTGTGCCCTACATCGTGTAGTTTCAGTCATTTTCGAATCAGGCCTTGTTAGTGCACGACACTTTCATTTATTTGTACACCCACACCGATGGAGAGTAAAAAATGCACCGTGAATGTATTTCGACCTTAGTCCCTACCTTTCAAGAGTGATGTTTCTGTCAAAGGTGGAATCACATGCTGTTCCTTGAGTCGGTTGTTGGTTAGTGTTAGCCTTTTTTCCTCTATTTTTGTTACCATGTCACTAATAAACATGCTTAAGGTAAATGGTTTATCTGCGCTGACATTATCCACCAAATAGTCCAAAGACTCGAACATTGAAGTTATTCCCAATGAGGCTTTTCTGTCAGCAGGTTCAAAATACCGGGACTGCATTAATGCCATTTGGTGAATAGTGTCTGGACCATGCAGTTTTTTTCTATTTGGGCAACTCAATACCATATTAGTGGGAACTGCTACGGCTTTTCTTTCTTGAATGGTTTACAAAGATAATCTGCTTACCCATTCTCTCTGTTTTTCGTATCTCAACCCATCTACACTTCCACAAATTACTCCAATTCCAACATAAACATTTCCAAAACAAAGATAACCCCACTGTTACGTGGATCCTACTATTAGGTCTCTTTTTCCAAAATAAGTTGCCTGCATTCCAACCTTCCAGGGGTTACAAAAGACCAAACCGGACCTATTCTTTCTGTGTGAAACTGGCATTAGCGCGTCAGCTTCTACCGGTGATTTCATGATTAAAACATGGCATCAAAACCCGACTCGCAAGATCGTCATGGGCATGGAATGTGTGCCTACATTAGAAGTGGCTTTCTATGCGTTAAGCACATATCCAAAGAAGACTGTACATTGTCCTATATGTGTTTTGTGTAGCACTTATCCACAGCACAACATTCATATTTGCCCTGTATCGGCCATACAATGACGAAGTAAATATCATAGAGAGTATTTCTGATAAAATTGACCATCTGCTTACCCATCTACCAGTATCTATGTCTCTGGTGACTTTAATGTTCACAATGTTGTATGGATAGTCCTGAAACAGGACTGCTGATTAACTTAAATTTGTCACGAGTTGTCCCCTGTTAATATGATCTAATACTGATGGTTGAACAACCTTGCCGCATACGCGATGCTGACGGACATTTTGCACCCCTTCTTGATATTTTCCTTACAACTTGTCCTAAACAGTGTTTATCCACCGTTCTGCTTCCGCTAGGATATTCTAATCACTCAGTTGTCTCAATTAAGATGAAAACGAAGTGCAATAAACCTCCGATGTCCCTCTCCATCTCAGAGCGTATCGATATTCGGTTGCTGATAGGGACATCCTCAGATCTTTGATATAATAAATCCCTCAACATTCTATTTTTGAAAGGAATGTGTCATGTATCGCATCTGATTTAACTGATTGGTTAATCATTTGTATTTGCTCCCAGAAATCATTATTTCAATTGCTTTCAACTACATAGATGTTCTGAAATCAAAACCGCATTTAGGACTGCCCGCAACGACTGCAAAAATATTATAGAAAACATGAGAGTATCCTTATTTCACAACTAGGTATTAACTATATTGTGACGCCGACCAGAGAAAAGCAACACAACACACTAGAAAGTGTAATATAAGCTTGTATTTCAAAAGAGAAAAAAATAGAAAAGAAAGGAAAGAAAGTGTCATGCAAGATCCCTGGTATTTGCAGGAACCTATCTCAAGAGATTCGTCCTTATAACAGTCTTTAGTTTTCTTATTACGCTGGGTTGTAGGAACAGGAAGCCTTGCCTTTTTGTGATTCTTGTGCTGTTAAGAAGAGCCGCACATGTCTTGCTGTGTTGCCAGCGGAGAGTAGTATCAGCCGTGTTAACGTCTCGGTGGTTCACAGCAAAAGGCGTTTTGAAACAGTGAGTTTTGAAAAACCCGCTCACGTTAAGTTCAGTGGAGATTCTAAAAAGTAACCTACGATTGATTGTTTTTCATCCAATCACGGGCCACGTAGAACACGATTCCGTTAATGATTTTCAATATCCTATGCCCAATCCGTTAAATCTCGAGTGGCGGAGCAGAGGCTCGATTCACACGAGTTTTGCTGAATAATAAACAGGATGTTGAACAGATGCAAGACCTCTATTCCAACCAGCATCAGTGAACGAGATATGATTTCCTCAGTATCCGACAAAGCCAGTTTTTTTCAAATAAGTTTTCATTAAATTCCTACTCTTTGTGATCAGGGTTGTCTACCTCCTGTGTTACTCCCCGTGACTGTAAACACTATGAACGACATCCATATATCTGAATTAGCTCCTGTTATTGCAAAGCTGTTCAAGTGTTGTTTCAAAAAGGAATGCATCAATCACATCGGAAAACTTCGCCAGTCTGTCCAATATTAAAAAATACGGAAAATTGGTCTTTTGCATCTCAGTACAGACCAATCAGCCTCATGTGTGTCATGAGTAAGTTGCTTGAATCTGTGATCAAACAAGATATTTTCAACCACCTCAGCGAAAGCAATCTACTCAGTGACAAGCAGTATGGATTTCGTCCTACAAGATCAACAGCTGCTGTGATGACTAATATAACACAGGATCAATAACTTTTGACATTTGATAGTGTTTGGCTTCACAAGCTGGCTAGCTATGGACTATTTGATAATGTCTTTTCAATTATCAAATCCTTTCTCTCTGATAGATTTATAAAAGTTGTTGTTGATGGGTAAACGTCTGAAGCACATAGTACCAACGTCGGCGTGTTCCAAGGATTCATTCTAGACTGAATCCTCTTTCTGATCTTCATCAATTATCTTCAAAATCGCATTCTAAGATCATTCGTTGATATTTATGCAGATGACACAACAACCTATGGTAAGACTTCGAAGAGCATTAATAATCCAAATATTTCTGATTCTCTGTATTCCTACCCGGAGCACATCGTACAATGGGTAAAGGGGGTGGGTTACTTTTCATACGTCTAAAACATATTTTTCTCCTTTTACCATCAACGCTCGGATCTTCATTTTGCACAAATTGAAATGAATTGCTCACTCCCTGCTGTGATAAACTACTAGAACTGACCTTCACTCCAGAACTAAAATAGAAGACTCACATCAATATGTTACTAAGTTGGCTGGACAAATGGTTGAATCATTTTTCCGCTCTAGAAAGTATCTCATTCCTGACGCAATTCTTAACCTGTATAAGAGTTCAATACGTCCTAAGATGGGGAAGTACTGTTAACACATTTGCATGCCTTGATTAATCACAAGACCGACTTCAACATCTAGTGGAGGATGTAATTGTGACAAAGTATCCGGGCCCCATGGGGATCGGGTACCCTGGTAACGCGCTAGTATGCATCTTGGTGGTGATGCTATGCCCTGCGTCGAGATGAGGTGAGATATAAAACTAGTATATATTTGATGTAGAAACGAACTTATTCAAACGACAGAAACGAGGCGCCAGTTGGTATTGTAGAGTCGTGTTTTATGATCAGAACCGATTACCACCAGAGGCAAGGAAACAGTTACCAGATGGGAAGTAAAGATTATGAAATTCCATGATCCTAGATTTAATTCCGAAAAATAAATAAGGCGATATTATTGTTTGGGTTAATAACATGTTTTGGATTCACGATTCTGTGAGGGCTGTTTTGACTTGGCAGGGATTTAATTGGGCCTGTCATCGTTAATTACGAACCCGGTCACAAATCATCTCCAGCTGTGTGACAGAATGAGAAAGCGTTTGTTTTGGCGATAACGCCAGGCTAGAAAGAAAATTCCATTTATTTTAGGGAAGGGGGGAGTGAGGTGCGTGTTTCCACCCTCCTTGAGAGAGGAAGACACGTAGGAAGAAAGATGGCGGAGAAGGGGGTGTACGACGATAGACATCTTCAATAAAAGAATGTGCGTTTTTCACTCACGAGCAGTAGAGTAGAATAGAGATGAGAGAGCTAGTGAGAGTTGGATTGTCGGCAGAGGAAGTCGGACGGACCCCGGCGTACGCCGATGATAGCGTGCGGCGAAGAAAAGAAAACCGGACGAAATCCCAACCATCGCCGTCGCCTGTTTACTTGTGACTAAAGAACTACTTGTGTAAAGAATTCGTGCACACAGAGAACTAACGAGATAACTTATGGAAAACACAACTTTTACGAGTACGGTAGACATTAATCAAATGTAAAATCAATTCTTTTATTTCATTAATAATTACTCTTCTATACAAAAAACCCCGACCCAGTTGTTGAACATTGTTCTTTTCCTTTTGTTCTGCTTTGAATGATCTTTCGACCCCACAGAGCCAACCGGTTGCTGTTCGCCCAGTGATCGCTCGCTGATATAAACAGTTTCAACGTGGGAGTGTATTTGTGACTGGACGAGACGACAAGATCGGCGGTTGACCAAGACCCGTCGGCACGTGTGGGGTTCATAAAATGGTGCCGTGACGCAAGATCAGGGTACGTTTTATTAGTGCCTGGTAACCTTGGGTAGATGAACAAAAAAATCCACGGGCACACCGAATTTTGTTCCATGCAGAACACTTTTATTTTCTCCCCAGAAGGGATATCGGTCCAGGAAAAGAGATAGACTAAAGAAAAAAAGGGAGAAAGAAGAAAAAAAGAGAGATAGTCTAACGGGCACCAAAACCTGTTTTGAAAAGAAAATAGAGAAAAGAAATAGACCGACAGACAAACCGTTTTATTTTGTGAAAGACTTTGAGAACCGACCAAGATGGCGGACTTTAGTCAATCGACTATAAGGTCTGGACGAGCTCACAAAAACAACCACTTGACATCAGTAGACAACAAAAGGAGCAGACCGCGGAAAGAGGGAGTAAGTAACTCTTTGATTTCCCTTGTTCATATTGCTCAGTTTTGTACTTTGTCAGTGTATCGATTGCTGTTCAACTTTGCACGTAGTTGGGTATTTCTGTTGTTGGGGTTGCATCTGATAACACAAGAGAAGGAATGGGTTCGGAAGAAGATATAGTAGGAAGTGTAGCAGAGATAGGGGTAGAAGAGACTAGAAAAATAGAAATACCAATAGGGGGAATACAGATAGCTCCTATAAGGGAGACCCCGCCGACCTAATGGAATGGTTGGCGGTAATCCAAAAGAAGAGGGTAATCTACGGATTAGAAGATTACGAGATGGTGCTGCTCGCTCTGGATGGAGCTATGGGCCCAGTGTCGAAGTTTATTGAGGGGATGTATGAAGAGAACCCGGGGATGGCTTGGACGGAGCTCCGCAAGCAGCTGGTGAAGCAATATGCCAGCGAGCTGACTGCGATTGAGGCCGTACGCAAGCTAACCCGGCTAAGGCTAAACAACGGCGTGGGGCTCGACGAGTTAGTCGAGCGGATCCAGGGGTTGGCAGTTCAAGCCTTCCCGGACGGGTCGATCCGAAATACGGGTCCCATCCAGGCCATCCTGCACTACAGGTATGTAGTGAGTTTAAAAAGGGGTTGAGGTAATCTACAGATATTCGAATAACCAAGAATATGTTACATTGTGGTGCGCCTTACGAAAGGGCACAGAAGTAATGATAAACGAAGGGAAGGATATGAGATCCTATCTAAGAAAGATAGTGTTAATACAGACGAGACAGAAGAAATCAGTGCCACCGATGGTGGGAGAGGCACTAGGTGTGTCGTTAAGGACAGTGTCGGAAAGCAATGAGAGAATAATCACGAATAAATTGGAAGCGATAGAGAAAAATCAAAAGGGGTACTGTCGCATGCAGCCAGGAAAGGCGCATCGATATCGAACGTCACCGGGCTGGAGTTAGCCATGAAGGTGCTAGTCCGATGGAACTGTTTTCCCAGGTTCGTGAATGTAGAGAAGACGTGGTCGGTGTGGCCGACGCAGTGACAGCAGACGGTGCTAGTCTGAGAGAACTGTTTGCCCAGGTACGGGAATTTAGAGAAAACGTGACCGGTGTGGCCGACGTAATGACAGTGAAGGTACGTGAACCAGACGGGTTTGTACCGAGATAATTTCAGTTGTTGATACTGACGAGTGGGTGCACCAGACATGCCAGCCGTTGATGAGGCTGTTGGAGCATGTGCGTGCACAGTTGGATACGCTATCACGGAGACACTTGTCGCCGAGTATAATAACCCCGGTAGATTAAGAGAGGCGCTGTTGCAGATACCCGATCGTTTGAGATTACCAGTCGACCCCACTGAACAGTTATAGAAGCATTATAATGTGTTAAGATGTGTTGCATAATCAGAAGGTAATAATAAGCTATTAACTTTGGAAAAAATTGATGGCTCGATTAAGCCTTACAGGAAAGGAAAATTCACGTTAGAAAGTGGAAATTAGACACGGATACGATAGTGGCTCTGCCGATACTAGTGATAGTTTTAAACATAAATGTTTGGGTTAGCTTTTGCAGTAAAAAGGGCGCGGGAAAGACTACCTAGATATTGGACGGCGCGAATACACTGACAACCGAGTGCATGAGCGAAGAAGGGTTACCCTTGAGTACACCGCACTCAGATCACGAGCGGGTGCAAGAATCGCTGCCGTTGTTGGAAATCCAGGTGGATGACCCACATGTGGAGAAGAAGTTGGACGGAGCAAGCATCATACCAAAACCTAACCTTAAGGTATGAACAGTGAAGAAGTAGCGATCGATTCCGAGGAGAAGAGGATAGTGCAGTAATTGTAAGGGACGTTGCGAGCCCTCATTTCCTAGTGACAAACTCTTCATTACATGCGTAGATCATTAATTTTGTTATTATTCTCTTCCAACACAAGAATCACAAAATGCATACACACACCCATACATACGTAGCCCTGATATTTTAATAGTCTGGAAGAAGAAAGAAAACCCCCCAGAAAAAACAAAAGAAAGAGAGAAAGGAGAACAATTTTTTATTGCATGTTTGAATCATTAATTTTACATTATCCTCTTCCAACACTAGAACTACAAAATGCATACACACACCCACCCATACATACATAGCCCTGATGTTTTAATAGACTGGAAAGAAAAAAAAAACGGACAAAAAATCCCCCCCCCTCCAAAACTGCGTTGTCCGTTGTTTTCTCTGTGTGACGGTCTGGAAGATGTCAATAACGAGTAAATGACACAGAAAAAGGAAGGGGCGGATGTGACAAAGTATCCGGGGCTCCATGGGGATCGGGTACCCTGGTGACGAGCTAGTATGCATTTTAGACAAATTCATTAACATTTCCACCCCTCCCCTTTTTCACTCACAGCCATCCACATTCATTTCACTCCCTGCCACCGACTTCTCTCGCTCAGACCTTGGTCCTCCGCTCACAGTAGTGGCTACTACTTCTTCTCATTAACCCATCATGTCAACCCAATATTTCTATGTACTTGCATGACATTTAAAAAAAAATTATCATCCTAAGGAAGTCTTACAAATAAAGACGAAACGTTGATGAATACATAAAAAACATCTTTTTATTTTTCCTTTTCCATTTCCCATATATATATATATATATATATATATATATATATATATATATATATATATATAAATGACCTCTCAATCTAAAAAATAAATTAAGAACAGAGGGATCCATATCCTATCAGGTCGAGATATATTGCTTAGAACACTTCTGATCACTGATGTGGCTGTGAAACTGCAGTAACCTGTTAAGCAAAGTTCATTATATTCTAATTCATTACATGTAATATAAAAAAACAGCATTACCTCTGCTCGCTCAAGTATCATATCGTTAAAATCGATGCCTAATCGCACAAAGACATTACGAATTCATATGGGATAGTAATATTATGCATATAAAACACGAATTCATCCGTATATATTCATACATATATATGTGCATATTAAAGATGAATATATATATATATATATATATATACACAGACAAACATACAGAAAACACACACACACACACACACACATATATATATATATATATATATATATATATATATATATATATATATATTCATCTTTAATATGCATGGTAACGCTTTCAAACGAAATTGCCACTCCGCTTCCTTTTGAACTTCAAAGTAATCTATAACTAAAATTCACTTTTTTTTCTGCTCAGAATATCTCGCTGATCAGCAATTTCTTTGAAATTGTTTCACAAAGTAACAAAAGAAAACTTGATATATTGTCGTCATTTCAAAATAGCGCTGAGATATTCTCATATTCAAGCAACGAATCAAATAATCAAATCTTTTTTTGAAAAATCACTTTCTTTTAAATTTCAAACTACAAGAATTAAATAGGTTTTTGATGCGCCATCACATCCTTATAAGACGCTTTGTCGGTTGTTCAGTAAATCGGTTGAAATAAATGAATAATAAATATTTTATTAGAATATTTTATCTTGATTTAGAATCTTATAAGAAACCGAGATTCTAGAACACCGGGCCGCAGGGAACTCGTTCACGTACAATAACATTAAATAGACATCGCTTATTATAGGCACACTTACTTACGTAGAAAAGTCACCTTTTTTAGTGTAAATGATGCTACGACTGACGTCCAATCTTTGTCTGTTTATAGCACGACAAAACCACAGCTTTTACCAATACAAATATTATCCACCAGGTTTTAAACGAATTTCAGTAATTCAGAAAATTACTAAAATACTATCATTTACTCAATGTATTTATTTCGAGGCGATATCTATAACAGGAAGAGAGAGTAACATTTGGGAGAACATTTTTGGAGTCAACATTTGGGAGGGTGTATTATTAGAGTCAAAATTTGGGAATGTGTATTGCAGTCAAAATTTGGGAGGGTGAATTGGAGTCAAAATTTGGGAATGTGTATTGCAGTCAAAATTTGGGAGGGTGAATTGGAGTCAAAATTTGGGAATGTGTATTGCAGTCAAGATTTGAGAGGGTGTATTGGAATCAACATTTGGGAGGGTGTATTAGTGTCAAAATTTTGGAGGATATATGGGAGTCAGTATTTAGGAGGGTGTATTGGAGTCAACATTTGGGAGAGTGTATTGGAGTCAACATTTGGGAGGGTGTATTTGAATCAACATTTGGTAGGGTGTATTGGTCTAATTAATATCTATATATATTCGGAGAAAGACAGACAAGGGAATATGTTTTGGTTTATGTTTAAGATGACGGACCGTTTGTATTCGGTTGGAAAAGACGTTTGTTCCGATTGCAAGTCTGGCTTTTTATAAAGAAATCAAGTATCATTAAAAAGTTTCTAAAATTTTCAAAATAAAATATTTTTATCTGTTTTAAACTTGCATTGGAATGTTGTTACAGCCTTGATTAAAAGCACATGATCGACGGCCAGTGTTTAAATGAAGACGAAGACAACATGATCACGTCTTATGCAATGAACGCGCACACACACACATTCATCACTTAAAAATAAAAAAATTTGAATTTTATTTAGAATTATTCTTTTGACATTATTAATTCAAACACCAACTAAAACAGTAGTTCATGCTATTTTAATTTAGTAAGCCATTTTTTCTAGTTAGTTTTATAGATTTTGTTGAAGTTTCGTGTCATTTTTTTTGGTTGTAAAAAAAAATCGATAATTTCTTGAAGAAAAATTGTTTAAAAATTCACTCAAAGAAGTGTTAGCAGTTAAAAAATATATCTGCTAACTTATTGGAGATCTTGTCTCTCGCCTATAATAAGTATGACCTTAATTTATTTACATTTTTTCGAAGAAAGCACAACCAGAAAATATTGTGATTCAAATGTTAGTCCTGAATAATGGAATTCATAAACAGTTACTTTCTGCGCTCATTTTTCACTCAACAATGTCGAGTTGTTCAAAAAATGAATTGATTGCAAAATAAGTTATAGTAAACCGACTGAGATAAATACTTTTCTCATAGAAATCTCTGAAAATATGTGTGATTTTAAAACAAGCGATTCGGTATTTCTGTTATTAATCCGATAAATTTACTTACAATTTTTGAAATGTAAATTATGTTATTGATTAAAACATACTTCCTACAGTTTCTAAATTATAAACTACAAAACAAGTGTATGTATATTTTTGTTTGTGTACATAATTACATATAATTCCATATATATGTGGATGACAACATATGCCCCCCCCCCCCAAACATTCGTGGATTTATCACTCTGGTAAGTGAGATCGCATGTTTTCATCAGTGATAATGCATAACTGTTTGTAAAATAATAGCACTGACAGCTGCTAAAAATGCTGAATATCAGGTTTCGCTGACTTCGTAGCTTATATTGATAGCAAAACGAGTAAGGAATCCACCTGTTTGAACTCAACGTGAAGTACTTGTTTGTCTAACCAATAAAAACGGGGCCCGTTTACACTTTATGTGATATCTCCTTTATTTATTCACCGATTGCCCTTATTTTACAGGACATGGCAGAATCAACGACCGTGAGTACACCAAGACCTCAGTGGGAGCTGGGACAAATAATACACTGTGTTAAATTGTACTACAAGACAGGCTCGTTTAAGAAAACCTAGGACAGTTTCATGCATCAGTTCGAATGTGAAAAGGCTCCATCCAAAAGCAGAATTCATAACTGGGTGGACCGCTTCGAGAAGTATGGGACATGGAGAACCTCAACGCTTCCAGTGAGAACCGTCCAAGCCACTCGGGACGTCCCAAGAAGCGGACAGCCGAGCTGGTCGAAAGTGTGAGAGAGTCTCTCCAAGAGAGTCCGAAACGCTCTGTGCGTAAGCGAAGTCAGTCTCTCGGTATCTCCCATGAGACTTGCAGGAGAATGCTGGTGAACTATATCAGGCCTTACTCATACAGAATACAGACGCTGCAGACCCTTACAGCCTCAGACAAGAAGCAGAGGAGCGCTGTGGCAGTCAAGATGCTCGATAAGATCGAGGAGACACCAGGTTTCCTTAACCTCCTTTGGACCTCAGATGAAGCCCACTTCCATCTTGACGAAAAAGCGAACTCCAAGACAAATGTCTTCTGGGGGTCCTCCAGACCCAATGAAGTAGCCACCAAGCCCCTGCATTCTCCTAAGTGCACGGTGTGGGCTGCAATCTCGGTCAAAGGCATCATCGGACCAATCTTCATCGAAGAATCTGGCGCAGCAGAGACAGTCACCAAGGAGTGGTATGTGGAGGTCCTCAAAATCTTCAAGAGTAAGCTCCAGACCCTCTACCCGTCGCTCATGAGCAAGTACTGGTTCCAGCAAGACGGGGCAAGTTCTCACACCTGAAATCTGTCCCGAGATTGGCTGAAAGAGAACTTCGGAGGCCGTGATCAGTCTCAAGACTAATTTTGAGTCGCCACCCCATAGCCCGGACCTAAGCCCCCCCTCCCCGATTTTTTTCCTTTGGGGCTATCTTAAGGACAGAGTGTAACCCAGAACCATCACGGAACTCAAGGAAGCCATCAATGAGGAGATGAGAGCCATTCCCAATTCAGTCTGTAAGAACGTCATGGAGGCCATCTAGAACACATGCTGTAGAACGGAGAAATAAAGGCCAAAGACCCTAGTGTTTTAATGTGATGTTTTGAATATAATAAACTAGCTATGACCAAAAATTCATTTCATTCGGATGAAACACTAAGAAACGGAGCCTAATTAGATTTGGGGCCCCGTTTATTTTGGGTCACCCAGTAGTTGTAACACAACGAAATATATATTTATATATCTCTCTCCCTCTCTCTCTCTCCCTTTCTCCCTCTTTCTATATATAGTAGTATGTTTTTAAAAGGCTGTGGGCAATGCAAATTCCGGGTAAGATGTAAGCTGGAAGGAACAAAAATAATAAATCGAATACGAAATGTGACTTACTATTTATTTTTTCTTAAAATCTTACATAACAGCAAGAGTGGTGTTAGCTGTTTGTGTGATGTCCGGATGATTATAAAAATCATTTATTTAATATCTTGGGAAATATATATATATATATATATATATATATATATATATATATATATATATATATATATATATATATATATATATATATATATATATATATATATAAAGAGAAAAACCATTTACTTTATATATAGACTTGCAAACAGACTCCTGGATAAATCATGACTCCCCGCCCTGGACCCCACATTTCCATTTCTTTCTTATTTTTTAAATTTCTATAAATCTCAAGTAATAAATAAAATAAATAATGTCAAACGTCGTCTCCAATGTTTATGGATGTCCGACGCGCACGAGGTCCCCCACTCAATGTATAAAACATGACTACCACCGTCGAGTTCTTCGTAAAATTTTACTCTAGAAAAGTTTGGTTTAATCTGTTTTATTTCAATAGAAACACCACACATGTAGTATAGGTTATTTGGTGAACAATCTATGAGGAAAAGAAGGAACGATAACGAGATACCCCCCTTTTCCATAAACTATTTGTTCTCATTCCAGTTTTAAATCGATATAACCATTCTCTAAGCAAGCATAACATCCTCGAATAAGATATTTTAATATTCTTTAATAACAATTTAGCATTAAGAATTCGAATCTCCAACTATTCCAAAGTTGGTCGTATGAAGTGTGATACTCGATCGTTATTTGCATGTAATTTGAAGTGTGATACTCTATCGTTATGTGCATATAATTTGAAGTGTGATACTCTATCGTAATTTGCATGTAATTTGAAGTGTGAAACTCTATCGTAATTTGCATGTAATTTGAAGTGTGATACTCCATCGTTATTTGCATGTAATTTAAAGTGTGATACTCTATCGTAATTTGCATGTAATTTGAAGTGTGAAACTCTATCGTAATTTGCATGTAATTTGAAGTGTGATACTCTATCGTAATTTGCATGTAATTTGAAGTGTGATACTCTATCGTTATGTGCATATAATTTGAAGTGTGATACTCTATCGTTATTTGCATGTAATTTGAAGTGTGATACTCTATCGTAATTTGCATGTAAGATGCTCAACTGAGCTCCAACCTCTGGTCCCTCTCCTAAGACATTCACAGCAAAAACTCGTCTGACTACCACAACCGAAAACAAAACTTTTTCTTCCATCGTGTGCCTAATGTCAGGCGGAATTTAGATAAACAGATTTCTTTTCTAAGAACACATTACTAGCGGACTGCTTTTCCGTAGACTACAACATGGCTGTCTTCAAGCCTAATGCAAACAAGTCCTTGTCATAAACCAACCCATAAGTAATCAAACTTTGTTTATTCCATTAATTATTTTCAATTCGCTCATCATATTCTTCATCATTAACTTCATCCTCGAGTGGCTTTTAGCCTTGATATGTGATGACTCATTAGTAAAAATACTACAAGGTGAGCAGAATGGCCCCTAACTTACTGTTACCAGAATGGCCCCTAAGGGAATCGCATAGGCAAAACGGATAGGACTTGACTAGGACAAATTGTGGTAACACATAATTCAATCAGTTCTGGGATTAACTAATAAACAACTTTTAGAAAAAATTCTACTTTATTCATCAACATAGTCTCTTTCTAGGGCCACACACGGATTCTAATGCTTCTCTAATAATTCGACGATTGATTGAAGCCAAATATATTTCCCTTGGGCATTCTTTTGAGGTCTGTAACCAGCCAGTAGTCGCTAGGTTCCAGATCTGGAGAATAGGGTGGGTGCGTAGCAATTTCCATCGTTGCGATCTACTTATGAAACGATGCATTCGATTGGGGAAAAAATGAACTAAATTAAATTTGGAAAATTCAGAAACTGAGACTGATTTCTAATTCTTTTAAAAGAATAATTGATAAAACTTAATGAAAGTTTCGTTATAACTGACTTTTAATGAGTTGGAAAAGATTTGAACCACGACAGTAAATTTTGCCTAAATATTAATAAGCGTCTGGAAAGAGAATTTGCTTCACTTAGCAAATCATCACTTCATTGTAACGACAATAACGTTGCCTCTTTTCATCAAATCTTAACAATGACCCAAACTTTAGAGCATTAAGTTAAACTCAAAGTTCGAATTTAAACAATTTCTGTCCCAATTCATTCATTGTGTAAACAGTTTCAATTCAGATGAAGTAGACCTAGCGTTATTGCAAAAGTTATCTGACGAAGTACGAATTGCGACAAGTATCGCATTTAAAGTTTGAAGACAACAATTATGAGGTAGAATTAGAATTTCTGCGTAAAGAAATTTGTAGACGTTTATTTCCTAATGAACGGCGTATAAGGCCCAAATATCATCCTTAATTTACTGACATTCAGCAAGAAGTAAGAGCAGATTTTCCGAATTGAAAAGATCCTACGATTCTGATTTACTTGAGAATAATTCGGCGAGAAATATGGTCGTTAGTCATGTCATAACTTGTTGAAAAACCTTCACACTTCCTAAGGCGGGAAATCATTTACAAATTAGGGAGAAGTAATTTTTCCTTACGCAAAAGGTTTGAACATTACATTAGAGTGGTAATAAAAATTAAAATACCGTTTGATGTTAAAGCCAATAAAAATAATAATAATAATGATGATGATGATGATGATGATGATGATGATGATGATGATGATAATAATAATAATAATAATAATAATAACAACAACAACAACAACAACAACAACAACAACAACAACAACAACAACAACAACAACAACAACAACAATAAAAATAACAACAACAACAACAACAACAACAACAACAACAACAACAACAACAACAACAACAATAATAATAATAATAATAATAATAATAATAATAATAATAAAAAAAAAAAAAAAAAAAAAAAAAAAAAAAAACTGTTAGGTATCCAATAAACTGACATCTCCTCAACACACACAGAAAATAAATTCACAGATACACACATGTCTGTGTTGAAAGCAGCTTCGGCTGGTACCGCACAAAACTGGCGTTAAGAGTCAAGGAGAATGAAAAGACGAAGGAGGGTGAGCACCAACCAGAGCTTTAATGGAAGGGTGTGGAATAGTTGGGGCTGATTGCCACTCAAAGTCCAGAGATGACCAATAATTGGTACTATTCAGTAATGAAAGTAAACTGCTGTTGCGATAACGCAAACTGATTTATAATGGCTATCGTAGTAGAGAGTGCTGGAGACTTTGGGAGACTTGTTGTAAATCGGACTACAGAAAATATAACTGATAATGACTGCTGTGAAAGCTCTTAGCGAGTAAATAATAATATTAATCAGAGGAAGAGAAATATCATTTGGTTTACACCACCATATACCCAGATACAAAAATCTAAACTTTGCAAGAAATACCTAAATCTTAATAATCTTAGTAATTAATTCTTTATATCAAATATGCAATAAAAATTACTTAAACGTGTTCTCTAGTTGCTGCGAAAATTTATAAGTGACAATCAAAGCCCACAATATTCGATAATAATAGGTAGTAAAGATAAACATAAAATCACTGAATACTGTTCGATCTCCTCTGGGATATATTGATCACACAGTTATTAAGATCAGAGCTAAGTACATGGAAGACATCGAATGTATTTTTCCATCGCAGAGTGTGTAGATACTCAAGGACTGATTGGGACAGTATAAGATATTTCATCTCTGATAGAAAATATCACTTCCTATATATCTGATTAGTTAATCGCTTGTATTGAGAGTTTTATACCCTTTAAAACTTCCAACAGATACCAAACTGCCAGCCATAGTTTACTTCTGAGTGTTCCGCCACAATTTCGTATAGAAATATCTATATCAATTGCTTTCAAAGAAGTAGATTTCCTTGAAATTAAAACCGTCTTTAAAACTTCTCGCAACGAAAAGGGAGTATATAAAACGAAATATAATCTTACGCTCAATCCGTTAGAGTTGCTGACGAGAGGCTTTGTTCCGATGAGTTTTGAAACATTACAACTATGGTAGTGGACAGATGTAAGACATCTATTCTAACTATGATTAATGAACCAGCGGTGATCTCCTCAGCAACTTATAAAGTCAAACTTTTTGCAAAGAACGTTGCATCAAACTCCATACTTAACGATCAAGCCTACTTACTGCCAGAATCCCCCCTATGACTAGAAATAATCTAAGCGACATTCATATATCTGTCTGATATTTTGCCAAACTTGATGCAAACAGGGCAACTCGTCCTTACAACATTCCAATCATTGTGCTTAAAAATCTACATTCGGAACTATCTTTTATGGTTACAAAACCTTTCAATCGTAGCATAAAAGAGATGCTATTTACTTCTTCTTATAAAATAGTTCCGACCAGCATTATATCTCCATACGAGCATTTTTTTTTAAACATCACGGCGCTACCAGCTCATATTCTAAATGCAATTTACACTCTCTTTTAAGGCAAAAATGGTAAACATGACAACATTTTTAATTATTTCTGACCAGTAATCTCTTCACAAGGGCAGGGTTTTTTAGAAAAATTTACGACGCTAACAGTTTTTTAATTACTTGACCTCATATTCAAAATCTTATTTTAACTATTATTTCGAGGCAAAAATTGCAAATTGTAAATTATTTTTCCTAAGAAACCTTCCGACCAACAATATATCTCCACACAACTCTGGGTGAATACCGTTATATATATATATATATATATATATATATAATTATTATTATTATTATTATTATTATTATTATTATTATTATTATTATTATGATTATTACATCTACATAAAATGTTATAAGGAGATATAATATTTTATGTATCAATTTTCAGTATTTACTTCAACACGTGAGTAGAGATAGCTAGTAAGTTATGAAAATATATTTATGGCAATTAAGCTACACAGAGGCTTCCACGTTTAATCCCCGTATGGAATTGTCAGGCTAAAAAGGCATTTTAACCTGACGATTCGCTACGGGGACGAAACGATAAATATATTTTCATAACTTACTACTTTGCTCTACTCACGTATCAAGCACTGTTGAAGTACATACTAAAATCGATACATATTATATCTACTTATAACATTTTATATGGATACATGAATATATATATATATATATATATATATATATATATATATATATATATATATATATATATATAACCTCGTATAGTATGTTTGGATAATTTACACGAAATTCCTCATGCGTCGCCAACAACCATTTCTTCGGTTCGATTTTCTCATCCCACATGCCTATGGCTATTTCGCATAGACCCATTTCCAAATAAATAGCCCACAATTTACAAACTCTAAATGGAGACGCGTAACACTCTTTATACTGCATTACACCAACGGCCCTCTTTTCTGCATAGTGCAGCCTACAGGCCTAGTTCCATTTACAACGAGCTTTCTCACCCCTTTTTGCTTTGTATTGCCGGATTGTGTTCTGGCACAACGTAAACTAATGCCCCATAAACGAATTGGGACAAATTTTCATAAATTTCTCTTGTGTTTGCTATTGCGTGACTTTTACGACTCTATAAACTGAATGTGCTGCGTTCGTTACCGTATTATTGTTCCGGCTATTTTGATTGGGAAAGGGGGAAGCGGAAGTGGCTTACTTTCAAACTGAGCCGGTTTGCCAAAAACCTGATTTAGAAACAATCAAATACCGTTTAGTCAGCCAACTGATAAATGTGTTTCACTTTCTTTCATTCTCTTTCTTGCTCTCTTTTTTTACTTTTATTCTTTCCAGCCCTCTGTCTTTCATTTTCCTCTCTTTTCACTTTCTTTTGCTCTGGCTTGCTTTCTTTCTTTTCTTAATTTGTCTATTCTAAACTTTTTATACTCCTCTTTTTTCTTCATTTATCGCTTTTTTATGTATGCATTAATCTATTCTTCTTTCTTTTTCTCGCTTCTTTTCTTTCTTTTTGAAAAATATGTTTTACCGTTATTTTCATTTACTTGATGATGAAACTCGTGTTCTCTCCTCTCTCTTTCTCGCTCTCACTCCTTATATATATATATATATATATATATATATATATATATATATATATATATATATATATATATATATAATATTGAAATATTAAACTATTAAAATGTTTAATTAAATTAAAGACAATTGAATTATCGCTTAATCTATCGTGATAATATAAAGCTCAATATATTGAATATAGCAATCAATTTTAGAGATGAAAAGTTGAAAATAAAAAATTGTAAAGATACAATAGTTATTAAAACATTAGCAGTTCAAAGCAAGGAGTTTTCATATCCTTAATCCATAGATTTTCAAAGACAAACTTTATAGATATATAATTATTTTTATTTATACAGACATGTACAAAACGCCGCTACGCATGTCGATGTTATCGACAATTAGTTATTAGAAACTAAGATCTCATGAGATCTTAGTTTCTAATAACTAATGATCGGTAACATCGGCATGCCAGTGTAGCAGCTTTTTTGTATATGTCTGTAAAAATAAAAATAATTATATAAATAGCTCTATTTACTATTGAGAAATATTATATAAGCCCAGTTAAAATTCTTAGGATTTTTATCCTGTGGATGCTTACTTTCCATGGATTAGTATATATATATATATATATATATATATATATATATATATATATATATATCTGGTTGAACAGGAGTGTCAACTTTTGTTTGTTCCTTTTTTGATCCAATCTTTCTATTCGTCGGACGATAGATCTTGTGCTTTTAATAATGGAGTGTAAGAAATCTCCATATTTAACGCGAACGTTTTCGACCATCATTCGTCGTCTTCAGGCGGATAATTGATAAATGCAAAATAAAATTGGTGAATTTATTTAAGAGGACGTTTCCATGTGATTAAAAACATAAAATCATTCAACAACATTTTAAAACGCCTTCGCACCCCTCATAAAGAGCATGGTTAATGTTGGGCTTTTTTAATTGAATGAACAACGCTTCCATTATGGGAAGGCGAATACCGCAAAATGATACAGCAAGAATGGATGTGCTACCGGTTAAGATATTTCTAAAATTATCTTTGGAGATGTTATGTGCTATGAGGTGTTTGTAAATGGAGCTTTGAGGGGAGGTCAGGTGGCAAGTTAATCGACGTGAAATACTGGTTCTAGCCATGCCTATATACGTGCTGTTGGCGGATACACATTCTCCGATAGGACATTTGAACACGTATATGGCATTACTAGTCTTTAGTAAGCCATTGTCGGTAGGATTATTTTTAATCACATGGAAACGTCCTCTTAAATAAATTCACCAATTTTATTTTGCATTTATCAATCATCCGCCTGAAGACGACCAATCAATGTCGAAAACGTTCGCGTTAAATATGGAGATTTCTTACACTCCATTATTAAAAGCACAAGATCTATAATCCGACGAATAGAAAGATTGGATCAAAAAAGGAACAAACAGAAGTTGGCACTCCTGTTCAACCAGATATGTATAAAAGAAGGAATGTTGCCTAACTATACAATATATATTTATATATATATATATATATATATATATATATATATATATATATATATATATTGTTTTTCATTCTGTCTTACTTTCTTTTTTTGTTTCTCACGTTTTTGCTTTTCTCTTTATTTATTCACTAACAGGCATACACAGCGTTACATATAATGAATCTTGACTCTGTATTCTTACTCCCAACACTGGGCCCAATATTATCATTCATATCTATTGTGTTTTTAATGTCTATAATAAAAAAAATTAAATAATGAATAAAGTAAAATGGAATAAAATATCACCTTTGCAGTCTATTGGTGATCGGCACAAACGCAGACCTAACGATATTATTGTAAAAAAAATTAAATAAATTTGGATTCCCCGTAAAATTATGTTTGAAAAAAGACCGTTTTCAATCTTAGGACATGGCTTCGTTTTTGTTATGGTAATTTACACAGACACGCATGAACTCTCCCAGCTATAAATAGCAGCAGCACTGCTCTTACGGGAAGTAAGTATTTCAGCAGACAGCCCTGACATTCAGACCGAAAAGTCTTGATGGTAACCCTCTTCTTATTAGTATATGATTTGTACTACTGTTCTTTTTTTACTATATTTTTTACTCAATTCCTCTTTTGTGTCTTTGTTTCTTGTCCTTAAAAAGCTACAAAAATATGGCAACGAGGACCCTTTAACGATCTTTCAGGACACGTTATTCTAGTAAACAGTTCTTGGCAATCCAGAAAAGGAAACGGAACGAAGAAAGTGTAACTAACTCACACTGAACTTGAACGCGGACCGCTAAATTACGAGAATTCATTTCTCTCACAAATATTGTTTTGAGAATAATTTTTTTATGCAGATCTATTGTTTTAAAAAAGGACTTTTGATTCCTTGAGTGACTAAAAAATTTAAGTTAGTTTTTACTTAAAAGAAAAAAAGGTTTAAAACTGTAATTTTATTCTATTTCGAATTAAACCATAAAAGAATGACACATACAAACTTAAATGAGTTTTAAGAACGGTTTGAATTTCAAAAGCGAGTTGAAGAAGAAAAACAAACGGAAATCACACAAAAAAATGTTGAACAAATGCAAAATGCGTGAAAACAAAACTCGGCGCAATAAATAATTATACTATATTCTACGAACGGGGATATTACCTTCACTTCCTATTGTATCGGGTACGAAGTTTCATCCGCCACAGACTGCATGCATTGGGCAGACCTTAAGAAGGTTCGCAAACTACTTTTGAAATTAGACACCACGAAGCACACCCAATTTATTAAATATATTTTAACCCATAAATCAAGCGAACTTATATTTACGGCAGCTGATAAAACTTTTTACAGAACTTTGCAATCTTAAAGCTTCTCTCTTTCAGATGGAACCGCATGAATTTAACCAGAATAGTGAATATTACACAACATTCGCGTCGGTCGTGAACAAGAATTGCGAAGATTTACAACTGTCAGAATTGAGTGCGAATTATTTCAAGTGTCTTATATTTATTCAGGGAATCGTTTCAGTTGATGGTAAGCGGCTGTTGCGATAACGCAAAATCATTGAAAGAGCTGAAAAAATTAGAGGAGACTCTAGTTAACACCACCGGTTATTATCAGTGAGCAATTACTGACGATGCCCTGTGTGAGAAAATTAAAACATCCGAAAGTTGTGACTACTATGAAAAAAAAAAAAAAAAAAAAAAAATAATAATAATAATAATAATACAGCACAAACCAGACCTCCACCCGAAAAGTGCAGAGAATGCTGGGACCACCCAAATCCCAGAGAAGACTAATTGTCCCTACCAGTGAGAACTCAATGGTAAGAGGCTGTTGCTCTACCGCATCGTTATCGAAAAGAGGTGAAGAATACTGGAAATCTGTGGAGGTTTGTTGTCACTCAGACTCCAGGAAATACCACTGGTTGTTGTCGGTGAGCAATAACTGACGATGATCTGTTGAGAACTCCTAGTGACTACCAATAATAATAATGATAATAATAAGTAGTAGTGCTATTTTCTGACAAAGTAAAAAATTATGAATAAGATAAAAATCAATAAACTATACATTTAATAAAAGAAAAATATATTTCACAATAAAATTGAATGATTAATATTAAAAATAAAACACAGACAAATAATAAAATAGGTAACATAAAAAGTATAGAATAAAAATAAAAGTAAAAGATAACAGGTAAAAAACCTGAGATAAAAATGAATAAAATTCACTGAACATAAAAATAAAATTATAATATATTATTAAAAAATAATAAAAAATTAAAATATTAAAAATATTTAAAATAAAAAATATATTTTAAATAAAGAAAAAGAATAAATAAAAAACTGAATACGTATAAAGAAAATTATAAATAATGAAGTTTAAATTAACTTATATAGAAATAATAAAGGAAACTATGAATAATGAAGTTAAAATGAGTTTATATAGAAATAATAAAGGAAATATTAATAGTGATATTAAAATTAGTTTATATAGAAATAATAAAGGAAATATAAATAATGAAGTTTAAATTAGTTTATATAGAAATAATAAAGGTAACATATAAAGTGATATTAAAATTAGTTTATATAGAAATAATAAAGGTAACATATAAAGTGATATTAAAATTAGTTTATATAGAAATAATAAAGGAAATATAAATAATGAAGTGAAAATGAGTTTATATAGAAATAATAAAGGAAAATATAAATAATGAAGTTAAAATGAGTTTATATAAAAATAATATAAAAACGTGTATAGTGTTAGAAAAACTATTATCAAAGTAATCAAGTGAAAATAAAGTGAAGTTAATTAAGTTAATTCTGTTATATTTATAAAAATGAAATAAAATAATAATTTAATGGTAGATTACTATATTAGTGGGTTATCAATTAATTAATTAATAAATCATAACAAACGGATAACGTAAATTAATATAAATTTATATGAATTAATTAATTTTTAAGAATAAAATAATAAAATAAATAAATAAATGATTAATATAATTAAAATAATCGTTAAATAACTTTAAATATATTTAATAATAAATATAATAGTGATCAATGGTTAATCTCTGTCCCATTTGACGTCTTTGATAAGGTGCAGAAACGTATCTGTAATTTACCTGTGTTACCTCTCCTTCTTCTCTGCACTCTCTCACTCACAGAGGTGATGTTGCTAGTCTCAACCTTTTCTCTTAATACTATTATGACATGTGTTCTTTCGAATTATGTCATCTATCCACCGATTCTTTTGTTCCAGCTCGTTTGACTCGTTGGTCTAGTGTCTCCATCAATTCGCTGTTTTGATACCTCATTGTAATACAGCTTCCTATTCTTGTAGCTTCTTTCCAAGAACGGCAGGCTTGTGGAACTCTCTTCCTGCTGACTGATTTCCTCCCACCTATAATCTTGGTCTTTTCGACTAAGGCCAATAGGCATATCCTGTCTTTACGATAATCATTTGTTCTGTTTAGATCTTTACATTAAGTGGAGTCATGCCTTGTCTGGAGTGATTTCCATAAAAAAGTAAAATAAATAAAGGTTTAATTAATTAAAATTTAAATAAATAACTAAAATAAAAATTAAGTAAAGATAAAATAATACAAACGAGGATCGAAAATGTTGTATAATTTTTTTTAAATTAAAAATGAAATCAATATTGAAGATATTTTTATGGTGTAATTAATGTAATAATTTGTGGCTGGAGTTAAAAACGGGTTAAAATTAAAGATTTTATGGGCTCCAAAGCATGACGAGCAGGTTTAATTTAAGTGTTACTAATTTCTATGACTTACAAAGTTATCTGGATGGGAGAAGTATATAAAGTGTTATATATTATGCTATTTAGTGTGCTCACATATTATGTAGCGTTGTATTTGTAAAATAATGATGCAGACATGTTGAGTAATAACTCGTCACGGGGAAGCTAAGGACATGACCCCGCAATAAACCGAAGACTAGATAGATTGTCAATTAGGCTAATAGAACAACGGAAATGAATCGGTGATCTTTGAACGAGCCCAGGTGTGTGAGGTCGACGAGTTCATTTCGGAGTATGACGTCGTAAAAAAAACTATCCGATAACCTTTAAAAGAGTCAGGTGCACGAGGCCAGAAGAAGATGGCACCCGGTGTGCAAAGTCAGAAATTAAAACGGCGGTTTTAAACGAAGGAAGAAAGAGCACTTACGTAGCAGAGATCTATTTGGGAAGATATAGAGAAAAACTTGTCGTGGGGCAGCCCGGAAGAGAGGTACCCCCACCACGGCCGAACTGCAGTAAACAACTAGCGTGGGATCACAAGCCTTCCCTAGATTCCGGGAGCAGACTTCTACAGAACGTATTGTCGTGTTTCCCTCTAGTTTGCTAGGTAAATCACTCTGCGTGTTTTTTGTGAAAATAACCTACGTTGGGTAGATGCGAAAATCAACCGCCGTTAAGGTAAAGATAGAGGTGTTTTCGTAAGACAAGAGAAAGAACAATAATGCCAAACCACTTTTGCTAACAAAAGAAATATTTAATTATATATATGTGTATACCCAACTTACACCAGCTGGTGGTGAAGAATAAAGAAACAGAGTTTCTCGAGAACGCCCTTGTCTTTATTGTTGTGTTGTTTTTTATGCTACCGGGTCCCCCGAAGGAACGGGTATTGCAACATTATCAGCATCAACAAAACAAAATCAAATGAATTTAAATTTTCTATTTTTACTGAATTATTTTCCTTGTCTACTTTTAAAAGTTCTTCAATTATCAATTTCATAAAATAAACTTTTTTAAAACAAAATTATAATTCCAAAAATCATTTTTCTTGTTTACTCTTAATTTTGGAGATAGTGGGATGGACATAAATGTATTTTCAACTGTTTTAAAGTCTGGCTACAAAACAACAATCTTCATGTAAAAAAATGGCGGCGTGAGTATGTCGTTTGTAAGAACAACAGCGCAGCATCTTAGCGCACGCGCATTGAGTCTCGTTTCGTTCTTGGTTTAACTTCATATTAAAGAGAACGAAATTTCTCTCGGCAAACATATAACTGTGAACACTGTGATCAGATGAGTATTTTCTACTTTATTGCTTATTTATTGTGAAAATGACAGCAGTTGTCCGACAATTCCCAGAACATTATGAACATAAAAAATTGTCCACCGCAGCTTCGACAAAATGTCATAACTTTTAGACAATAATCAAGAAAACCAATACAAAAATACACGAATGAATATATATATGGATATAAATATATATATATATATATATATATATGGATATAAATATATATATATATATATATATCTGATGTCATTTGCAAACTCATGAACTGTTCTAAGACATTTATGTTATATTATAATACATCTTTTTACTTCTATATTATTCAAATCTATATAATAAAGTAAAGTCTTCGCATTTTGTCATCGATAACTTTAATCTTTCAAAATGAACATATCATATCGAATAGACACTTCTTGGTGATCCTATTAACATGGGCTTCAAAACGATAGGATGTAATTCGATTTATGTTGTTTTGAAAATACTTTGTTCGACTAGGAATAGTTTTCACGTATATGCTATCTTTGTAAATTAAAAAAGCTGCTATCTTCTCTCTAAGCAGCAAATGAAATTACTAATACATTCATTTCATTTATTACTAATAAAAACAGTTAAATAATATCATATTTTCATTCATATAGGAAAAAGTGGAACAAAATAGGAAATCGCTGGAAATTTTGAAATTTAGCTTTTGCATCTGGTGACGTCACATGCCTTTCGTAACCATTGCCTTAAAATACCTCATATAAGGCTTCTTCGTTGCTTACTTAATACCTTATTGTTTTTACAAACGCCCTATAGTAGCAAAGATTTATCTTCTTTATTTCTTCAATATCACGGGAAGAGACTCATATTTAACGTCTTTGGCGAGGATTAATGTTGTTTTTACACTAAGTGTGCGATTGTGACTTTTTACTATATTTTGGAAACAAACAAATGCGCACAACAAAATGCCCATTGAATACACTACCGGACAACACCTTATTATTTAAAATAACACACATACATACATAATACATACATGCATAGATACACACATACATGTATACATGCATACATACATACATACATGCATGCATACATACATACATACATACATACATACATACATACATACATACATACATGCATACATACATACGTAATACATACATACATGCATACATACAGACATACATACATACATACATACATACATACATACATACATACATACATACGACGTTAAGATTGGATAGTAGTGTCCAACAACACATTCCGAGTAGGATTAGGAATGGAACCTTCCGGTCAACGGACGTTCAAAATAGCACATATGGGTCTTTCATTACAGACCATTTACGGTGCGCTAATAATTTTTCTTCACCATCCTCAGTCATGCTCACTCATTATACCATCTAAAAATCTTGGAGACGATCCAAGTTCGTCTTAAACGTCCCTCCCTTTGTAAACAAATGGAATGTCTATTGGGACTAGATGTGATCAGTCTGTAAGATTCATCCTCCATTGTACACATACTATAACGCTATTTTATTTTCTGTATTCTCTCTTTTCATCCCCTTTTTTAAATCCCTTTTTAAATCTTTCGATCTTTGTTAAGAGAGGGCGAAACCGGTCGGCTGGCTTCTATTTTCTTGATTAACTTTTAATCATGAACGATAAAATTCGTCTTCCCTTCATGCTTGCGATAATAAATGTTGTACTCCCCAAAAATCATGAAATATATATATATATATATATATATATATATATATATATATATATATATATATATATATATATATATATATGCATGCAAAACTGAAATCTTTACTTACTTACCTTTATGTATAAAAATACATGATACTCCCGTCGACACTACATCTCAAATGCGGGCAAGAATTAGCTGAGAGGGTCACCTCCTGAGCATGAACAGATGCTAAACTTTGATCCTACTCCGAAAGTTGGATAAAAATGTTACTGTTTTTATCTGATTTTCCACAAAGATTTTATGTGACATTAGAACAAACGGCATTTCCGGATGAGGACCCCCTGAGCGAGCGGTCATAAACCCATGCCCATCCTTTTGGGGATGTAATGTCTCGGAGAACAACCTCCAAAGATCGAACAGGAAAGATATTAATACTTTAATCCTATCCGAAATGCCGGAATTGTTTAACTGCATACAACAACCGCAAAGTTAAACACGGTATCATTTTTTTAGTTGTAACACAGCTCCCACCAAAAAGTGCATTTGTGTTCAACTTTTTTTAAAATGTAGTCGGTCCAATCAACATTTTCTCACGGACATCAGTCGACTGGCAATAATCCACTTTCGATAAGAGGATAAGAAATGCAATCAATCGTTCGGCGTCTACTAAAAGGGTTATACGCGGGAGGATAGATTCTTGAAACTTAACAGATACTACACTTTGATTCTGACTCTAAGATTGTATCGAAATGTAATTGGTTATTATTTGTTGTATTGAAATAACATCATTTGGCAAAGGCCCATGTGTTAGATTATGGCATGCCCTGTGTTTCTAGAAGGTGTGTAGATCAACTAGTATTAGTTGTACACCGTGTAAAAGAAATATAATTCAGGTAAACTAAGTACAAAACTTGAGGGCATTGATAAATTGGGACGCATGTATGGACGTACGAAAGATCGCCTGAATTGCGCGGATTGTGACGGTGTCACCGCGTACAAAGTGAGTGCAAAAGCGGCTCTCACGCTCGCTATGACAGGGTGATGAGGTCATAGGTGACACACAGAGGCGATCGAGTGCAGTTATGGGATTCGTTGAAAGGTCAGGGCTCTGACGTCACGGATCCCTGGTGAGAAATTGAGTTTTACAAATGAGTCAGAAGTTTTACAGCGAGATAGGCGGTCGACCTTCTCTGTGGGTCCCGAGTCGGGTCAGAAGCGGCCCCGGGCGAATCGAGTATGTAATTCGTGATAAGGACTGTATCTTTTGGAGATTCAGCAATAATGTCCCAGGCATCCCCAGCAGAAAGATTGAATGAATGAGGATCCGAAGCGAATGGAAAACTCCCCCACCGTGAATAAATGATGAAATCTCTCTCAGAAAAAATCGTCTCCGAATGTCCTTGTCTTCGTGCTTGGAACAGAATCTGCTCCCAAAACAGATACTCCACGACGATCACGAGCCAGCAACAAGATGAGAGCCAGCAAACCCACGACGAGACTGTAAGGTAACTTCTTTTGTTAAAAACAATGTTTAACGAATTTAAAAGAGACTATGCTTAGAATTCGCCCTGAGGAAATGTGGGCAGTTTCAAGACTTAAAAGTCGTTTGTTTAAAAATGTCTATGTGTTAAAATGACTTTAAAAAAACATGCGTTTAAAATGTTTACAAAAAGAATGACTACAGAAAATGTTTTACAGAAAATGTGTTTAAAGTGACTCTCTAAATCTCTCTAAATATGTGTTAAAATGATTTTTAAAACATGCGTTTAAAATGTTTGCTTAAAAAATGACTATGAAAATGTTTTAATGGAAATGTTTTACAGAAAATGTTTTACAAAAGTATAAAAAAAAAAGATTCTAACCACTATTAATCCTCTCATGAACTTTTCGCATTGGTTTCGGAGAACTGCCTCAGTCGGGAGGATTAGCGATAACGTGATAAAGCTCCCCCTGTGGTTCTCGTGACGTTTACTTTTTGGGTAATTATGTAACAACTCTGTACTTTTTGGTTGCCGTTGACCAGTGCTTCCCCACATGGGGGCGTTAGAGTCGAAGTTACCACGGTTAGAGACAACGTGCGGTCCGATAATAGAAAAAAAAGAAAAGAGAAAAAGCAGAGACGGACAGAGTCGGAGACGGAGAGGGGGAGACAGCGCGAAAGAAGAGATTCTCGTCAAAACGCACACACGTGAAAAGACTAAAAGACAAAAAGGGTTGATATGACTTTCGACCTTCGTCAGGTATGTAAACTAGTGTTGTGTAGAAAAAGACAGTTCTTAAAACCAATCGTTTCAAAGTTAAAAAAAAGGACAGTTTGTGTTTATTATATAGCGTTATCGGTGATGAAATTCACGGCAGTTTTGAGAAAGAAATGTTTGAGATGCCGTTCAGACTGTATGAGAGAAGTGGAAAGACGGCGGATCATTGTTATGAATTTAAAAAAACAAAGAAATTGAGACAGTTAATAAAAGGGGTTGATTTGGTAAAACACGGTTGGACTTTAAAGAAAAGGGCAGACCTTTAAGGAAGAAAAGAAAAAAGTGTGTGACACTGAGATTGGGGTTTTTCATTCGTTAGCGTGCATAAAGGGTTTAAATTTATGTTGAAATTTATTTTTTTATATAGATGTTTGTGGGTGGCGCAGGATGCAGAAAAAAATGAGAGAGAGGAATCAGAGAGAGAGAGTGAGAGAGAGAGTGAGAGAGAAGGGAGAGAGGAGAAAAGAGGGAGAGTGAATCGTAGTACATGTCTTTTTCTTCTTTTTCTTTTTTTCGCCCACGACTGTTGCGGCAAGAATTAGAGAGAGAGTGCGAGAGAAGGGAGAGAAGGGAAAGGAGGGAGAGTGAATCGCAGTACATGTCTTTTTCTTCTTGTTCTTCTTTTTCTTCTTTTTCTTTTTTTCGCCCACGGCTGTTGCAGCAGGGGTGAGAGAGAGAGGATAAAAGTGAGAGAGAGGGAGTGACTGGGTCTGAACTTTCGGGTCAGCGCTGCTATAAAAAAAAAACTGCGTGCGAGAGCTGGCGGGGTCGCTTAATGTCGCCCCGGGAGAATTCTCTTTGTTTTGTTTTTTTTTTCAATTGAATTGTATTGAATGAAATTGTTTTGTTTTTTATGTATTATTGATGTATTGTGGTTGATTGTCTTCGATTGAATTGCTTTAAATTAAATTGTTCTTTTTTTTTGTTTTTTTTAAAATTATTTTATGTAATTGTTGTACTTTGTAATTTGTAATTGTGGAGAGAGTTTTCCATTCGCCCGTCGGTTCGATTTTTATTTTTTTTTATTGTTGCTTTTTGAATGAATTTTGGAGAGTTTAGTCGCTTAAGTGAGAGTACAAAAAAAAATACGTAAAGGATTATTTAAAAAAGAAGAAAAAAAAAGACAGATAATTAAGTTTTGGGGTCAGCCATGCAATAGGTTCAGGTGTGTATGGGAATCCTTGTGGTCGACGGCAGTGAGGATCGGTTTGGGTTGGGTCGTGGATACCCTTGGGCAGGGTTGTGTTTTTTCGGGAATATCTCATTGTGCATAGTATGTACAGGTCTATGAGATGAAAGGGATAACCGAAGGTTCGCCGCATGGTCCCTTGATGATGATGATGATGACGATGATGATGACGATGATGATGATAACTTTTAATGCCGCAAAGACAAAGCTGCTTTCCTTCAATAACTACAAGCAACTTTTTCAATCACCGATTGCCATGGCAAATAACACCCTACCTGAGAGTCCAACATCAAAACTCCTCGGCCTAACATACACAGGTAACATTAATTGGAATGCATACATTGAAGACATTGCCATTGCAGGTGGGCTCCCTATACCGTGCTTGTAAACTTCTCACACTTGATATTATCTTATATCTCTAGAAAACCCCCATTCACCCATGCTGTGAGTATTGTTGCAACATCTGGGCTAATGCATAATCCACTAGTCTCTCCCTCTTAGACAAGATCCAAAATAGAGTCGCCAACTTAATTGGTCCATCACTATCAACCAAGCTCCAGCCTCTGTCCCATCAGCGCAATGTTGCATCCTTGTGCCTGTTTTACAAGTACTTCAATATATTGTGCTTTGATGAACTTGCTGTTCTAGTGCCCTCTCGACGTAAATACACTAGACTAACCAGACAATCAGCTAAATCCACTCCCTTAAATGTGGAGGTCCCAGATTCCGGAGAGCCTTTTACTTTAATAGCTTTTTTCTCGTGCTGCCGGCCTCTGAAACTCCCTCTCTGCTCCATGTTTCCCCGACTGTACCGACATGCAAAGGTTTAAAACTAATGTAACCATACATGTAGCTGCACAACTCCCAACTTAGGATGCCCCCAAAATGTACACCCTAATTCTCAGTAGCCCTTACGTCTACAGTGGCGGCCTGCCTTGTTTGGTGTGAACTATGTTAAAAAAATATTTAGTAATAATTAAAATAGATAATCTTCCAAATTTTACCCCAAAATCAGCTATTATTGATTAACAGTAATTTACGATGAGAATTACTTTCTAATCTTTTCTATTTCGTCTTTAATTTTTATTTTACTTTCCCAGTGTTGTTGTTGTTGTTGTTGTTGTTTAAGTGAAAATAGGTTTGCCCTTCAAAGAAAAGCGGCATTTTTTGGCAAGGAACCAAGAGGCATCTAGAGATGATGAGGATGTGCCGCCTCGAGTCTAATTTGTGTTTTTTTTTTCTTCCGGCTTTTATTTTCGATAGAATCGATAGTTCAAGATGCAACGCGCACGGCGCATGAAGTTTTAATGTCCGTCTATTTTTAGTGGATGCTCATCAAACGATAACGAAATCAATCGAGCATTAAACTCCTGCAATTACCCTGAATTTCTCACTCCATCGTCGTCCCTTATTTCAAGCGTTTTACGACTCAAATCGATATCAGTCAGTCATCGGTTAAGCAGACAAGCGGGAAGGCAACATTCATGGTCGCCATTTTGGATTTGGTTCTCATTTATTGATCAATTTGATTTAGTTTTCGCTCCGGTTCAATTACCGAACAGTCGAATCTTTCTTTATTTCGTTTCACTTCTATCATCTTCATTTCTTTCTTTCTTAAATTTCATATCATCTACTTTTCGAGGTTTATTTTCGGATTTTTTATAGAATCGCTCCCGTCTCCAAATCCGTTCGGGTTAAAGTTAATTATTAGGGGTTTTGCGATTGTCAACCCAAACATAATATGACGTAACACCCAAAGTACTTATTTGCTAAATCTTGATCAAGGCACTCAAAAACCCATGAAACCACTAAAAATCCATCCGATTGGAGACAGGATTGATCCGATGAAATTAGCTTATTTTCTTTCCAACTTTTGTCTTATACTTTCTCTTTGTGTTTCTCTTTCTTCTTTTTATCTTAAAAATCCTTTCTTTTAAATTTCTCTTCTTTCTTTACTTTCTTTCTCTCATTTCTAACTATTGCGTTTAATTTTTTAAATTTTTATTCAACTTCCTTTACATAATTTAGGCTTTTCTCTCTTCTGATCTTTCTTTTATAATTTCTTCTCTCTTTCTAACATTTCAGATAACTCTATTGTATTTTATTCTTTCACATCTCCATTATCTTATTTAGCTTTTCTTTTATAATGTTTTCACAACAAAAGTAAAACGAAAAATAAGAAAAGAAAAAGGGTAGTGGGAACAAAGGGGTTGTTTAAATATCGTAATTTAATCTGAAATTGAAGAACTGCTTAGAACTTAACATCTATGTGAGTAATGAGGTTCTAACAATCTTTCATTATATTCGTATAAAGTTAGTGAATAAGTTTATCTTTCACACAGAAAGATGTGATTATTTCACTTGTCTTCAAGAATATCTCTTGTTGAAAATATTTTTTTCTCTATAAATGAAAGATATGTGTCTGTAAATAAGAGTTAGAAATATTTATTGTAAAACAATTGTATATATATATATATATATATATATATATATATATATATATATATATATATATATATATTATAATATAAAATGAAGTAATAAAATAAGGTGTCAATCAAATTTTATTAGAATTCAAAGTTCATGCAAAGCATCCTTAAGGCTAGATGTGATGGGAGTCGGTTTTATTTTGCTCAATTCGGATTTAGCGGGTTTTCTAATTAAACAACGAATTTGGATTTGACTTGAGTTGCACATATTGGGATTTCGGAACTTTGATTGGACCTTTTGTATTATTTTGATTGATTTATTTATCATTAACATTGAATATGGACACATTTCGCGACTGGATAACTTTGCCGGCCCCTTCAATTTCACGTATTTGAACTGCTGTTTGTAATGTCCTTCCTGATTATGCTTCTCAACTTGTATGACCTGGATGGACTGTATGGATTCAACAAAAGTATGTTTTTGGATTGATATGTTTGATGTTATGTATTTTTATATATTTGTGTATATAATTTTATATATTTTCAAAGCGTAATTTTATTGCCTGTAGTAGTATAACTGCGGTAATGGTCCTCTGAAGAGAAGAATTATCTTTGAAAACTCATGAGCTAAGGACTTAAGGATGCTTTGCATGAACTTTGAATTCTAATAAAATTTGATTGACACCTTATTTTATTACTTCATTTTATATTATAATATTAATGCTCTATCCAGTATATTGAGCTTCAGTTTTTTATCCGGATGTTTCACTAATTATAAGATATTAGTTGACGCTTATATCTTTTGTTGGATTGCTTCATATATATATATATATATACACTTTTATTTTTCACTTTATTTTATTGTATTTTATTTTATATATTATATTTTATTTTATATATTATATATTATATTTTATATTAATATTTTTTTTACATTATTATTTTTTTTATTTGTTTATTTTTTTAATTTTTTTATTTAGATTTTGATTCTTAACGGTCCCAACCACGTGACTTTCCAAATTTAAATTTTAAAATTCTTCCCTTTTTTCTCCATTTCATTATTTCCAAATATGATCAAGGGTTGAAATCGGATTCTAACTCTGCCTGATGTGATCTCAGTTATAATAGCTGTTGATCGATAACATCGACATGCCAGTGTCGCAGATTTTGTACATGTCTGTGTAAATAAAAAATAATCATATATAAAAGCTCTATTTGATATTAATAACTTTTTATAAACCCGGTTGAAATTCTTTGGATTACTACCCTGTGGATGTTTTACCTGGATTATATATATATATATATATATATATATATATATATATATATATATATATATATATATATATATATATATATATATATATATATAAAGAGAGAGAGAGAGATATATAGAAAGATATATATATATATATACATATAATTATTATTTCACGTATGTACATATAATATTATAAGGAGATATAATATATTATGTATCGATTTTCAGTATTTATTTCAACAGTGATCAATACGTGAGTACAGCTCGATAGTAAGTTATAAGTATATTTATGGTAATTAAGTTACATATAGGCGTCCGCGTTTTATCCCCGTAGAGAATCGTAAGGCTAAGTGCATGTAATTCGTGTTAGACATTCTTTATATATATATATATATATATATATATATATATATATATATATATATATATATATATATATATATATATATATCCACGTAGTGTTTAGTCTATCTAGCTAACAAATCAGATTAGTTGTTGTTCCCTCCCACGGGTTAATGTTTACATTAGCCAATGGCTGGGCTTCTCTAAAAGAAAGGTCCGGTTGATCCTAACTTGAAATGTTATTATTTATTTGTTTATATATATATATATATATATATATATATATATATATATATATATATATATATATATATATATATATATATATATATATATATATATTGAATATTGAAATGATGAAAAAAGTAAAGTTACATACTTTACAAATGTATTATAATCATCGAGTGTTTAAACAAAAATAATAATAAAATGACCATTAATTCATTTATTTTCAAAGAATTACTCTTATCCCCAGAAGGAACTTATTATTGGTAAGTATTAATTTGAAAATTTGCAACAATATTTTAAGATATTGTTGCGACCCTATAAAGGGTCCAGAAGGAAAACACGAACTCGGAGTTTAGAGAAAACAAGTGTATTGAAAAACGCATAATATAACAGAGGCAAGACTGTCAGTATAGACTGGTGTGGTTCCAGGTATTTAATCGCTTCCCACAGCAGCAATATGTGACACAAGTTCGGAAAGTGGAGGAAGAGTCAAGCCAACGCCCCTAACAAAAATAGTCTGGGCAGCCCCGTCTGCATTCCCCGGTCAGGGCGCCTCAGGCAGCAAGGAATAAACTTACTCCTCCCCAAAGAGGGAAGGCAAGGCCTGGGAGGATGCACCTCCTAGGAAACCCCAGGACAGTATACCTCAGCCCGGCAGATAAAAGGCCACCGAAATGGCCCAGTTCCTGCCGGACTGATTGTCGAGAACGAATCCTCGACTGGTAATACCTTACCCCATCCCGACGTCCTCAATCAACCGAAGTTAATGAGAGACTGATCGGGCAGGGGTTGCTTCCAGTATTTATGGTGAGTGAAAGAGTTCAAGTATTCCGTTATAGGTAAGGTACCATAATACCCCTCCAAACAAGCCTTATCTTTTCAGGAGTCACAGTATCGTTTTCTTTTCGGATTGACGTTATTCTGAGTCTGCTTGAGGTAGCTGTATGCCAAAACGTGTCCTATCTGGTAACCATAACTTCTTCCCGAGGAGTGCTGTCGGTGTCTTCCTATAGTCGTTCCCTAATTTGATTTAGGTATTTTTTATAAGAGAACTGAGGGCATCTATCAAAATCAGATTTGATATCCTCCAGCTTTTTTTCTAGACTTCTTATTTAGGAGCACATCTTTAAATGTGAGAAATGTCTTCTTTGTTTTGACATTCAACTTATGTAGTGAGCTTATGGTTTTTTTGTCAGTTGGAGAATATGTTTATGTATGATATTTTTTATTATTTTTCATATACTTGATAATTAGTGTGCATCTGGTTGTAGTAATATAGATTGATATTATTATTATTATTATTATTATTATTATTATTATTATTATTATTATTATTATTATTATTATTATTATTATTATTATTATTATTATTATTATTATTTTTTGTTATGGTGGCTAAAAAGTGTTTAATTTGCTGATCGACGATGTGGGTTGGTAAGTTATTATTAATTAAGGTTTGTTTACTGTGGTAAGTGCAGTATAACACATGTTATTGGTAGATGAGTTTCGTTTCGTTTGGTAGATAAGATTTTTAACTACGGCTATGTTATATCTATAATGGCATTCACTTTTAAAATTAAGCAAGCTTGAAGATTTGCTTGTAATTTATATATATATATATATATATATATATATATATATATATATATATATATATATATATATATATATATATATATATATATATATATATATATATATATATACCGCACGTGGGATTTGGGTTTGAAATATTACTCGAGTTCTGGGATTCTTTCCTACACTGATGATTCCTGAAAGGATGAAACGTATACGTATGTAAATAAAAAACTATATATATATATATATATATATATATATATATATATATATATATATATATATATATATATATATATTCGTATAAGACGTTTATTTCTTTAATATTTTAGATTCGATAATTTGCGGGTGAATGACAGTAATAGTTCTTGTATATGCGTTCACAGATGACGGTTAGGAAATCCGCAGTAGATCGTGCTTGTCTAAATCTATACTGACGATCCGAAATAAGTTTGGCATTAACTAGGTGCCAGACTATCACTAGATTGATTAAGGATTCATAGATTTTAGCAAAGATCGGGAGTAGGCTGATGGAACGGTAGTTCTGGGGATCAGTTCTATCTACAAAATTATTGAAGGCTGGTAAGACAGAGGCAATTTTCCAGCTATCAGGGAAGCAAGATTCAGCAAGGCATTTGTTGTAGAGTTTGGAGAGGACAAGGGTCATTACAGCAGAGCATATATGCTCTATCAGGTTGTATATTTTTGCAAGACATGGAGGATGGTATCATCACGAACAAGCATATAGAGAGGAGAGGGTAATGCCTGGGAAGCTGATATTATGATGAATTAACATATACTTCACTACACACCAAAGGAGGTGGTAATGCCTGAGAGAATGGTGTCATGGCAACAGAAGAGTTACAGAAGAGGTACTACATAAGCCTTCCAAAAAGAAGGTAATGCCTGGAAGGATGATTTCATGACAACACAACAGATACTACACTATTCTTCTTAGTTGAGCATTCAAATATAGTACATTATTCTGAAATAGTATAGTAAACTAAATTGAGCATTAAAAGATAGTACAACAGTACAATTAATAGAAGTAATAGTAAAGTTTCGGCTTCAGACAGGCAGATACCAAATCTCCATTTATAATAGATACACTATTTAAATGAGTTAATTTTCAATTTTTATAATTAGATATTTTAGTAATCTGAAAATAAAAAATAATTTACAAATAATTTTATTTTTATTTTCTAAAATTCAAGATGAGTTATTTTCTGCAAGATTCACATTGCGTAGATAAAAATGCAATTTGTTGTACATGAATACAAAAACTACAATTATTGTACAATGTCAATGGATTAAAAGATCGCATTTTTGTTCAGAGTTCACGATTAGTTAAATTATTAATTTAATAAAAATATTTTACATACATGTAAGACACGCAACCGTTTAAATCGCACTGTGCATTTAGAAGAGATTTATTATTGGTCAATAAATAATATCAAAAGATCTACACGTATCGGAATTCAATATAATTCTTTTCTAAGCATGAAATAAATCAAATTTGTACCAAAATGTTGTTTCAGATTTTTTTAAATAACAAAATTTCAAATTCGGGACATTTTTGTGGTGTTCGCATTTCTTCAGAAATATATGATTTACTTTGGAATAATTTTGCCTGTTTTATAGTTCTAGAAATGACAACATTTGGGAGTAGAATGTTTTATTATTTCTCTGTGTCACCAAACAAATGTAGGGGGTCGTCAAATGTAATGCTCTGAATTTTTTTGTGATTTGATTTTAAATCTGGTAACTTTCTAAATATTTATTTAATTTTTCGTAAACCTAAATCTATAAAATTCGAATAAATTAGAATTTCTTTCTTTTTTATATTTAACTCCGTCAAGAAAGAAATAGTTTAGCTGATGTCAATCTGTATCGTCATCGTCATCGTTATCGTCATCGTCATCGTCGTCGTCATCATCATCATCATCATCATCATCATCATCATCATCATCATCATCATCATCATCATCATCATCATCATCATCATCATCATCATCATCATCATCATCGGTGTAATGTCAATTCTACATGCTTGCATTATGGCTTTTCGAAATTGACTTGCAAACTTACCTATCTGTCTTTGTTTATCCGTCTTTCTCTCAAATCCATCCTTATTGTTTCCTCCTTCGTTCTCATTGGCTTTCCTCTGCCACCAACCTTGCTACCGTAACTGTTTTACATCTATTAATTCAATAACTTTCCACCATTTTGCTACGTTACCATAGCAACGAAGTCCCGTGTACTGCACTCATCTCTCTATACTGTACAGATTGAATCTTACTCTAAGTTCATCAGATCTAAGCTCGTCTTTAAGACTCGCATCGTATCATTCTCATATAATTTCCTTCTATGCAACGCATGTCCCCAACTATTACTGACCAGGTTTCACTTCCATACGTCATCGCACTTGCGACACATGCCTGTTAGACTCTTCCCTTGGTACAACTTAATATAAATATTGATCGTACTAACACGAACCATTGGATCGACTCTAATGGTATTTTGAACAATTAACTGAAAATATGGCGGGACTTATTCTAATTCAGACTTCATAAAAATCCACCAGTTTTTATAAGCGATAAATCACGGTTAATGATTGGTGTGAGAACGCTACATTGGTAATAGTAATAAAAAAGATTTAACGTGGCTTCCTTACCGTTGTCACATATACTTTTACGTGAAGCGTCTTTTAAATTCTGCACATGTTGATTTGTTTTTTAATGTTCCTTCGCATTCAAATCTGCCCTAGAATAAACCGATGACCATGAACGACGTAGCATATTTTTAATAGTGAATTATTGATTCAAAACATAATTACCGGCCGGATTTCGTTGAATTATACATTCCTGATTTCTAAAATAATTCAGATCGGTATCAGCTTGCTTTTTAAAATGTATCTGTCTTACTTAACACGTGGTCTTGTTCTACTAATCCCGGTTTTGTATCTATCAGTCACTCTTCAACTCTTACAGAGTGCCGAAAGACACAAAGCTAATAATAAATTTGAGGAAAAATGTCACAAGATAAATTGAATAAGCATATTAAAGTGTATGTACATATATACAGTATACATTACATCGTAAATTTCTAAATAATGTTGCATTTAACTGTTAATGTCAAGTACAAGAAAATATTAAGATACGAAGAAAGGATTGTTTGACTAGCTTAGAAATGTAAATATTATCTATGACTCTACTGAGCCACGAATCGTTTCCTGTCGAGATTAGCTCGAAAAGGTCCTTGTTGAAATGGTTCGGAAGTAATTCTCTCTCTCTCTCTCTCTCTCTCTCTCTCTCTCTCTCTCTCTCTCTATATATATATATATATATATATATATATATATATATATATATATTTAATTGATAATTTATTTCATTTTGACTACAAAATCGGGAGCTCCTAAAAACTGCTCTCGTGAAACAAAATCAATTTTGTAGTCAAAATGAAATAAATGATCATTTATATTTATATTTTTGCTCTATATTTTTATTGAGCACTCTCATAAACCCGGTTCAATTCCCCTGGATTTATACCCTGTGGATCTATACCATACTCGGATTATATATATATATATATATATATATATATATATATATATATATATATATATATATATATATATATATATATATATATATATATATCTTCCTGTCTGTCTGTCTGTCTGTCTCTCTCTCTCCCTCTCTCTCTCCCCCCTCTCTCTCTCTCTCTCTCTCTCTCTCTCTCCGCCCACTTCGTTAACGTTGTTGTTTCAAAATGTTTGATCGGATAGTATCTGGAGACGTTCAGAAGCTTTTTGACTATCTTCTCGTTCGGGACTTATTTCACAACAGGCTCATCTAAGTTTCAGTTGTGAACATTAGTTATCTTTAGTAAACGCTTCCAAATCAGCTTTGTGGGCAATCAATATAGCTAAAGGGAGATAACTTATATGTTCTATATTCTCTCAAAACACGGGAAAACGTGCAATGAAGATTGATATTTCAATTTGCTAGTACATAAATATTAAATCAGTTCATAGAGCGTCTTTATGAATTCAATTTTGCTACAAACATTTATATTCAATGATTATTTTTATACTTATCCAGTTGCTCAATAGAAACGTTTTCTTTATAATGTAAGTATGCTAATGTAGTAAAGACCCATGACCCACCGGATATAAGTGTTAAGTCAAATCAGTTCTATGTGACAGTCTTTTGGAGGTTGAAGGTTCAATCCTCAGTGCGGACTATACTAAGAATACAATTGCGAATTACTTAAGACTTCTACCCGGTCATGGATGACGGGACCAGAGCGAGCTATTCCCATGGATTAAATAAAGGACCCGTCCAATTGTTTTACAGATTCCCGAGTTCGACATATAAATACCATAATCTGACGAGACGCCCCTGAAGATGGTCGGAGGTTACATCGGCTGAAACGTTGTGATAATAACATCCAAGTAGTCCTAATAATCCAAAGAAAAGATAAACAATTTGATTGTCATTTGTATTTATTTTCATGCATAATTTAATGTATTCAACGAACAATTTGATCGAATCTCCTCGTATTTTGAACAAGCAATTTGTTATGTATGAGTGCGCATGAGTCAGTCACAAAAGATCATCTGTTGATATTTTCTGGTTAATCTAGTTTAATAATATAATTTTCACGGTTGATTGATTCGGCTGTCCCCTATGTTGATTTTGCTGATACATCATGTTAAATAATATCCGCTGGATTGGTAATAAGTTCATACGTGATAAATAATACGGTGCAGCCGAATCTACTGTGATATGTTTTGTTTTTCTAATATATATTAAGCAAACAGTGCAGTGTTTTATCAAGGACGACCCTGACAGGTGCTACCACTCCGGGTCACAGTGGATCTGGTAGTAATGACAACAGAAGGGGTGTATTCGCACTTCTCAATCACCAAAACAGGACTTCGCCACCAGAGTTAGTTTCACGTCATAGTCAGAATTGTTATGTTTACAGTTTAGCATCGTTTCAGGACAACGTATGAGTAATAATGCACAAGTGATAGTTGATTATCCATTTCTGTTCGGGTCACCTGGATACTTTGTGTATGTCTCAAGTACAAATTCAATTTCGGAAGAACATTTATATGTAAATGACCAGGAATTTATAAATATTAGAAACTAGTGTTCAAATTTGAAAGTAATTACATTTTGCTCTGCTGAGTATTTAAAACAAAAAAATCAATTTAAGAGTTTAAATCACCTTTTTTTCCTATACTTCTTATCTATCGAGAATACAATGGTGTTTTAATATGTGTTACTTGTTTTCTGAATTAATCACTATCAAAATGATTTTCTATTATATTTTTTCTTTCAACCTGAACTTGTTACACTTTTTACTTACCGAGCGTGTCAAATCCATGTTGTTAATCGGTTTTGGACACAAAACTACTCGAACGCCAATGTTCAGCTTTTAATAAGTGGTATTTAAAACAAAAAACAATCACAGAGACAATTTTTTTAGTATGCATGAGAAAAAGAAAAGGCAAACAAAATGGCCGGGTTCCTATGCAGAACTTTCGAATCCATTGACAGTGAGGTATTTACCCTGTTGTTTTAATGAATTTTTAAAAATAGGACCCTTATTTTTGCCCACCCTGTATATATATATATGAGTGCATAATTGTAAACAGTTTTACTTACTCACTTTTTTCTTTTGTCCTCCCATCTATTTCTTCTCTCTCCCTCTTTCTATGTCTCTCTTCCTAATCATCGACAGGATCTTCTTGCATTTTCTCTCTTGTTTTTTTCCTTTTCCAATCATTCGCCTTCCCTTGATCATACCTGCTACACCTTGTTTTCGTGGCATTTGGATCATCATCTCTTGCATAAATGGTCACGTGCACCAATACTTAGAGATTGCACTCTCACTTACCGAGCGTGTATAAAACCTTTATACACCCGTGTCGTTTTGGTCGAATCCAGGTTGTTAATCGTTTCTGGACACGAAACTACTCGGACGCCAATGTTCAGTTTTTAATAAGGTTTATTAAAAGAACAATATCATATACGGGTTATTTTTTATGCCTGAGAGAGAAAGAGAATGGCATACATGCGTGCTAGGTACCACCCATTGGGGAAAGCAGTCAGACACACGCGTCCTTTCTCCTTGAAATCTCGCCAGCTAAGAGAGATAAAAGATTTTCCTGGAAATCACATGTTTTCCTGACTTCCGCTTTAAACTTTTCACCGCTCAAACACTCTCATTATGTAAAATACTGAATGACCTTGCACTAAATATAGGTGGGTAAACCATAGAAGTTGCAAAATCGACTGAGCGTGTAAAAATGTTTCAGTAACAATGTCCTGCACCGTTCCCTTTGAATACTTCTCGTAGTTGAGCAGGTGAATAGCAATAAATATATCCTCTCTGTTTTTCCATTTTAATGTATCAGAAGATATCATGTATAGTCGATACCATTTTTGCGGTAAGAATTGATCAATTTCACTCCATGTGTAGGTAAACTGTTCATTTGAGACTAAATTGTTATATTATTTACCGATAATACATTTGTTCAGAATCATCACTGTCTTCACAAACTCCATTGCCCTTGGAATCCAGAATCGCTCTTTGTTAGTATAGACTGCTATTTACATATATCGTGAAAGACTTTAATGACTAACTCTTTAACGGGATTTGGTAGAATGTTATATTCTTATCTACTGCAATCGTGCCATATACTCTTCCCTTTTTTATCATCTAAGAAAAAGTTAATTTTTCACCATTGTAATATATTGCCATTAGTGGGTTCTTTTTTAAATACAACAATTAATATTGAAAGCTTTCAACTTGCATGACCTTTATCAGATATGACTTAGCAAGTAGATTATAATTACTTTGCTTCGTACTTTTACAATTGTTTAAACTTGAATACAAGTTAAGTGGTGCATATATTATTTTTAATTCAGAATATCACGCTCGGGTGATTGCTTTATGGCTGTCATAATACACGTCGGAAGTCACAATATATTGATTTGGTGTTAAAAATCAAGATTACTTTGAGACCATTTTATTTGATCTCTGATTATCCAAATGGTCAGTGTGTCCTGTAATTAAGCATTGTTTTGAATTGGGCGGGACATTATGGGGGATGATGGGGTATCCACAGAATGTGGATAGTTATATTTAATACTTATCATCTTTCTTAATAAGATTCTTCATGGTTTGCATATCGTTTATCCTGCTATTAGCAAATATATTCTTGACTGTGATATTGTCTGTGAAAACTATTTGTGCATCCACAAAACAACAGTATATTGCATTATTGTAGGTAAAGATTACATGCAGAATACATTAGGTGGGCGTCACAGAATAGATAACTTTCAACATGATTTTTACTTACGATACTTTTACTTATTTTTTCGATGATATTTAATGGTCATCATCATCATCACTGTATTCCTCTTGGCATTTTTTTATCGCATTCCTCGTTTTAAGGTTCATACTTTGCTGATACATAACTTGGTTCATATAGAAATAGAAGCATATAGGGTCAATATAATGGGTCAAATTACTTTGCATTTTCAGCCAATATACTTCTCTTTTTATGGTTACAAACCTTTCCACCTGAGTAGATAATGGCTGCCAGTACAACTACCCTCTTTTCCCCTCAGAAAATGTTGCTAATATTACAAGTAACACAAGTCCATTATCCTCTGCTGATTTCATGTTTCAAGTCGTGTGGCTTTCGTATTAGGACACACCGAAGTGGTATGATATCTAGTAACACGTTTTTACAAGAGTCACTTATGCTTTTTACTAGTACATTTCGTACATTTTCTAATTATTTTACACTGTTTGATTTCATTTTCGTATGAAAGAAATTGTCGGCAATATGAGATTTATTATTACAGAATCTATTAATCAAACTCTTAATGTTAGTTGTAAAGTTTTGACGAGTAGCCTTCCTATAAAAATATTCGTCTGATTTTTTTATTTAAATCTTTATAGAAATCTCAACGCCTATTAAATTCCTTTCTGGTGGTGGTGGTGGTATTATTATTATTATTATTATTATTATTATTATTATTATTATTATTATTATTATTATTATTATTATTATTATTATTATTATTATTATTATTATTATTATTATTATTATTATTATTATTATTATTATTATTATTATTATTATTATTATTATTATTATTATTATTATTATTATTATTATTATTATTATTATTATTATTATTATTATTATTATTATTATTATTATTATTATTATTATTATTATTATTATTATTATTATTATTATTATTATTATTATTATTATTATTATTATTATTATTATTATTATTATTATTATTATTATTATTATTATTATTATTATTATTATTATTATTATTATTATTATTATTATTATTATTATTATTATTATTATTATTATTATTATTATTATTATTATTATTATTATTATTATTATTATTATTATTATTATTATTATTATTATTATTATTATTATTATTATTATTATTATTATTATTATTATTATTATTATTATTATTATTATTATTATTATTATTATTATTATTATTATTATTATTATTATTATTATTATTATTATTATTATTATTATTATTATTATTATTATTATTATTATTATTATTATTATTATTATTATTATTATTATTATTATTATTATTATTATTATTATTATTATTATTATTATTATTATTATTATTATTATTATTATTATTATTATTATTATTATTATTATTATTATTATTATTATTATTATTATTATTATTATTATTATTATTATTATTATTATTATTATTATTATTATTATTATTATTATTATTATTATTATTATTATTATTATTATTATTATTATTATTATTATTATTATTATTATTATTATTATTATTATTATTATTATTATTATTATTATTATTATTATTATTATTATTATTATTATTATTATTATTATTATTATTATTATTATTATTATTATTATTATTATTATTATTATTATTATTATTATTATTATTATTATTATTATTATTATTATTATTATTATTATTATTATTATTATTATTATTATTATTATTATTATTATTATTATTATTATTATTATTATTATTATTATTATTATTATTATTATTATTATTATTATTATTATTATTATTATTATTATTATTATTATTATTATTATTATTATTATTATTATTATTATTATTATTATTATTATTATTATTATTATTATTATTATTATTATTATTATTATTATTATTATTATTATTATTATTATTATTATTATTATTATTATTATTATTATTATTATTATTATTATTATTATTATTATTATTATTATTATTATTATTATTATTATTATTATTATTATTATTATTATTATTATTATTATTATTATTATTATTATTATTATTATTATTATTATTATTATTATTATTATTATTATTATTATTATTATTATTATTATTATTATTATTATTATTATTATTATTATTATTATTATTATTATTATTATTATTATTATTATTATTATTATTATTATTATTATTATTATTATTATTATTATTATTATTATTATTATTATTATTATTATTATTATTATTATTATTATTATTATTATTATTATTATTATTATTATTATTATTATTATTATTATTATTATTATTATTATTATTATTATTATTATTATTATTATTATTATTATTATTATTATTATTATTATTATTATTATTATTATTATTATTATTATTATTATTATTATTATTATTATTATTATTATTATTATTATTATTATTATTATTATTCATCATCATCATCATCTATCATCATCATCATCATCATCATCATCATCATCATCATCATCATCATCATCATCATCATCATCATCATCATCATCATCATCATCATCATCATCATCATCATCATCATCATCATCATCATCATCATCATCATCATCATCATCATCATCATCATCATCATCATCATCATCATCATCATCATCATCATCATCATCATCATCATCATCATCATCATCATCATCATCATCATCATCATCATCATCATCATCATCATCATCATCATCATCATCATCATCATCATCATCATCATCATCATCATCATCATCATCATCATCATCATCATCATCATCATCATCATCATCATCATCATCATCATCATCATCATCATCATCATCATCATCATCATCATCATCATCATCATCATCATCATCATCATCATCATCATCATCATCATCATCATCATCATCATCATCATCATCATCATCATCATCATCATCATCATCATCATCATCATCATCATCATCATCATCATCATCATCATCATCATCATCATCATCATCATCATCATCATCATCATCATCATCATCATCATCATCATCATCATCATCATCATCATCATCATCATCATCATCATCATCATCATCATCATCATCATCATCATCATCATCATCATCATCATCATCATCATCATCATCATCATCATCATCATCATCATCATCATCATCATCATCATCATCATCATCATCATCATCATCATCATCATCATCATCATCATCATCATCATCATCATCATCATCATCATCATCATCATCATCATCATCATCATCATCATCATCATCATCATCATCATCATCATCATCATCATCATCATCATCATCATCATCATCATCATCATCATCATCATCATCATCATCATCATCATCATCATCATCATCATCATCATCATCATCATCATCATCATCATCATCATCATCATCATCATCATCATCATCATCATCATCATCATCATCATCATCATCATCATCATCATCATCATCATCATCATCATCATCATCATCATCATCATCATCATCATCATCATCATCATCATCATCATCATCATCATCATCATCATCATCATCATCATCATCATCATCATCATCATCATCATCATCATCATCATCATCATCATCATCATCATCATCATCATCATCATCATCATCATCATCATCATCATCATCATCATCATCATCATCATCATCATCATCATCATCATCATCATCATCATCATCATCATCATCATCATCATCATCATCATCATCATCATCATCATCATCATCATCATCATCATCATCATCATCATCATCATCATCATCATCATCATCATCATCATCATCATCATCATCATCATCATCATCATCATCATCATCATCATCATCATCATCATCATCATCATCATCATCATCATCATCATCATCATCATCATCATCATCATCATCATCATCATCATCATCATCATCATCATCATCATCATCATCATCATCATCATCATCATCATCATCATCATCATCATCATCATCATCATCATCATCATCATCATCATCATCATCATCATCATCATCATCATCATCATCATCATCATCATCATCATCATCATCATCATCATCATCATCATCATCATCATCATCATCATCATCATCATCATCATCATCATCATCATCATCATCATCATCATCATCATCATCATCATCATCATCATCATCATCATCATCATCATCATCATCATCATCATCATCATCATCATCATCATCATCATCATCATCATCATCATCATCATCATCATCATCATCATCATCATCATCATCATCATCATCATCATCATCATCATCATCATCATCATCATCATCATCATCATCATCATCATCATCATCATCATCATCATCATCATCATCATCATCATCATCATCATCATCATCATCATCATCATCATCATCATCATCATCATCATCATCATCATCATCATCATCATCATCATCATCATCATCATCATCATCATCATCATCATCATCATCATCATCATCATCATCATCATCATCATCATCATCATCATCATCATCATCATCATCATCATCATCATCATCATCATCATCATCATCATCATCATCATCATCATCATCATCATCATCATCATCATCATCATCATCATCATCATCATCATCATCATCATCATCATCATCATCATCATCATCATCATCATCATCATCATCATCATCATCATCATCATCATCATCATCATCATCATCATCATCATCATCATCATCATCATCATCATCATCATCATCATCATCATCATCATCATCATCATCATCATCATCATCATCATCATCATCATCATCATCATCATCATCATCATCATCATCATATTGTAAATCATATAAATAGCCGTTTTAACAGCTAACTTCATCGAATTTCTACGAACGAAAAGGATTGTTTTCCTGGCGAACACTCACAAGTTTAAGTATACACCATTTAGACAAACTAATCTTATGCACTTTCTGCGTTCGTCGGAAAAACGAGCCACAACTTGTATCTATTTCTCGAGAAAAACCCCAAAAAACAATCTCCCCTTTGTTGTAACTACACGACACCTTCGTTTTTCTCATCAGGTTGGAGTTCAGAAACTTAAGACTCATGCAGTGTTTGCCTATAGATGTATGGTAATCTTGTCGTCTTAAAAAGATGTTGCTTCATCAGTTGTTTGGATTCTTTCGTATTTTCTTTTGCATTAAAGGTTCTAATGGTATATATATATTCTTGGTCTATTAAGAATGTAATTAGAACCTTCACCAAACGGCTTAGTCTTTCAATCTTCTATTTTTACAGAGCAGAAGAAAATATGCAAAACGAAATAAGAACAGAAGTATATAAACACGGGTTCTTGCGCAGTGGATATAGTACTAAGTATAATTCAGTTCTAAGTGACAGTCATCTGAAGGTTGAAGGTTCAATCCCCAGTGCGGGCGATACGAATAATTGCGAATTACTGAAGACTTCTTCCCAGTCATGGCAGATGGAACGAGAGCATGCTACCCCCGTGGATTTAATAAAGGCTTCCGTTCGAAATTCCGTCCAGATTCTCGAGTTCGACAGAAAGTTCCCGAGTTCGACAAAGTACACCTAAAGAAGGTCGGCCGTGATAAAACACCCAATATGAGAACAGTAGTCTGAATATACCAAATTATACATGTGATATTAGTCGATCAATCAGGACAAACAATAAAGTAGCCATTTTATATACAATTTGGATTATTTGGATTATTCAGAATACTGTTAGTATTTTAGATGTTATTCTCACAACGTTTCTGCAGATGTAACCTCTGATCTTCTATAGGTGCGTCTGGAAGGAATATATAAATTATTTTGGGCGCAACGGATAAAGTGCAAAGTAATAATCAGTTCCGACAGTCTTCTGGTTGAATCCCCAGAACAGGCGATGCTAAGAATATAAGTAAGAATTTCTTAAGACTTCTTAGCGTGTCATGAATCGAGTACAATCTACCCCAGTGGATTAAATGAAATGTTTCGTTCGAAATTTCGTACATATTCCTGAGTTTTATATACAGATTTCCGAGTTTAACAAGATGCACTTGAAGAAGGTTAGAGGTTACATCGGCTGAAACGTTATGAGAATAACATCGAAGAATGGAAGAGTGGCCTGAATCATCCAAATTATACAAATTATCAATTTTCTTTTAAAATTCTCAAATATAACAACAGACAAGTCCAACACTTCAAAGTTTTGTTTGCAAAAATGCTTTGTCGAATTTTTTTTTTTAAAGAAATAAAAGCAGATTTTTTCATCAGTTTATTCATGGAAATATTCTATTTGGGGCTGATATTGAGGTTTGGATTGTGGTTAGAATTAAATATTTATCACATTTCCATCCACATTTAGCATATATTTTCTTTGAACTGTGTGTCAATTCTCAGTGCACAAAAATGGTCGATGTTATGTGTAAGCATGCACATTTTAATAAAAAAAAACAAGCAAATACACTTCTTTATTTGTACCAGAGAATACTTTTAGATTTTGATTATTGGAAACTTAAGAAAAATGTATTTTAGAATAAATGGTTTAGCGGCGCTTCTTACGTTGAATTCGATCAACCTCTTTATAAATACATATATATATATATCCTTACAGCATGGCGATACTTATACCAGTATTGACAAACATGTGAGTGGAGTCGCACATGCAAATACCAAAATTACTACTAAATAATAATTACTGAGAAAATTTTAGTAAAGGATTTCTTAATACTATCCAGTAATCTATTAATTCGTAACGATACATATTATTAGGAAGCAGCTTTCAATTATTGATTTATTTTCCATATAATCAAATGCTAAAAGAAAAAGTAAAAATATTAAAGTACCAAATGCACTTGATTTACAATGAATAAGGCACATGTTAGATATTTGAAAAAATCATGAGTAAATGTCGTTATATTGATTAATAGATTAATATAATCAAAAAGCAAGTTACACATTTTACATATATTTTATGATTAAAATAATGTTCAGGTAAAGAATATTCATAATTCTTACAACATGTGTGATGTTTCGTACATGTACACTTTATTTTACAGAAGAAAAAATACGTATTTCTTTTTATACGATACTATATATCTTAATTCTCGATACAATAATGCATAATACGATAATGAATATTATACAGTTTGAATAATAATTTGCAAGCACTACCCTATCCCGTCGCATCACCATGTTAACTCTAGCTCAAATTACCAACATCTACAAAAACATAACTGCCCTCCCTCTAATTTAAGACAAATTCTAGTTATTAACACTAAAATTATACATTCCGAAACCAATTTAAAAAAAAACAAAATACTCGATGCTATATACATAAAAACACAACAACCTAAAATTAACAACATAACACATGTGAAACCAGTGGTAACAATTTAAAAATGCTTAACGTAATGCAATTTTGTTCCGTAATGTTATCCAGCGTTGCTGAATTTAAAATCGTCAACGACGTCCTGGAACAATGTGAAAAATGTTCTATGCGAGTATCTCCCCCGTCTTTCTAAAATTCTCTTCTTTCTCCAGATTTTTTGTTCATTTGCTCTTGACACATGAGAAGGATTCGACGAAGAATCAAAAAACGTTGGTGAAACCTGTGAAACCCTATGGAACATTTATTATTTATTTGATTTTAATACAAAAAACATTAAAAAAAATTGAAAAAATAAAAAAAGGTATAATTAAACAGACGAATTTTATTATTTTTAACAATGTTTCCATACATATATATATATATATATATATATATATATATATATATATATATATATATATATATGAAATTAAATTAAATAATATATGTTTTGCTTTTTTAATCTAAGAAATGTATGTGAATATGTTCGTTAACTTAGTACGTATCTATACACTGGATGTCTCAGAAGTCACTGAGCGACCTTTAATTTGAAAAGATTCTTTATTTTTATAGTATCTTCATACAATTTATTTTACAGAAGAAAAATACTTATTTCTTTATTATACGATAATAAATGTCTTAATTCTTGATACGATAATGCATATCTTCATTCTGAATACGATAATGCATAATATAATAATGCATATTATACAATTTTAATAATAAAATTAACTTACATTAAGAAGAACATAAAACCAATAAAATATATGTAGAAAGGGGAAATTTCAAACATATCTGATAACTGTTTGGAAAATTATGTATTATCAATATTGATTATGTTGTCATAAGAATTGTATACCCATTTATATTTCATAGATAATATTTTAAGATGATTTCCAAACTTGTATTTGTATTTAAGTAGCCTTAGGTGAATCAAAGAAACAATAATTTTCTAAATATATATTGGTCAATAAAAACCCATGTTCTCATAGTGTAATGATGCAGACAATAAACTGACAAAATCTTTTGCAAAGAATGTTTGCAAGTGTTCAATTTAGAAACAGCAACCATTATAAAACAGTAGAATATAAACTGGACTGTGGAATTCAGTGAAATTCTAATATTAAAACAATCTTTTTTTAAAGTCCATATTATTGAAAGTAAAAACTTTTATTATTAAATAGTTCCTCATCAGTTCAAAAATCTTTTGGTGTGACATAATCGGCTTTATGCCAAATAGATATTTTAATACTTTTAATGATCTTAATTTCAAGTTATCAAATATTCCGCATGTTATTTCATCCAGAAAATATTCGCATTTTGAATAATTATGTCCTGGATCAAAGTTGTATTCTTTGACATCAACATCTAATTAAAGTAGCAGTTTAGTTTTTTCAATATGGAATTTTTCAATAATATTTTGAACCGAACTTTGTCTTAATTGTCCAAATTCATTTCTTAAATAGTTTGTGATAAATTCACAAAGCTAAACACACTGCTTAAGAAACATTTACAATCATCAGTTCAACCATTGCATGTAGGTTCAATGGCTAAACTAATATCCTTTGTCAAGAATTTAATTCTTTTTCCTCGTTTTCCTCTAAATTTTTGTGTCATTTTTCCAAAATTAGAAATAAATATAAGATTTTCATTTTTTAAATCTGTTATGCCCCTTTTCTGTGGATCATTTTTCTTAATGGTGCCATCAATTTTGTTGACACTAACAATTTTCCAAAATGTCAAAACGTTTTTAATAAAACAGTATCCTCTTCATTTAATTATGGATACAATTTTATTGCTACTATAGTTTGATCACAAAAAAAACTTTTTTAACAATGGTGTACTTTCTGTCGCTCAACAGGTTTTGGGTAAAATCCCACATCATATAATTTTGATCATTTAACACACTATTTTGTTTCATGTTTGTAAAGACCTTTTACAACTTCCCACTTTGATAGTTTTCGTTTTGCCTTCAGAATGAAATAGTAATTTAGAAGACGCTTAAGTAATCAAATTATTCACAATATCTAAAAAAAACGTGGACATAGTCAATAGTAAATACAAGCCATTTTAGTTAGCCAAAGCTTATAAATAGTGTCAAAGTTATTGAAAAAAAGATTGATTTGTTGTCTCGTTTTTATATACGATTGCAATCACTTGATCATTTCATTGTTTCATTATATGAACAATATTTGAATTTTTTTATATAAAAATATTGTCTCGAACTTGGCAACTGGGATCATTTCAGGTAAAATTTTAGTTCACAATGTAAACATTTTATCATGATTCTCAATACTGTCTTTGTTAATCCTTTAGAATTTTCAGCAAAACCAAATACATTTCCTCCGTGATATTTTAGAAAAGCCTTTACATACATTTCATCAACTAAAAGAATGCACTTTTCTGATTTTCAGAAACTTTAGAAAATATGTCACCAAGAAAATTAAAGTCATCTAATTTTGAGACTTTCGATGTCAAAGCTGATAATATTCTCACACTGGGTAACTAAAACTCATTCCAAAGTCGGTTATATAATGACCGAGACGTTACAAAATATTAAAATGCGTTGATCAGAATATTAGAATAATAATGTTTCGATACAATATTTAGTAAAGACACACTATTTATTCGTACTTTAAAAATAGTTTTATCAATTTTTAATTTGATGAAAAAACGATTCGCTTAATTGATCTGTGACCCACACTGAGACTCGATCTTTTGAAATAGATAGATTCAATTCAATTGTTATCCAGCCATGTTAACGTTAACCTCGACTGACAGAATGCAAAAAATAACATACGCTACATGAGTATTTGCCTATGAGAATTAAACTTTTATATGTTTCAAATAATCTATGATGTTTGTTGATCTCTCCCAATCTAGCCCAATCTAATAATACTTAACCAGCAGTAAAGTAAGTTGTTGTCGGCATTCTTGCAGGAGAGACAACTTAATGGTTTCCAACACTCCTAAGTGAAAGTGGTATAATAGAATAGGCTGGAACACCAGGTCGCCACTCCGTGTCGTTATCCACTTAACCAACGTCACCTCCTTACTTAACCAGCAGTAATAAAATGGTAATTGATGTGAAATATAAATAATACATTAAATAACTGATAGCAAGCAGGTGTTCGTAAACCATTAGATAGAAACACACACGAACACAACTATGAATGTTGAGATTTTAGAAGAATCTGACAGTAAGACGGACAAAGAGAAAAAACATTGCGAAACAGGACGAGTGAAAAATACTAGGATAAGACATTGAAAGTAGACGTATAAACGATGATCACTGCTGATTATTAGACCGGGTTAATGTTCAGAAGAGTTGGAGAAACGTACATGATTTTAGGTTATGAAGTCCTTTTATGAATAAAAGAAAATATGAAAACCATCATTTTATTATCGTAGCGAATATGATTTTGATTATGTTTTTCAACGAATCGGAACAATTTCAGTATATTCTTTTATTAGTGAGTCACCACTTATCAAGGCCAAAAGCAACTCGAAGATAAGGGTTAAGTAGTGAATGTATTGTCGGTTTAATGATGAATAATATTATGAGCGGATTGAAAATGATTAATGAAATAAATGCAGTTTAATTACTCATTGGGACGGATTATAAAAAGTATTTGTTAACATTGCGTTTGAAGACGATCATGTTGTAGTTTGCAGGGAAGCAGCACCGTGATATTGCGTTCCACAGGTGGGAAGATATTAGAAAAATCTCTGTTCATGGAAATTTTGTTTGCCGACAGGTGCATAGAGGAAGAAAGTAAATTATTTTCAGTTGTGGTAGGGGGACGAGTTCTTGCTTTGAATGTCTTACAAGGAAGAACCAGAGATTGGAGCTCAGTCGAGTATCCATGAAAGTAATGACCGAGTAGAGAAAGATGAGCACCGTCTCTTCTGTGGGATAGGGTTGGTAGAGAAGAGAAGTAGATTGCGAAGTCAATTGTGTACTTTGTCAAGACAAAAAAGCTTCAAGCGACACTTCACAGATGTAACAACAGTACTCCATCTTAGGAGTTATTCTCTTCGTATATAGGTAGAGGATTACATCGCTGTTGTGAGCTATAGCCTATCATGCCATAACCACATTTTTTTTACTAATCAGAAAATTACTAGCCTATATATTCAACGAACTACTGTCTACAAAGTCTGCACCTTTCTGCAATGGCCGTATAAACGGCGTTGCTCGCTGACCACGTCTGTTAGACATCTTCCATCGAGTCGCATCGCCAACCGACTGTCAGCTAGACGTATACGACATGAACAATAGAATATGTGATTATTCTCTTACCCTTTTCACCGATGCCACTTTCCTGTGACTCACGAAAGAAATCGCCTTACAACAACGAGACGTGCACAACAGTTACATCACTTATAAAGCATTCGACTTTATATATTGTATATTTATCTTGATCTTTTAATTTTTTTATCCTTATACATTTCTTTGTTGCTACCATACACTTTGTTCGTACCAGTTGCAAATACGTCCTCGACAATCAGTCCGTCAGTCGCTTTGTTGCTATCGGGCTGAGGTATGATTCTATTCAGGCCCAGGGGTTCCACCCCACCAGGCTTTTCCCTCTACCTGAGAAGGGGTTAGTTTATTGCTAATCGTCTGCGGCATTCCTACCGGTGGACAGCGACGGGGCTGTTCATGCATTTCCCCATCTGCGCTGACTTTTCCAGACCTCACCCTGACCTTGTGTCTAACCTCCTGTAGAGGATGTAAATAAACGTACACTTGATAGAACATGACTAAATCAGCGATATGTTACCAACAGAACTCAGACTATTCAAAAATGACAGAAATAAGTATGCTCCGCCAATGTTCGCACTCGCTATCCATCTAGATTTATTACTTAAATATTCATATAAAACCATAGAATTTCGCCAGTAACTAAATATTTCACATATAAATTACTATCATCATTTCTGATGACCTGTAAAAACACCAACAGCTGACGATCTATGAGTGAAAAATTTATTTCCGTATTTATTTCAAGCGACGAGATAAGTCTGAGGTTGTCGCCTGACTTGTAATTTGCGTTCTCGCTTTCTCTCACCACTTAAAATGGTATCGTCCGGGATCTAGAAAAAACACATGTTTTACTAGCTGAATATATGTATTTCTGTCTTGACGAAATGTAATTACTTATATTTATTTATCTAAATGAATAAATGCGAAAGTTTTTCCATCTATCCAAACTATATTTATATAAAAAGAAATAAGGCTTATTTAATTCAATGTTAGAACATGTATCTACCTTCCTCCTACCATAGGAATATGTGGCCGGAATGCTAGTTTGTGGCTGCCGTGGGGAAAGACACCGGGCTACAAGTCAGTGGCGACTTGGAAACCATGTTCGAACCCTCTGACCGACATAAATTAACATCCCTCCACTGATGATTGCGTAAGCATGAAACATCGATGTCTGTAGGCAATACGAATTAGTATTTACTTAAAAATATTATATATATATATATATATATATATATATGATTATTTTTAATATAAACAATATAAACAAAATCTGCGACACTGGCATGTCGATGTTATCGATCAACAGCTGTTATAAACTGAGATCTCATCAGGCAGAGTTAAAATCCGATCTTAACCTTAGATCCTATTTGGAAAGACCCGGTATAAATTCTTCGGATTCCTATCCTGTGGATGTTTACCTTGCCTGGATTATTATTATCATTATATATATATATATATATATATATATATATATATATATATATATATATATATATATATATATATATATAATATGGTAAGTCAATGAAAAATAATTAGACCTGAAAATGGAAGCAAATCAATATCTTCAGTTGTTCAGAACAAGGAGCATTTAGTAAATAAAAATATTTATTTTTCTTCTCTTTCATTCCTTAAGCCAGGCTTTTTATTTATTTATCTGATCCCCCCTCCAAGAACTACAGACTTGGGTGGAATCATCGTCGTTGGATTTCTACACAGATTCTTCTGGATTTACCAATATATCTGGACCCCATACTACTTGGATTTCCGTTTTTGGTGACTTTCATTTACATTCGAACATACCCGTTTGAACTTTAAAACTTTTTCAAATTTCGAATATTGACTGTTCTCATCTGTCAACTTATCAATCATTAACCTCCTCTGATGATAAGATTTTAATCTTTGAAAAGCCTGGCTTAAGGAATGAACTGAAGATATTGATTTGCTTCCATTTGCAGGTCTAATTATTTTTCATTGACTTATCATTTTGCTCTATCCAGTATATTGAGCTTTCCTCACCTCACAATAGGTCCAATTCTCTAAAAGTTTACCTTTTAGTTATAAATTCTCATATATATATATATATATATACATACAAATAAATGCACATTGGTGTTTATTATAGAGCAAAGGATATCATTAATTGAGCCGTATGCTCAAGTTGCTAATTGGATTTAAAGTTTGAGGAATTTTCCATTATCAGATTTATAAAGTTATCATAAAAGGTAAAATGTTTATTTTCTTTGTGGTTGCAATTCTTGATTGTAGCTTTTTGTTTCTTCTTCTTTTAATTGTTTTCGTGCATCGAGCAAAACGCGTGCTCGAAAGGATTTCTTGAAACTAACCTCGAGAGACATTCGCTTCTGTCGAGGACCTTCGATTAATGGAAGCAAAATCTAACAAAAGAATGCAAATAAATCGAACGAACACGAAATCCCTGAGAAACACGAAATCTTTATTTGTTTTGCTATTCTCCAATAAAGGTGCGTGATTGGCCAAACAGATACCGTCGTGAAGTATTGAATTGGCCGTGACGCCTTCAATGTTTTATATTTTAGTTTGTAAAACTTTAATTTACCCTAAACAACGCATATTGCCATTTATCCGTAAGGGCCTGTTGTGATAGGCGCCAGATTTATAGGGAGTAACCTGGGACCGCATGGAGGTTTGTTCACACTGCTTTTACATTTCTGCATGTCGGTATGTATGAGTAAGCTGAACGGAATTCCAAAGATAAGCAGTGAATTACAACGGATATACGGTCGTTGATTGAATAAAGAGTTGCGCTCGAAATTCCATACAGATGACCAAGTTCAACAAGACACGACTTAAGATGTCACATCAACCGAAACGTCATGAAAATAACATCCAGGATGAGAACTGAATAATCGAAATAGTCAAAATACGTATTGCGTTTGCATAAATTACCGCCAAAAAGATAGTTTTCCGATATACAGACAAGCTACAATATTATATATAAAGCAACTCCGTTTCAACACGATATAGGGTTCGTCAATAGCTTCGCTAAGAAAACACACATACATAAGTATTTTTACATAGGGATTTCTGCCATAAAACAAAATTTTAGTCTGGCTCGCTTTCTTCGATTTTAATAATTAGTCCTGATCAATATTGGTTGAAGGAGTTTTTCATCTCACACTCATATCTACTATCACTGTCACTCACGTACACAGGAATACCATTTTTTAAGACACGTATTCTTCAGCACTGTTATTTTCGTATTTCAGTCTTGTAATTGTAAGTTAAAAGTTCATACAAAAGAATGGTAATTTCATGACAAATTTACAGAATTCAGACGATAACAAATAAGTTTTTTTTATTTAGATTAATTAAAAATAATAATATAGCGCACTCTATTTTCTTTAGATTTTTCATTTTTATGTTGCCATTGTGAAGTAATGGTAAAACGAATGTCAATGTAACATTACAAGAGGACTTTGCAGACACGTTGTAGGGAGTCTGGAAAACACGTCTGTGCAGCGACGTCATTAAAACGTCATTTCGTTGACTTGGGTAGAAAGTAAGTAAACAGGTAAGTTGATCAAAGATATTGTGGCATCATAGACAGCCTTAAGTTATTGTCGTAAAAGTCTGTGAAGAACACCCTAAAGAAAAAATATAAATTAATAAAAACATAGAAAGTAAATTTTCACTAATTTTAACCCTTTTTTCACTTCTATAGCATTACACTTACTTCCAGTATGAACCAAAATACTTTTGCATTTTCAAACAATATTTGATAGTTGTCAGCCGGGAGAGAGAGAGAGAGAGAGAGAGAGAGAGAGAGAGAGCAGACCATTTAAAGGCTATTAAATATGTATATGTATATATAGGTGTCAGGAGACAAGGTACCACGTGATTTCTGTCAGTTATTATGTAAGGAGAGGAAATAGATCTCTCTAATTCTTTAAAACTGTTAACATGTTCATACACACAAGAATATCGCGGAAGAAAACAATAAATTATTTCGCAACAGATCATGGTCAGTGTGTAGATGCGTAATGGCAACCCATCTAATTCGGACCCGGAGATAGATAAATAGATAGAGAGAGAGAGATAGAGAGAGAGCGAGAGAGAGAGAGAGAGCAGTTGATTGATATTGAAATAGAAAAATCCTGTAAAGGCCGAAGTGATGAAATGATGAACTTAGGGAGTAAACGTTGGTCACATGTGAACAACAAATTGAACGATGGATTATGTTACATGTATTCTGTTTTGGGTTAGTTGTTAAGAAGTGAGAGAGAAAAAGTACCCTTACATCACACCACCATCACATCACATCACCAGAGCTGGGTACGGGATATTAACCTTTGGAGGTGACGGTGCTTAAGTGGATAACGAAACGGACTGAAGACCTGGGTGATTCAAGTTCGAATTCAGTCGGTTTCACGGTATCACTTACAACCTTCTCGTGGTCCTTCCCGTAAGTACGCGATGTCTTTCCAGAAAGATTTCTAACTAGAAAAACATCGGAGAAACTAATACCAACACCAGAATAATATGATTCACACGAAAGAAGAAGAAGACTATAGTCTTCTGCTCAACCTGGCCTATCGACCGCCTGTTAGCTATTGGAAACAATTGTTTTGTCAAATTTCCAATGTATGTATCTCATTTTAAATGCCTCCAATCTTTTTAAAAAGCGGATGTTCTAATTTGGAAATAGCATTTTTCATATTCCAATTGTACAACATTACTAATATCAACGAAAATACTTTTGATACAAACTGTTAAAATATAAAAACGAATTCCACTAATTCTAACATTTTTTTCATCTCTATTGAACTACAATTACTTTTAGTATAAACAAACATATTTTGGATACAAATTGCTAAACACAATAACAACATTTCACTAATGTTATATTTCGTTTGTTCTTTCGCTTTTTTGCATTACAATTATTTCCAGTCAAATTTCTTCTTTTTTCTTTATCTGGACACTGAGGTATTGTATTTTGTTCTTATTTAATGTTCCATTCTATGAAATGCGAATAACGTCCGGTTGGTTGCTTTCATGTGTTATTTATTCTAAATCAGTTGTGGCCATTGTTGTAGATATTTTGGTATTTTTGTCATAAAAGAAATTGATCCGGTTATTATATTATCATAGTTTTTATCATCAATAAATTTGTGACTCAATTTAACAAAGAGACAATGTTTTTTTTTCTTATATTATTGTTATTAGTATAATTGTTGTTGTTGTTGTTATTATTATTATTATTATTATTATTATTATTATTATTATTATTATTATTATTACTAATAATAATTAATTAATTTGAGGGAAAATGGAAATGAAACACTCGTAGAGCCAGATGAAGGAGACAGTTACTACTACTACTACTACTACTACTACTACTACTACTACTACTACTACTACTACTACTACTGCAACTACTACTACTGCAACTACTACTACTACTACTACTACTACTGCAACTACTACTACTACTACTACTACTACTACTACTACTAC